>CM065052.1:160296112-160896112 GCA_032883995.1 Coronaproctus castanopsis
TTAAAGTGAAGTTTATGTGCACCGATTTTTTTCAACGTTTCAACCGAGTACTTAATTAATTTATCGTTAGCTGTAGATTTTTAGTAGCACGCTTGTTGAATGTTACCTGTAGCTAAAATTTCTGTATGATCACCAAACGTATAAATAACTGTACAATTGTTTGTTGGAATATCGGCTGTGTAAAGGAGATAAGGATACACCGGAAGACAACTACCTTGAAGTATTCCTGCCGATATGTCGGTTAGTCAGTTATGATTCCAGAATACAATATCGCATATATGAAAGCTCTTTACGTAATTTAATGAACAAACCGGCATGTCAAACTTTATCAAACACTTGGCTACGTCGAGGAATACCCGCAGCAATATTTCTTCTCCTCGAGAGCTTTGTATATCTCATTTGAGATACGATGCACCTGATAAATTATACTATGCTTGTTACGAAAACCAAATTGATGGCTTGGAATTAAAACTGTTTTATTTCAATGATAGGCCTAAGCCGCTTTAATAAAAGTTTTTCGAATAGTTTGGACATTAAACAATCGTAATTGTTTGTTAATTTATCGTATAATCAACGGCGAGCGGGGTTGAGGAGTAAATAGACAGTTTAGAAAAACGAAGTGAAAAGCTTACTCGTAATAACTTATTTCAGTAGCATATTATAAAATTTTTTGGCAACTTGATACATTGTCGTAATTAACAGCCCTAAAACCGAATTGTCGATTTTTGACAACGTTGCGAGTTTAGAGAATTCGATTGTAACCGATTTAGTATAATTTTTTCAACGACTTTACTAAAATTACGTAATAGGCTAATGGGACGAATATTACGAATATCACTAATATCATTAAAAATGTTAAAAGATACCGCTTGTATTATAAGCGTATTTATATAAAGTTCTTTTCTATCTTCTATTTAACAATATTTTCTCATTAATTACATCATAAACTACTGAATAAAATACGGTTAACACTATTTCATAATCTTAGGATCGTTACATATTCGTAATTTCTTTCTGTTAATAAATGTTTTAAATAAAAAAAAAAAAAATGAAAATTTAGTACAATACATAATTAAAAATTAGTATGACAAAATTATTTAAGAAATAAAAGTAAAAAGTATAGATAATGTATACATGTGCTGGGAATGGGATCGAGTAAAGACTAAAGTGTTTGCCAAACATTTTTCTGAAGTTTTTGAACCAAATTCTAAAACTGATAATTCTAAAGATATAATGACATTTTTAAATGCTCCTTTTCAAATAAGTCTCCCTATTGCGCCAACGTCCCCAGGAGAAATAAAATGTATATTCAAAAAATTAAATAATAAAAAAAGCCCGAACTTCGATTTAATCACTGTAAAATTATTATCAGAATTTCCGGACAAAGCGATACTATTTATTAATAATATTTTTAACGAAGTGTTTCGCCTGCAATACTTTCCTCTGTCATGGAAACCGGCGCAAATAGTTGTAACACCTAAATTGGATAAAGCACTGGACTTGATCATATGGTATAAACCTATTTCGTTATTACCTATCTTGTCCAAAGTGGTTGAAAAAATCATATTAAAGTGGTTAAATCCTATCCTATAATCGGAGAATATTATTCTCGATTATCAGTTTGGATTCCTTAAGAAGTATTCGACTATCGAACAGGTGTACCGAATTGTATATACGATACAAGAAGGCTTTAATGTCAAGCAAGTATGTCTCGGTGTGTTCCTAGATGTCAAACAAGCCTTTGATAAGGTATGGCATCGTGGCTATCATATAAATTTTAAAAAATTCTTCTTCATCCGTACTTCCTTCTCCTTAAATCGTACCTTGAGGATCGTACATGCCAAGTAAAATTCGAAAACGAATACTCCACTATCTATAATGTTTCCGTTGGCGTGCCTCAAGAGAGTGTCTTGGGTCCGGTGGTTTATCTGTTGTTCGCTGCTGATTTTCAAGTTAGTGACGATGTTATAACTGCCATGTTTGCGGACGATACAGCCATATAAAATAGCCAAAGACTAGTCCACGGAACTCTCCAGCGGTCTTTAATAAAAATCGAAACCTCGCTGAGACGTTGGCGTATTTAACGAAAGTAAGTGCACACAGGTCACATTTACTTTGAGAAACTTAACTTGTCCACCCACTACATTAAATAGGAATTAATCTGTCAACGGAGTTACGTTAAGTATCTGGGGATGCATCTTGACAGTAAATTAACATGGAGCAGACATGTCGAATAGAAAATAATTCATCTTGGCATAAAATTGAAGCAACTGTACTAGACACTCCAGTCTTTCTATTGAAAATAAGCTTTTAATATATAATAAAACGATATTAAATCCTGTGTAAACATACTGCCTGATGTTGTGGGGCTGCGCAAAAAATAGCCATATAAATAAGATACAACGGTTCTAATAAGAAAGGTCATTAGGCTACTCATTACTCCACCTTAGTATGTTTCGAATTATACATTATATCGCAACCTTCTCATTCCTTATGTTAAAGACGAAGTCAAACGCGCGGATGAGCAGTATAAAAGGCGCTTGGAGTCTCATACAAATACACTGGTCATCAATTTAGTCTTTAATAAAAGGCGAAAGATTTATTCGCATTTGAAGAGAAGCAGGAATTGCTAACCATCCTCAACTATCAGTACTCCTTTATCAAACAATTTGTCAAATTCTATCGAAAAGACATATCGACATTCCGAATAACATTGTTTTTTACAAAATACCTCTACTTCTGCCTGCAATTTTAGCGAACATTCGTACCGATACCACGCTAATAAAATATAACAAAAAGTCTGTACAAATAATATCTCAAGCCTACAGATGCTATTAGCTTACACATCGTTTAAAAAATTCTACACTGACGCATCCGAATCGAGGGAAAGAACTGGATGTTCTGTAGTTCACGATGGCGAGGTCATCAGATACACTTTACCGTGTGGCTTCTCTGTTCTGTTTGCGGAACTAATTGCACTAAAATTAGCCGTACAAGAAGCAATACAAATGAAATATTCAAATATTGTAATCTTCACAGATTCACTTACAGGTATACAGAGTATCAACGATCACCAATTAATTAAAATAAAATACCATCCTGTAAGTCAAGAAATTCACGCCGCCGTTTATAGATCCGACCTAAAGGTAACCTTCTGCTGGATTCCGAGTCATTCAGACATCACTTACAACAACATAGCTGACAAAGCAGCGAAACAGGCATCAACTATGTTTTCAGCTCCATCGGTTGCTGTTCCTGCAGTGGATGTTATTAGTCATATAAAACATCGATTCGGGGATACGTGGAAGAAAGTATGGATAGATACTCCTACCACGAATAAGCTACGGAGTATCAAATCAGACACAACTACCTGGATCACGCCGTGAAGAAGTAGTTCTTACCCGGCTCCGCATCGGGCATACAGCTCTTACCCACAAATATATCCTCGATCGAAGGGACGCCCCATCGTGCTGTTATTGTGGCCAGCAAACTGCAACTGTTGTCCATATTCTCTAGGAGTGCCCTATCCTCCAATCTTATCACATAACCCGACCTTCTTCATTCTCATCCACTATTTCTGATAATCCTTAACATGATCGATCACGCCTTCCAATTTCTGAAACGTACTAAACTCTTCCCCTAATATAAATATCACAAGTGGTGTCTCTGGCCACAGTAGCAGTACATAGCGCCGCTTTAAATAAATTTAAAAAAAAAATAATTAGTTTTCAGACACGCCTTGAAACGAACCAGGACGTTTAATTTATCCTAATTTCTACTGGAATTCTTTGGGGAGCACTAATGGGTGTTGATCCCCCCTCACGCTACTTCGCATTTCATAACAATTGCTAGATGGCCTCTCGGCCAGTTGTAATTATGTTATTTTAAAAAATTACATAATTCAGACATTTCACGTTAATCATGAAATGTCTAAATTTTGAAAATATGATTTTCTATCAAGGTACATATTATTTATAGAGGAAGACCGTCATTGAAGGGGTTAATAAATTCTCATCGTTATCGGCGGTTGATTACTTAATTATCATAATAATAATAATTATTATTATTATTATTATTTCGTACGTGATTTCGCCGCTATCATCGTCGGGGCGTGAATAATTAATTAATTCGAATTAAAAATAATTATTTTGCGAAAATAAAGTTAAATTACTTTAATTCGACTCTGAACTAGTAATTCGTTTGGGAAAATTAATATATATATATATATATAATATATAAATATTAATTGAAATAATCTCAATTTAATTAATAAAAAGAAGATAACTCACATACTGGCAAACTTTTTTTCGCGTATTCGATCGAATAAAAAATTATAAATTAATTAATTTATAAACTAACTGCTCTACTATATTCGAAAATTTTATAAATTTATCATCGAAAATGTCATGTAGACTTTCTAGGGTACACACTTACCATCGAAAAAACAATTAAATAAAAATGCGCATAATACTGTACTCCTTCGCGCAGTTGTATTTGCCGCTGTTCATCATGCCCCATTTCTTTAGGTCTGTACTCAGTACGTGTCGTCCCACTTCTTAATATGTTCAGTGTTTCCCAAAAGCTATATTTTAACTGGAATTCTAGCCTCTCTTCTATTTCATATTTGTAGCTTCACTAAGATATATATATATATATGGCGCCATGCTTATATTTTCTAAAAAAACGTAGTTGCATTGCGCGGATGTAAGTATTTTGTACGTATGTATGTTTGTACACATGCATATATGGACATATAATATAATATGTTTTACGAATGTGCATGTGTATATATATGTCTGCTCGTTAAAAAGCGTTTAAAATGGACAGGAATGTGCTACGCGTGATATTTTGAAAAGAATGCTAGAAAATGGATGTGGTTAGCTCGAGGAGCCCACTGTTATAGATATAAGGACTTAAAAAGTTCGGTTTCAAATCTAGAACAGAGCGACGGGAAAATCGATCGGAAGGTGTTGACAGAACTGGTGACTAAGAATTAGTGAAAGCAACTGTTGGCAAATAAAAGAAATGCGATGTGAGCAATGCTGATATCCGGTGTCGGCTGTGCCATTTTCAAAACTACACATCTCATCGGAATCGTGTCTCATACGCGTTATAAATATGGATGATTGTCAATCAAGTGTCCTCATACTAGTCCGCGAATAACGGGAGATGATGATATATACTACGTACTCACGTTATTGCCATATCAACCCACTGCTGGGTTTAGGTATGCTCGAGATATTTCTAATAATTTCGAATTTTCACAATGTCATCGTTGTCGATCTGTTTCTCTTCATTTTAGAATTTAATGGTCACCTCGGCAGTATATATATTTGGTAGTTCGTCTTTCAACAATTTAATCAAGTACGTCTATATTAAACTTTCACGGTTGATATCCATACGTTTACGATTTTTTCCCGGTATAAACCATGTCAATATTTTTATCACGTAACGTTTCGAAAACGTTTAAAGTTTTCATATTTATAGAATTATGATTAGAATTTTGACTTAATGTTGTCCCGATTTTTTTATAAACAAGCTTCATACTGTGTGCACATCCGTTCATCGATGATTTCGTCATCATGCGGTTAAATGTAGTTGTTTACTGAACTAACAGAGTTGTTGTTTTCATTATAACTTCTTTTTTCTCATTGGAGCAATGATCCGCAGCCAAGTTGAATTCAACTGGTATCCATCCTTTTTGTTAAGTGGTTTATGTTTGCTGGTAATCCAATCTTCTAACAGATACGATGGACTGTTTATTGTAGACCTCATCGAGCAACCATTCGTGTGTATCTTAGGTAATCCATATAATCTTGGCAACGTCTACCTTACGAGTCGGTTTTGTGTTCATATCCAACTTGTTGGTCTTGAGGCAATTTTAGGCTTTCGATACTATCGGATAAAAGAACACAAAGCAGACTGTAATCATAAGAGAAAAGATTCGTCTGCAATGGCTTCGCCTTTAGTGTCCAGGATATCTTGAAATACCATTTGACGATTTTGAAATCTTATAGAAAATGAATAAATATAGCTGCAGAATTGTTCGAGAAGCAATTGAAATATCCAAACATCCAAATTTTAACGAAAACGATGAATACCCGCTTAATTCAACTTGACTGCCTGTGTCCGTCCAGCTTATTAGTGCAGTTTTCGCCATGACCACAACTCAGGTGTACCCGTTTTAACATATACGTTAAGATATTTAGGCATAACTATGGATAGACGACTTACATTTACGAGGCATATTAATGATTGTGTAAATAGAACGATGCGCAAATTGGCTATTTCCAATATTTAATAAAAAGTCTACATTATCGGCGCAAAACAAATTCCTCATTTACAAAAAAGTTATTCTACCAAAATTATTGTATGCGAGCCTGGTCTGGAGCTATGCTAGCAATAGCAGTATAAATCAGATGCAAAGACTACAAAATCATTGTTTAAGAATTATCTCGAATAAACCAAGATTTACTAAAATTAAATCTATGCATGATATTTTAACGTTTCCTTACATACAGGAAATCATTAAAAATGCAGCGAAAAAATTTTTCGCCAACTGCAGCTCATCTGATAATGTAGTAATACATTCGATAGGAGATTACGACTAGGCTATTAAATTCTAGTTCTAGTATCAGCAAATAGACTAAGATATTTTTAAGATATTATATTGTGATAGAGTAAATTATAATTTTATTCTAATATATTGGAACAGGTTTTTTATACAAATTTTTCCTGTAAATTATACATTTGATATTTATAAGCCTATCATATAAGTTTTTCTATTTTTTGTTTGCATGGGAAGAATTTTTGTTTTATATTTCGGTACGGGTAAATTGTTCATTTTTAAAATTTAATATGCTTATGTAACTTAATAATAAGAAATACACTGCTTCTTCTTCTTCTTCTTCTAAAAACATCTACGTTTTTGCGCCATACAGCCTGGTTAATCAAACAAATATTTTCGTAAACTGTTTACGTAACTGTAACGAATCGTATTATTACTTCACCAATAAGGTCACGGATTAAAAATATTAAGTAAGGCTAATATTACAAAAATTAAATTGATTCCGTTACTCGGTGATCGTATAAAACCTGTAGAAATCTGTTAAGTTCAAATTATACGATAAATTAATTATAAACGGGAAAAAAACGAATTCATATAATCGTTAAACATTTAAAATAAAAAGAAAAAAAATCTGCGAGGAACGAAATGCTTAACTTTTCTACGAGTCTTCTCAATTATCGCGTTACGGAATTGATTTACTTGTTGCAATATCATCGTTATTTAATTCAATTAAATTAATGTTTTTTTTTTTTTAATTTTGATAGATAACGTTATTGTGAAATAATAACAATACGATATTTTTCGCACGGTGTTAATAAGTTATATAGAAGGCATATCGAAAATTGATAGCGATTTTCACGTCAGCATTCTTATTAACAAATACGTGATACACAAACATGTGTATTATATATATATATATATATATATATATATATATATATATATAATTATAAAAGTATGTATGTTTTAAAACATACAAACATCTACATATATACATTATGGATCCACAGGCGCATACATTCATGCTCACACAACATACACGCATAAATACAAATCTATGTATATATTTATATGTATATATATATATATAAACATACACACTACACCATACATTCCGTATTATATATATATATATTAGTGTTCTAAGTTAAATGGGATATTTTTGTATTTTACAAATAATTGATTTAATTACTAAATGCGTTATTTCGCGCTTAGTTAATTTATTATTTATTACAAGTTTATTTATGTTTTGACTTTTTTATAGTTATTATTCTAACCGCCAAAAGAAGAATATCTTTTTATCTTAAATCGATTCGGGTTCCTAGTTAGTAAATGCACAAATGAGGCCCTCTTTATTTCTTACATCATTGGTAATATAAAAGAGGGCCACCTCTATCCTTGGCCATTAATCTAGATCTTCAAAAAGCTTTGATTTTATGGAAAATTAGTAGATGTGGTTTTACAGGTAACGTCTTCAACTGGTTTCAGTCTTACCTGAAAAATAGATTTTCCGCGACAAATAGTGTAAGAAGTGAATATACCATTCAGAGGTTTGGGGTCCCACAAGGAAGCATTTTAGGCCGTGCATGTTCTTGATTTACATTAAGAAGATTTTAATCATGTTGTAAATTAGTTACATGCAAATCGATTCATATTGAATAATGATAAAACAAAACTTTTAATATACAACTTGCAGCAATAGAGTATTTGGAATTCCGTAAAAATTTACCTTACACAATGGCACCTTGTTTCAAAAAGTAGACGAAAGTTATCCTTGACAATCGTTTATAATTGAAACAAACATACAATTTATACTTAGCCAACAAAACGGAGAAAATTACCTTCGAAGACTTTATGTTTCATTATATCAACCTGTACTGGCTTATGGAATTTTGCCTTGTGGAGGAGCTTCAAATTTTCATATCAAGCTGCTAATACGCTTGCAAAACATCCTATTAAATAACGTCTGTGCTAATTCTGACACTATATGTGAAAATAAATACTTACCACCTCATTGTTTATACACCGTTAAATTGTTGAATTATGTATGCAAAGACAAATCATCCTTCAATATTGGTATCTACGATAGTATCACTCGGGCTCCAAGAAAAGAGAGAGCACTTATTCCGAATTTGTGTAAACATGTTGCAAGGATTCAGTTCCTCCGTCCTGGAACCGTTCTCTTTAATTCGCTATTCAAGCTTGATTCAAAAAACGTTAAAAAAACGAGATAAGTTAATAATACAGTATGTTTCATCTCAATCAAAATTATAACTCAACTATTAATACCCACATCTACTTGGATGTCGCATCAGCGTACAAAATTTTGCTCATTTATTAAACTCGCATTTATTTTATTTCCCTGCCCTATCTGTTTCTTCCTTACTCCGCTTATTATCATAAATTATAAATGATCTAATTTAATATGTTCATCGTCGTGTAAGTTTCAACTATTTTTAGCTTATGTTTAATTATAATAATAGAAAATTTTTTTGTTTTCAATATAACTTACAATTGTCACACGATATATTTACTCACGTATTTTCACTTCAGTTTTTCGAAAAAAATAAATGTGCAATCTTCAATGAAATTTTTTTAATTGTTTTTTTTTTTTTTTAATTTGTATCTGTAACGCTATTTAAATCCTCCCCAATTTCTGATGGGCAATGAGCATAT
The DNA here is from genome assembly GCA_032883995.1 of Coronaproctus castanopsis. Taxonomy (NCBI): domain Eukaryota; kingdom Metazoa; phylum Arthropoda; class Insecta; order Hemiptera; family Monophlebidae; genus Coronaproctus; species Coronaproctus castanopsis. The sequence goes on from CM065052.1 coordinate 160,305,357, forward strand.
ACATCTTCTCATACGGAGCAATCTTCACTTTCATATAAGTTATTTGAAATGCAGAACTTCTTGAAGCTTTTCACAACCAAATCATTTGAAATAAGACTCCATGCAACCAACATGCACTCGCGTATTAATGTCAAAAACTCGGTTTTTCTAGTTTTTCTGTAGGAGTCGTTTCGCGGACCACAGTCGCCATCCACTTAGAATAAAAATGTTTCAAACGGGTTTCGAATGGCCGATCAATACAAAAATCGCTGGATCCAGCAGGAATACAAACTTGCACTTTTTCGAAACCTTTTTTTCACATGTCCTCGGAAATTGTCTTACTTTTCAGTTTTAAACGAGCCCACATTTTATATACGCTAAAACTAGCGAGTTCTAACAATAATACCAACGGGTAATTAACGGGTTTTCTTTTAAATATAATAAATGTTGGAAGTTTTTTTCCATCTGCGAGTACTGTCAACGTGACTGTACACCGCTATTTCTCATAACCACAGCTACGCTCACTACCAGGGTTTTTTTTTTCTGTCCGACAGCATTAATTGTCTAATCTGCTGTCTGGTTGAAGTAAATCTGATCGGCATTTCCTCCCATTAAAAAGTTATTTTCTTCTCGTAACTGAATAACGTATCTTTGAAAGTCTGTTCGATTATTATATTTCGGGGACATACATAATTTAAAGGAAATATAATTATTATTTTCCGTGTATTTATAAAATTAATCGCCGAATTTTTGTATTATCTCTGGCAGCGACGATAATGTGCGATATTTTTAAAACGGATGAAAGACTAAATAATTCCGGGAAAAATGTTTGTCCGTAACTTTGTAAAGTTCTTGTTTTAATTTTAAAAAAGAATCGAAAAAAAGCGCGATTAACATCCTCTGATGAACAACGAATAGCCAAAAAAAAGTCGCCGGGCATTAACGAAGATGAACTTTAAACAAATTTTGCAACTAACAAGTTGCTATCGCCGGAACTTATTTTTGAAAGTTGTTAAAACGTTAAAGAAAAAGTCGAACTAAATTCGCACTAATTTTTCGCATAAACTTACATAATAACCAACTGCAAAACGTTTATTCTCCGTCAGACTATTAAATACAAAAAACAAAAAAAAACACAAAACAAAAAAAACAAAGTGAGCAGAACTTTATAGATGCGAAGAAGCGACCCTATGGAAAAAATATTTCTATTCCATCTGACTAACTTAACCAAAATCTATATCCCTATATTTAGTATCCTGAATTCGAACGTAATCTGCAAAATTTCGGATTTTTCCATAGTCGCGCTGTGAAACCTCACCTTTTAAAATGTTGTTTGCAAAAGTCTCAGTTGTGTTTACAACTTGACACTATCTTAATCATGATTGTTGCGGAGCTATAATCTTACTTGGTAATTTTTAGTTTTACTGATTACGATTTTTAAGGCTTCTTGTTATTATACTTTGTTTTGACATTATTACTTTTCGATGTTGTGTGGAACAAAAAGCATTTTGTGCGTGTGTATATGTTTGGCAGGAGGTAAGGTATCATTGCAAAGGCTAGATTTTTTAACCGCGAGCCACTACTGACTATTGGTATATTTAGGGAGTGTATTGAATTGTAAATACGTTCAATTAATTACGAACGTTTGAAACTGCTTAAAGTGTAATTTAAGTCTGTTTACAAAATCCTTTTATTTGTATAAGAAATTTTAGGTTTAAAAAAAAAATCAGATCTTGAATATATATTTAACGAAAATAGTATTTAAAATAATTTGCGAGCAGAGTGGCGGTTTTGTTAGTTTTCTATTCACCTAAGCTTCTTTGCTTACATTGTAAAGCAAGGTAGCGAATTTCAGCGGAGCAACTACGCTTTCATTAGACAAATTTCAATGCTCTGGCGAATTTCAGCGGAGCGATGAATTGTCTTTCAGCAATGGTCGTAACATTCGTCTCTTCTAGATTTGGCAAAAATCGTTATTTTCTACGGTTGGAGTTTTGTTCTTTACAACAGAATATACAACGAAAACAGTGGCCGCCCAGTATTTGTGTTACTCGTTTGTACATTTATATGTATACATATAAATACATATTTTATATATATATATATATATATATATATATATATATATATATATATGTACAGATTGATAGATAGATAGATAGATAGATAGATAAATAGATAAAATAGATAAAAATTCGCACAACGTTACAATGTAAAAACGGACGTACATTCGAAACATTCGGGCGTACACGCAACGTGATTTCCTATTTACTTATATGCTGGTAATACATTTACACGTTCAGCCATCCAATTTCGCTGTATCCCTTTATAATGCTACTATTCGTTCCCTTCGACCATTTCAAAGTCGTTTTAAAATAAACACCTCCGCTTCATATGACGTCATCGCTGGCAAGGTTTTACGTAAAAGTCGAGGGTCGTGAAATTAGATATTGTGTATAACTTTAAAACGGAGCCGAGTTTTCCTCTTGGAGGTAATTATTTCGTGACATCCCTTTGAATTAATCTTATTATTATTATTATTATTATTACTATTACTATTATTATTATTATTATTATTATTATTATTATTATTATTGTCCTTTACTCTTATCACAGTTTTTGTTAAATTTTATTTTATTACTTTTTTTCCTAAAATTTGCTCATCTGCGGGCCAGGTAAAATAATTTTTCTCTGCTGCAGCCGATATTTCTTCTAAACTGAGGTATTCTGATTTCTATCAAAAAAATCGAACATCTTTTTTCGTTAGTCTTGCTGACTGCACATCCTTTTAAGAAGAAGAAGAAGAAGAAATTTATTTATTGACATAAATTCATTAAAAGTACAAAAGTACAAAATAATGAGAATTACGCGTACCGGAATTATAATATCCTTACCGCTAATAAACAAAATTCTTTATGTAATAAATCTTATAGTATATTTACTAGATTACAGATATAAATATATAAAACGCGGGAAAAAATTTGAAAAAAAACCCACTCCATAAAACGCTTTGTATCACATAAAAGGAATATTATTCGATATAATATCAATTATAAAGACATATAATATAATACACATATCCTTACCTATATATATATATACATACATACACACATATATATACACAGATACATTAAATATTAATCATTTACAGTAAATTATGTTTAAGGCGCCTATGCTTATACTTTGTGTACATAAACTGTAGCTGCCTGGAATCGTAATTTCCGATCATTGAGATGTACTGATTTTCATGCAATACACAATTATCGCAGAACTTACGAGTTATAGTAAGAATATAATCCCGAATAAAGGGTATATTTAATATCTCATGCATGTCCACTATTCTGGCATACCTTGGGGCACTTAATACGCATCTTAAACACCTATTTTGTACTAATTGCAATTTATTAAAGCTCGCCTTCGAGATAGAAGACCAGGCGGGACAAGCATAAGTCATCACAGGACGAATAAGCGCTTTATAAATGATGAGCTTATTATTAACGTTAAGGTACGATTTAGGATTAAATAACGCATACACTGTACTTACGGCTTTATTTGTTTTTAGAGCTGCGTAATTTACATGCGCCGAGAAGGTTAATCGTTTATCTAATAAAACTCCCAAATAACGTATACTATCCGACCAATGTATAACTTTATCATCTACTAGAAGTTCAGATGGCAAAATTGGTCGACGACGAGTGAAAAATATGGCCTAAGTTTTTAATGCGTTTATTTCGATTTGCCATTTACGATAATACTTTAAAACGCGACGTACACCGTTTTCTAATTGATTTTTAATAGCAGTTGGTTTGTAAGAGCTGCAAAATATTGCTGTATCATCAGCGTATAAAGCAACTTGCATATTTGTCAATTTTGGGAAATCATAGAGAAACAATGTGAATAAAAACGGACCTAAAATACTACCTTGTGGAACACCTGCGGCACAAGTTTTCATGGTCGATTTCGAATCATCTACCATTACATAAAATGTTCTATTGCTTAAATAACTATGAATTAAAAGTACCAAATAAGTAGAAAATTTACACTGTATCATTTTATACGTGATACCTTTACACCAAGTTGTGTCGAATTCTTTAGCAACATCGAGCAAAACTAAACCAGTATGTTTATTACAATTAAAATTATGGCTGACAAATTCTATTATTCTAGATATTTGTTGCGCAGTAGAATATCTTGGGCGAAACCCACACTGAATGTCAATAGTTTGTATTATTCAGAGTGATAATGTAATCTAGACAAAATAATTTTTTCTGCGATTTTGCTCAAATTACTTAATAAGCTTATAGGGCGAATGTTGCTAGTTATGGAAGCATCTTTACCAGGTTTAGGGAGAGTGACAATTTTTGCTACTTTCCATTTTGAAGGATAATGCCCACATTTAAACATTGCGTTTAATAAATTCGAAAATTTGACTACTGCTTTCAGTGGAAGATTTTTTATGACGATAGTGGAGATATTGTCAATGCCAACAGAATTTTTAGATTTGATGGCTTTTATAGCGGCAGAGACTTCCTTAGGACTGACATAATCGACAATACGAGTATTTTTATTTTCTTTCAGATATTTTTTGACAGTCATATGAACTTTGTTTACCTGATAACTGGAAGACATATTGCTATTGAGCTTTGCAGTATTCAGAAGCAAGAAGTTCAGCTTTCCCTACACTACTATACACATAACTATTTAAGTGTGAGTCATGAAGAGGTGGGAGAAATGTATATCTTTTAAGATGGCCATCGTTATGCCTGTTTATTCGTTCTGAATTTCGACATATGTATTTTTTAATTAACTTTTTCCTGTTTTATTTTATTTCGTTAACACTGTTCGATGTATTCATTGCGCATTCCAATGCACAAAGGCATTCCGCTTTTATCGTATTCCGGTATTTCTAGAGGCCGATTCTCGAAATTTCTCGTTCGCTCAGCGCTTTTAATCGTGTGTTTCCCTTTCAATAATATTTTTGAACTTTCCCCCGATGTTGTTGTCGTATATTTCGGAGCTTCTCCGATGATAGTTGTATATTTGGATTTTTCGGAGGAAATTTCTAATCTTACCGTTTCCGGTTCTTCTTTTAAAATAGCTACTTGTTTTACCGGCTCTTTCATAATATACGACAAAATCGCTAAATCGTCTCCAATAAGCTAAACAATCTATTTCTATAATAACAATGATGTGGATATCGGGCCATAAAGAAGTAGCATTAAACAATGTGGTCGACAGCGCAGCTAAAGAAACCTTACCTCCAGTAACCTACCAATTCCAACAACGGACTTTTATGAAGTAGGTACGCGACCAACTGAAGAGCCTAGCATCTGCAACATTTTCAAGCCCATCATAATTTACCGCGGATCGGAAGAAGGCAAGCTGGGCGACGCATACAAAAACATAAAATACGAAGTCGTCCTGTTCCGGATACGCAGTGGACATATACACTTCTTACATATAAGGCCTGTGGCCTTGGCCAAATTTTTCATGCATTTTCATTAATGAGTCAAAATGTCCTTCTTTCCTTAGTTCTGCTTACGTTATACCTTATTTGGACATTAGTAAGAAATTTTTATTAATACGTTTCTGTTCAATTTTTATTTCTAATCTATGACGAATAGGCGAATCAAACTTATGTAATGGAAAAATACGCGGTATAAATGATCAATATGTCTGCTTATATTAACTGAAAAAAATGCCATGATGATCAAAAAGCAAAAATTCTTACGATATGGTGATTTGCATAAATAACATCCTAGTAATTCAGTATGATAATTTCTTGATAATAAGTGCTATTGTCGAGTTAAAAAATTTTTTAAAAAACCTCCGCCAATAATTCCTGTTATTGTTGGCGACTTTAACATAAGAAGCTCACTGTTGGAGAACGTCGGGAAAAATCCGAATGCAGATATATTAGAAGAATTTGCTTTTTTTAATCGTCTTCTTAAACCGTCCTATACACTTTTAGTAATCACAATAGGAAACGTTTGATAGATTTAGTCATGGGCAAGAGACGTTGTGTCTTCTAACAATCTATGACGATTTTTCAATCTCTTAAATATGTGCTATACAACCGTCCTTCTAGAAATATTCTTATCCTTTCAGACTCTGAGAGTTGTTTTACACCTCTGAAATGCTCATCGTTTAATGCTCGTTTTTACTTCAATTATATTTGCATGGATTCCTTTCAACTCGGGTATTACTCCCTTGCTGACTCGACTGCAATTTCCCTTGACCCTTTAACCTTTTTTATTCCATACTCTCCTTGTATTGATCTATGCTGGACTTATTAATAGTTATTAAAGTTTGTACGGGCGTCGTTTAAACGATTTCGATCAATCCGACGATTAACACCGACCTAAGCGAACTTCACAACAAGCTGGTACTAATTTTCTGGTTAATTGGGTATATACCTATTTACCGAAAGAAAATCTTGTGATTGAAATCGAGCATAAGCCTAAAAATATATATTTATATATTTATTTATCCACTATACTTCCTTTTGCGAGCGCGCACTGTATGTGTACGCGTGTGTAAATCTATGCGGGAATATTTATTGAAAAATATTACGATTAACAATTCGATTCAATTTATTTACGTTTACATTTTCCACAAACAAGAAAATCAGTTAATAATAGAATCCATATTATTTGCGCGTGAAGCGGAAATAAATTCGTGCATAACAGCTGATTCGATTGTCTTAAATTTTTACATCGTAACGAAACAAAAACAAATTACGGGAAATAAATTTTGGATATCTTTTACAAACTAGAAAGTAATAATAACGAACTACTATATGCAACAAGTAAAAATAAAATGAAAAAAGAGGAAAAATTAATAAAAAAATAAATAAATAATAATAATATAATATTTCATTTTAATCATATATATATACATATAAATACACACAATTACACTCGCGCCATTATTTACACACCGACACTTACAAACATGTATACACAACTACATGTATATATACATACACATAAACTGTATATTCGCATACATCCCATCATGCGGATATATCAATACGTATATTTGTAAATATAATTTTCACAATTATCCCTTACTAATGATGTAACGTGTTAAAAACTTGCGACGTCGTTTACAGCTTTTTAGATTAATTTTCTAATAGGTGTGACAAAAGATTAAGACCAAACCCATATATATGACGACTGTATTCGATAATGATGCTGTATAAATTTTGGCACTGTAGCGAATTATACTGAGCACGTCCTAGTTTTACCTCTCATAGAAAACCTAGAACGAATCTGGAAAACAAAATCTAACAACTAGTTGCATTGAAATTTGTTATAACCTCGCGATATCAATTGAAATATAGAATTTTCTAGCACTGACAACGTACATAATGAACCGGTATTTCCACGTGAGTAATGTGACTGGTTGATATAATGTAAGATACGAATGTTTATTAGAAAAATACCGATTTAACTTATTGACTTTCGCACAGTATGCATGTCATGTAAATTTACTAACCGGTGATACTTTACAGTATTATCCATGTAATATGACTGATGAGAATATAAATAATGGTGATGATAACACCGAGAAGTAAATAATCTAGTCGGGAGTCCGAATTTCTTGATACGATTAAACAAAATTATTTTTCTTCGCTTTTTCGAGAATTTGATAAATGATCATTTAAATACGTGGTCGTATAACTATCTTTACTCAGGTCAAATACGGCTGACGCGAAACCGAATTATTAATATTAATAACCGAACGTATAATTAATTAACACGACTGACGTGTTTGGAAAGGTTGTTGTTGCGCGATATGTGAACGCAAAAAAAGTGACATCACACCGATAACCGTCTAGGAATCAGTTTCTAGGTCCGACGTAGTACTGGCAAGAATATATTTTATTACCGAAAGACAGACAGACTGGATTTGGAATTTCGGGTATAGAATTATAAATGATGCGACCGTTGTAGCATTAATCTTCGTCTCTGCAGAATCGCCTTGTATACCGTCCTTTGGTATACTTCCTCGAAATTTATCTTGAAAATATCAGAGGTAAACGTATGATGCGCGTTAATCTACTTAACTAATAGTGCTACTTCTGCTTCTGACGGTGATGATGATGATAATAATAATAGTAGTAATGCTAAATAAAGGGAACATTAATAATAAATACGAAATGAAAAGAAATGTCTAGTCTGACTACGCAGTTTTTTTTCCCCTAATTCGTTATCAATAGCAAACTTTGTATACGTACGTATATATTAGGAAACGTCGTAAAAATGTCATGCTGTTTTTAAATATTTAAACCTTTTCTGTCTCTTTTTATGTTTTTATTTTTTGTAGGAATAAATTTTTATGAATGTAATAAACATATACACCAAAATTTTTATAACGTAAACCTATAAAAAATATATAAGCGAATTTTAAGTATTCGCACACTAGTTTCAATTTTAACGTCTTCCGGTAATATATATATATATATATATATATATATATATATATATATATATATATATACATATATATATACATATATATACATATGTACATACACACATATATATATATTTCCGAATGGCCTACTCAAGGATCACGGTATTTCAACTGTTCATTTTTTTGTTTTTCATTTCTTCTGTATCCAAAATTGTTGCATTCGCTGTTAATGTTGTCCTTTTCTTTCTTCGGTCCACTTTTTACCTGCGCGCAATTACTTCGGCTTGTCTTTAAATTTCCGCTAGTTTCTTTCTCAACGGATAAACGGTCTTCGATGTCACTCGATTCAAATATACACATAGTTTGCTTATATATGATTATATTTTTTCTTCAGTGCCATGACTGTTCTCAATCTTAGACTCATTCATTGGCAGACTCCATTAATTATACGAATTCCTATCTGGAGCTGTGTGAAACAATTCTTTAACGCTGTAGTTTGTCCATGTTCGTAAGTTTTGGAACCAAGACATTCTTCTTCGTCCAGCTCTTCTTTTTCCGTCTACCTTTCCCATTATTATATTCTGTAAAGCCCACGCAATGACCGAAATATCCTATTTTTCTGCTTTTAACGATATCAAACAATTATTTTTCCTTTCTCATTATTCGTAGCACTTTACGATTTGTCATCTTTTTAGTCTACGGGATCTTAAGTAAACGGCGATAGCTCAAAACTCGAATGATTCTAGTCTGTTGAGTGTTACGGACGTCAGTGTCCACGTTTCCACACCATATAGCACTTATTAAGGTTAAAATTATCGGTGATGAAATCAGTTATTCTGGCAACTTGGTGCACTGTTGTATGACCAGCCCTAAAACCGAATTGTTCATTTTTGAGAATATTGTGAGTTAGAGAATAAGATTGTAACCGATTAAGTATAATTTTTTCGACGACTTTACTAAAAGTACATAATAAGCTAATGGGACGAATATTACGAATATCACTAATATCTATTCAGATAAAATATTACATATATATATATATATATATATATATATATATATATATATATATATATATATATATATATATATATAAGTCTTGATTTCAGACGTACACAAATGAAATAAATATAAAAGTTCATTTTCGATATACATTTTAACAAATAAACGACGTCTTTTATACGTTTAAAAAATCGTTATTTTCATCTCTTTAAGCAGTCAATTATAAAAATACGACATAGGCGTCCTAAATACTTTGATGAGTTAAAATAATTTTAATCATTTCGTAACATCATTTTTAGATTTAGCGTCTATTTTTACGTGAATATTAGATCTTGAATTAGATTAATTGTTACAAACTTTCTCACTAACCTTCCATAAATAAACAAAAATAAATAATTCAAATTTTTACCCCGGCCGTTCTCCTTCAGTAATTTTCATTCCCGTGACTACTATTATCCGTGAAAAGTCAACTACTGTCAATTAATCGACTTCTGATCGACCAACTGCAGCGAACTTTTCGATCTTCGCCTAAAAAAGTCGACAATACTGATCAAAAAAATTGTGAAAAAGAATTTCGTTTCGTAAGTTTCCGAAATTATAGTCAAAAATGAACAGTTCCGACAAATTAATAAAACGAGTTGTTTTTTTTAGAACGAATTTTTGAATTTTTCCTTTGCATTTTTTTCCCAAAATAATTGTTCCGTAAGTACAAAAAATATTTCCGTTAGATTAAATGTCTTAAATCAAACTGGCACCACCCGCGATATAAAATTTTAATTATAATTACCAACGCGTACGCAATAAAAAACAAATTTCAAAGCTTATGTAACGTTCGAACGTTAATGGGATCGAGCTGAAATTTTCAACGAACATTTTAATAAGTATCGAGAAAAAGACGTTTCAAAATTCGATGAGTATTGAACTCGCGGTTCAGGATCCAAAATTTCAAAATTCAATACATTATTATTACATATATGCACCAAATTCCATCTAAGTCATTAGAAACGTTTTCGAGATGGCCCAGTATATATATATATATATATATATATAGTTATGAGTACCATGACACATTAAATATAGTTTATATATGACTGAACAATACGTAAACGAATTTCAGATGATAACGACTGAATTGTGACTTTTCGATTCTGGATCTTTTTCATCCCCCTTATTATTATTGTTCACGCGCGATTGTTGTGTGTGTGTGTGTTGGGCAATAGTAAATATTATTATGTCTAACAAGGGTTGTGTTTTCATATTATATATATATATATATTTTTCGTATAAGTATAAATACTGCATGTTTTATACCATTCGTGTAAATGTATGTATATATGAATACTGGTGACTTATATTTTATTTTTATATATATATATATAATATGTATATCTACACGTCAAAGTATGTGAACGTCAGTACGTGTATATATGAATTTCACAGATAGCTATATGTATATATGTATAAATATGTATATGTATGTGTGTTCAGGAAGGAAGTATCAGCTTTTTCTGAGTTCTAAGTTGGTAATACCATGCTCTTGCAGTTCAAGAATTAAAATTATCCAGCGATTCCAATCTAAGGTAGTGAGATCCCTAGTTAACGGACTCTGGTACATTCGAAATGGTCACCTCCGCAGAAATCTAAAGGTAACACAGGTTAAAGATAAAATATGAACATACGGCGCTCGGTAACTGAAAAGACTAGATAGAAGGTACTATAATCTGCTGGGTATTAATTTGCTAGATAATAGTGACGAAGTCAGTCGGCTCTCCTCGATGTCCTGCACCATAATCGATAACTGGTGGTAATAGTACGGAATGTTACCTGTGGACGATCATTCCACACGCGTCATGGTCCGTTTTATTATGACTCACTTATTAATTGCTAAGCAAAATTGCAATTAATCTGATGTATGTGTCTCACCACGGTTATCGCATAGTCATATTTGTTGCAACTTTTCATGGCAAGTATTTTTTTTTATATATAAATCTAAAACTGATGAGACACACGTCATCAACCAGGTGTGATGATCGAAATTTACCCAGCGGCCGAACACCTAGATCATATTAATTAACGATACCGACTCTATTTAAAGTCGGTGATGCTTTCGTAATATTCTAAACTTATTGATTTAGCAACATCGTTGCTAACGGGTTCTCATGAAAATCCAGTCTCGATAAGTACTTTCGGATAGCCCAGAGGATATCATCATCTACATATCTTATCTGGAAGCCCTTGTGCAATATGTCGTTCGATATGTACCATGGAGCACCAGCTATCGTGCGCAAAATTTTATTTTGGCACCGCTGAATTTTTTGTTTGTCGCTTTTTGGAGCGCATCCCTTAACTCGCAACCATAAAAGGCATATTGGTTTTGATATCATCTTATATCATAACAGTTTATTGTCAATTGATAGTTGAGACATAGGTCCCAGTAGTATTACTGTTTGATTCTGATATTATGTTCAGTTTTATTAGCTGCAATATGTGGCAACCAGGTTAGGATTTTATTTAGACGAATTCCTTAATATTTCACAAAAAGATTTTGTGGTAATTTTTCCGTTTATTTTAATTTGTACGATAAATTTTTCTCTCTGTGAATATTATACGGCTGCATTTTAACTCGTTGATCATTATTTTCCATTTGTAAAACCAGCCAACCGTTAGAATAATAGTACTCCGAAGCTGTTGAGTAGCCGTATGAGGATGGTGATAAATAGCTAGGTATTATCAGTAAAGGTTGTAATAATAAACGAGTTTTCTGGAACATCACTGGTAAAAATTGAGTATAGAAGTTGTCCCAGTGTACTACCCTCAGGTACTCCTGCCTCAATTTTGTATACAGATGATTGGCTGTTATTAAGAATCACTTGAAAATGTCTCTCTCTTCCAAGTAAGACTTCGAAATATTGAAGTATTTCAATGGAAAGATCTGTTTACATTTATATAGCCAGACCCGAGTGCCAAACTCTCTGTCAAACGTCTGCTTGACATCGATAATTTTTTTTTTCTTACCTTTACGGAAAATAAATTTTAAATAAGATTCCGATATATTCCGTTTTGTTTCCGCGAGATCGTTACGGTCTAGTTAAAAGGTTACGCCTAAAGACGTTTTCGGTAAATTTTTTTTTTTTTTTTTAATTTTAATTATTTTACAGACGATGATTTAGAAGATTTAATTCAAGAAGTAGTACGGGCTAGTGACAGAGGTGTTTCCGCAGCTAATAACGTGTCCGGAGAACCAAACTGGAGTTTCGGACAATCGTTATTCTTCTCCAGCACCGTAGTAACGACCATTGGTAATGCGATTTAACATATATAATTTAAGACGATCGTGTGTGCGTGTATGTGTGTGTGTGTGCGCGCGCGCATAGATTAATGCACTAATGGCAGATGACTCACTTAAATTTTAAAGTATTCTTTGCATGTGTGGTTTATAAATTTAAAAATCACGCGGAGAGCGCAGTATTTATTTTTTGTATGTTACGTTGAAAAACGTAATAAACTGGCGATAATTAAATATTTTACTATTATTATTAATTAATAATTTTTAATAATAAATACGTAAGCAAAGTTACAAAACGACAAAATTGGGTACAAAATTACCACTATACCGCGTTAACTTAAAATTTTCTCATTAAGCTTGAAGTTGCAGACATCGTTAATATATTAGAACTTAAAAAACTCCCTCGCGAGCCTTCAAAACTTTGTGTAACATATTCGTTTCTCATATCGTTTACTTTTGTCGCGTAAGTTCCACTAACTAAATAAGGCTGGAATTAGTTACGGATGATTATATACCCGCCTAAATTAAGAAGAATCGTATGGTTTACAGCATGAAATGATTTACCAAAGTATGTAAATACTAAATAGATATCCAGAAGAACAGGAAGATTTATTTTAGGTTTCTTACGAAGTTAGAGGTGTACAATAAAAATTTAATGAAATAGCGTAAAAATACTTTTATACCGTGTCACTATATAATTAATAAAAACAATGAACCAGCTTCATTGACTCCACACCTTTCGTTAATATAAATATATATATACATATGTATGAAATAGTGATTTTTTAAAAATAAGAAGCAATAAAGTTATCAGTCAAAATCACATACAACAATAACCAATGACAAAGTATTTCGCCAGTTACGCCATTTTCGAGTTAAAACAATATAAATAATAATAAATGAATTATGAATAATAACAATAAGAAAAATAATATAAAAAAATTTTTTTTTATAAAAATACTAACGCTTATCGCACCTAGTTCAAGATTTGAAAATTTTGTCGTATGTTTACATCAGAGGCTTTCACCATTCTCAAAGCCATTCATTATATCCGATCTAATGGGATCAAAGGGAAAATATTAATCGCGTGTGAGTCTCTTATTAAAGCGCTGAAGAAACCTAGGCTAACCTACCATAGGGACTATAATCTGTTAACCGTGGTAGAAAATTTATTTTATACGGTAACGCAGAATCTTCTTCAACGATGGAAGTATACGTTCTCTAAAAGACGACTTAACTTTTATGGATCTATCCAACCAAATCTCCCTACCACATCCACTCTCGCACTTACGCCTCCTAAAAACCTCCCAATTCGAATTTTCTTTTCAATCCTGGTCAGACTTCGTTCCAACCACAATTGCCTTCCTAGCTATTTGTATCCATCTGACTCCATCTGTATACTGTCCTGTACATGCGGGAACTATAGCCGACGCTAATCATGTGATTTTTGATTGCGATTTGTATAGCAGAGGTATACCTTTATTAATAAAATGTTACATTTAAATATTTACTCGGTCGCCTACTTATTGGCTCTGAATAACAAGTTCTGGCCACCTATGCGTATATATCTAAAATTAGTCTTTAAGTCGTTTTTTTTTATTGTTTCCCCTTTTTCCTTTGTTCTTTTGTTATCTTATAAGTATGATATATTTATATGAAAATAGTGTTGACAATGGGTAATTTTCGTTTTCGTACCTAAGGTCCAATTATTGCAATATAATAAGTAAAAATAAGAAATAAATAAAATTGAAATGTTTGTCAACATTGTAATTGTCCGAACTAATTACTAATAAGTACGTATATTCGTTATACGGTCTTCAAAATTAATTCATCATCAAACGTTATTTTAGAAAAACTTTGTTATTAATTATTATTGTTAGCGATGTTTACTGACAACTTTATTATTGTTCCTTATTTTGGATAATAACAATACTGGTGACGAAACGTTAAGCCCAAGGTATATTTATGGACATTTTTAAATTTATAAGGATACGTAATGAAATTATTTTCGTTATTATTATTTTCTCTCTTCCATTTGAGGATCAATGTGACAAAATATGTAAGATAATATATTTCTACATTTGTGGCAGTATTTCTACGATGTTCAAGCTCTTCAAATTATATTCTGTACTAGTTAGTTCTGAACATCCGCTTATTCTGCGGTCTATAATTTCACTTTTTTTACAACATTTCCTACATTTATCATCGTGTAGGTTATTTTAAAATGCATTTGGGATAACCCGTTGTACTAATTACTCTATCTTGGATTGACATCATAAAACCGGTCGTTTCGCCAAAAAGCAATCCGTTCTTCGACCATAAATTCGATTATCAATGTTTCCTTTATCCGAAACAGATAGATTAGTACTTTTTATTTTCAGTTTGTTATTTTTAGACTTTTCTTCTTTTCTTGTTTCGTCGCTATGATTTCTTAAATTCAGTGCCTGTGTGTACTTGTATCGAACTTTAGCTTTATCATAAAAAAAAATGTGTTGATTTGCGAATAGCCCGCTTCATGTATGTTTGTTATACCTAGTCTTCCCTTACCTGACTTTAAAGTAAGTCATTCTAATACTGAATTTAGATTTTTCATTCTATTTCTGATCAACGCTGTTCTCAAAATCTACATTAATTCTCGCAAGTCAGTGTTTGAACGATTCGACCGAGCGAAAAGAGCATGTCGGAATTGGGATTGCATAGGTCTTGATTTCTATCGCTTGTTTTTTATATTTAAATATGTTCCCACTACAGAATCGACTATTTTTTAAATCTAACTTTCAGGATACCTTCAATCTTCCTATGTTGTATTCCTATTCAGTCCTAGGTATTTGTAATGCTCTTCTTTGCTTAGATCTGTGATTTTTTCTTTATTGATTATCTGAAATCCTTCAAATCATAATATCTTTTTTGTACTTGCCCTGATCTAGGTCAGTACTCATTTACGTCATCGCTCAATTGATGCGTGATTGCAAGTAGTTTGTGCAATTGGTTTTTAAAATTAGCGTAGCATACTTATGAATATTATTCTTGACAATAGGTCACCAGTTTGTATGACAATGCTTCGCGGTGAATTATTATTACTTACTAGTAGTATTATTAGTATTAATCCGGTGGTCGGATGTAGATTTCTGTGTTAAAAACGTGCGATCCGATCGGTGGTCAAATAAGAAAAATTAATTAAAAGGTATAGGCAGGCTATATTATAAATGTTTGTGCATTTGGTATAAACCGAAGTAAAAAATGTCTCTTTCGTATAAGATAGGAAAAAATGACTTACCATTTGATGGACAATAGCGAGCCTGTAAACAACGGTATAATTTTAGCTACTATCACACAGTCAACGTACAAAACAAGGTCAAAGAAAGACAGGGACAGTGTTGGCGTTGTCGTCGGTATCGTCAAAACAAGGAAAAAAACTACGTCGTCGTCGAAGATGAAGATGATGACGATGATGACAGAACGAGTCAAGTTCTTGGCGCCAACAACCAAAAACAATAAGACTAATATTCCATAAATTAGACGATGTGCACCCTGATATACACGAAATGATGAAGGCGGAAAACGAGCAACTGAAAAAAAATCGATATATTAATAAAAAAAAAGCGAGGAGAAAGACAAAACTATATCGCAGCTCGATCAAAGAATAAACGAACTGGAACAATATAGCAGGAAGGATACTATCGAAATGTACGGATTAAAAGGAAAAAAACGACGAAAACTTGGAAGACGCCTTAATAAAAAATATCTCGCAAAATAGAGATGCACACCTGAATGCAAACGATATACAAGGGTAGACTTCGCGGAAGTGATCGAAATATTAAGCAAAAACCGACCAGGTCAATCATCGCAAAACTAACTCGAAAGAAGGAAGACGAAATTCAAACAAAAAAAGAAACCATTAAATAATAACGACGTTTATCCGGAAAACGATTTATATAAACGAAAGCATGACCGGATAGTATAAAGATTTATTATGGAAAACCAAAAGGCAAAAGAATATGGTTTAAGAGAGGAAAATTACTGGTCAGGAAGGAACTCGAGCTATACGTATTCTTACAGAAGAAGACATCGCCGCATATATTAAGTAAATGTAGATAATTTAACTATAAATTTAGGTTATAAGATATTATTCATAAAAAATGGACAATAAACTAAATATTATATATGTAAATGTAAGATGAATAAGGAAAAAGCGGGGCGAAATATTAATACAATGTGCGATTAGAAAAATTGACGTATTAATATATTGGGAGAAATAAACGTGAAAAAAAATAAGTATGTACACATGGATATGATAGAATACATAATTTAGATGAAGCAAGAGTTATACACGGGATGGTAATATATATAAAGCGAGAAAGAACTGTTAAGGCAGAAGTCGAACGAATGATCAATGCCGAGAGTATATAATAATAAAGTTGACAATCTTTAGAACTATTTTCTATATGTGGACTCTCTACGTAGATCACCATCGTGAGATATTGGAGAGTACATAAATGAAATGACTGAGATAGATAAAACAGTATTTAAAAATAAAACGACTATTTATATAGGTGATATTAACATTGACACAACTGCAAAAGAACTTATAAATCAATCATGGCTGAAATGGGTTATGTTACAACAATGGAAGGATATACTAGAGAAGAATGAAAAAGTGATATATTAGATAATTTACAAAACAAACTTGTAAAAATGTAAAATTTAAACATATAAACCTGCAAAATATCTGATCACAATAAGATTTCTTGTGAAGTCGTAAAATTGAATAGGAAAATGTATAGAGAGTAAATTGTCGAATAAATTAAAAACTATATAAATTGGAATGAAGAAATGACAAAAAGAACGACATCGGAGAATTACACAAATATAAAAGACAAATTCAAACAAGCATACAATGAATGTCAGCAACCTATAGACGTGAAAAGGAAAAAAAAAGGTTACGTAGGTATTAAACAGTGGTTGACATAAGAAATACTACAAATGATGGAAGAACGAGATAGACTATTCGATAAATGTAAACAAAATAAATTTAACCAAAGCAGTAGCATTATAATAAGAAAATATGGCAAGTTATTAATTTAAATTCACTCCTTTAGAGGTTATCGATGTTATATAAAAGTTACAAGTATAGGTTTATAACGAAATAAGTTGATAACACATTACGACTCTAACAGTTTTTCCTTTAACGTGGGACGTAAAGAAATAAATAGCGTTATACCTACCGTACGACTATGATAAATAATAATAATAATATTAATAATATTACAATAATGAAATAAATAATAAATTTTGTACCGAGAACAACTTTTTTTCTTTTAGTCTAAAGTTCGTTACACACAGAAGAAGAGCTCACACATAAATGATAAGTGTTATCTAGCGATAATGGATAAAATTTCAGTAAATAATAAAAAATATAAACTCGAGAAGCTTTCCGTAATACGTCGCACTACGTAATATAATTGTCCGTAGTAAACATATTGTTTTAATAAATCCTAATAGTATTTGGTAATGAAACATTATTATTATTATTATTATTATTATTATTACTATTATTACTGTTGTATTTATTCTCGTAGTGGTATTAGAAGTAACAATTATAAACGTCTGACACAATGACCTTTATGTTTATTTGTTTTATTACTTTTCAAATTAAGCGGAAAATTTGATTTATTTTTCTACCGGTTTTTTTTTCTTTTGCGAGTTTTACGAGAATTTTTTCATTATTCGTCAAATTGGTTATTTGTCTTCATATGAATTGTTTTCTTCCTCACGTAAGAAATGACGATAGAACTTTAAAAATATTTATAAAATTTAATTTAAGTAAATACTGAATCTTGTGTAGCAAATATTGTCATTGATTAGCTATTGATATACTTATATATATATAAATTTATATAATATATATATATAGATATACTCAGTGGTAGTGGAATATTTAAAAATTAATTTTTAAATTATACGTCGTGTTCATTCTTCCAACACCCGCACCAGTCTATCGAATAATGGTTTACCGCGTTGGTAGCTGCATGAGCCAAGCAAAAGCTGCTGAGATGGTATTTGTGCATAGTTATTACAAAAAAACTTTTTGTTAGTGCGCGGATAGCAACGGTATTATATTTTAAATATGACATCATTTTCATGACTTTGGTTTTATATTATAATCTTCGATAAATAATATTCTTTGGTTAGAAAATCGGTATAATCTATCTTTTGTTTTGATTTCACTTGCGTAGCCTGTAAAATAGGCAAGTTTACATACATACTATCAGTTTTAACGCCTACAAAAAACCATATGTGCAATGGAGTGCGAAAAAAAAGGTGATTTTAAAGCCATTTCTCTAGAAAAATAGTGAGATTTTGATGAAGTTGATTTTGTTTTACTTGTCTCGAACCCCAAATATTAAACACCCTTGAGGTAGAACGTTAAATACATACTATCGTTTGTGACACCTTTAAAAAAAACGAATACATATGTAAAATGTAGCAAGAATATATATCTTAAATTCAATAAAAAATTTCATTCCAAACCTTTAGTTCTTCGCAATTGCATAGTTCATAATAAATAAGTAAAAGTAGGGCAATAATTATACCCCTTAGGAGTTTCCCACTTACGGAGATGATAAAGCGTAACTCCCTCATGGGTAGTAAACTTAGGTAGAACCGCTAGTTATTATTATTATTATTAGAAACTATGTCACTAAAATAAATGTGACATTCAGTCGGACAGTTGTTTCTTGTTCGGATGTACGGCAAGGCGGTATTTTAGGGTCGTCAATGATCTTTGCAACTTGGATGTTTCGGGTGGATTTTTACCTATGCCGACGATGCTGTCCTAGAACTCTCACTTTCCTGACACATCTTACAATAACTTGCATAATAAAGCGTTAATGAAATAGTAAAATGTTTTATTGATAATCGTATAATTGCAAACTGAGATCAAACCAAATATTTAATTTATACTCATCAAGCGACAAAGCTATTCGAGAATATTAAATCTTCCTAAACAAACGTATTAAACAGAGAACGTGTGAAATTAAGTGCTTAGGAATTTTATTAGGCGATAAAGCTAATTTGGGATGATCGTTTGAATTATAACGTAAATCAATTAAGGAAGTCGAATTATCCGTTTTACTACTTAAAGGTAATATTTCTCCGTTAAGCGTCTAATCCGTTTATATTCAGCGTTATATCAACCAGTCCTTACATTCGGTATTGTTCACTGCCGTGGTGCAGTGCAATATCATTTACAACCGAAAGCCCGATAAAAATTCCAATTCCAGACGTACGACAATTGTATCAACTGTACACTCTAGACTTTGTTATAAAACGTCCGGATTATTTAGTATCAAACCGCGAATAGAACAGTGGACGACGTCATACCGAGCGTACAGACACGAATAGATAGTACTAGCTCGATTAGGAATCGGCCACACTAGGTTAACGCACGGGCCACTAATCGAGGAGAGTGCCATCGATAACATGCAAGTTTTGCCATCGGCGCTTACCGTAGAACATGTACAGAATGTCCGAACAACAACGTGATCAATAACTGGACTAGATTGAAGTGAAGCACTACAATGAATATGTAATACAGCCGAGTAATGTAGTTTCTAAAAATAACCGATTTAAAAAAATTATTTATAAACTAAACAAATAGTGTTATAAGTAGTAATAATTTTTCTGTAATTTATGGTATCTAATTTCCGTGGACACAAATGACCTTTGTAGTCAAGCGTCCTAAAATAAAAATAAATAAATATATATATATATATATATATATATATATATATATATTATTTTATGGTGAAGACTGTAAAAACTAGAACCGCCGGCACCGAGAAAGCAACCGTTACCTAACTTTAATAAGACACAAGTTTCACTGTATTTATTTTTGAAAGCAATACTAATAAAATTTGATTTTATTATTATTATTATTATTAGCATAATTTTGCGTCTATGCGCCATCTATTTGTAACCGAAAGGAAACATTATTTAAAACAACAACGAAAAATACATTTTTCGTGTTTATTAAAATCGGGAACCATATTACACGTTTATGTACTTTCGACTGAATCTCTTTAATTCTATTATTATCAGTCTCGTAGTTTAGGCGTAATGCTTAATCATTCTACTCCGACCCTATGGCTTCCGATTCTTACTAACATCCAACCGCCTCTTATTCGAAGAACCGATTCGTTGAAAAAGACATCGGTAAATTTCAAAGAAAACTAAAATCTATTAATTATATAATTTATAAAAGAAGCATCTAGAGTTAAATTAAAATCTATGAAATCTCCATGAACAACCTTGGGCATTTGCATTCGATTGGAAAGAACAATGTGAATCAAGGATTGGAAACCGGTATGTAATTTCTTTACAAATGAAGCCCTTGTCGAAAACCCTACGTAGCAACCTCTAGGAACGGAACTTTGACGAAAGAAGTGGAGAGTCTTGAATAGAATCCGAACTGGTCATGATAGATCTGCAGAAGTGGGGTCTAGTTGCTGTTGCGGATATCCCGGGCATACGATATAACATATCGTCGAAGAATGTAACGTATATTCAAAAAAATGGGATTACGATTGAAGATTTACAATTGTTTAGACTGACTTTGCCGTTTAGAACTCGAACTATAAATCAACATCATGCGATACGATTTCACGCCGTTTATTATTTTCTACAATATTGTAACGCATTCTGCGATCTGTTTAACGCTATGGTACATTCGATATTACGTTTTAACGTTTAACCTAAAAGTGTATCTCTCTTCCTTGTACGATTTTAATTAACTGCGAATTAGTAGAGGTAATGCAACAGTTATTGACGAGCATCACGTTCTGTTGGGAAAAGAATGAAGAAGTTCATGAAAAACGACTACTGCGTATTGATTTTGTCCAAGACTCGTTGTTTGGCTGGGTCCATCTTCAAACTAATGAGACTCGTGAGGAGACGCTACCAATTTTCGAGTTGATCATACGTTACTTATTGTTAATTGTTAAACTTTGCTTACAATTCGGATAATTTTAAAAATTTCGTTTGTTTCCTCCTCAGGTTATGGTCATGTGACTCCTCTGTCGCAAGAAGGTAAAGTATTTTGTATATTGTATGCTTTGCTGGGAATACCGTTAACCTTAGTATTACTCACCGCGATGGTGGAACGTTTGATGGTGCCGTCTACTATGTTCCTGCAATTTTTAAACAGCCGTTTGGGTCATCTTTATCCGTCGTTTAATATAAGACTTTTACATTTTATCATCATTTTAGTGGTTCTAGTCACGCTATTCATTTTCGTACCGGCTACAGTATTCGCCAATATCGAACCAGAATGGGATTTTTTGGATTCGTTATATTATTGTTTTATATCGTTAACTACTATCGGCCTCGGAGATTACATACCGGGAGACGCTCCGAATCAGAAATATCGTCCCTTATATAAAGTCGCCACTACCGGTAAGATGAACTCGAAAACGAGATGACATTTATTTTTCTTAATTTTATAAATTGTAAATATTTTTATAGTTTATCTTTTGTTTTAATACATTTTTTATATATGTCCGCTTGATAATATAGATGGAAAGCTATCTGTAGTATTTTTATATAAAAAAATTTACTGATTTTACTTACATTTTTCTTATGGTTTATTTGTAAAATGAACTAAATCGAAACACGACGCGTGTAATATAATATATGACGAAAAACTTACAACTAAACCGTATAAGAACGCTTTTTTTTTCATTATGTATAACAGAATTTATATATATATATATATATATATATATATATATATATATATATATATATTCGTTTGTTTACCTATTATGGATGTAAATACGACTAACTAATTCACACACGCGAAGAGGGTACTTTGAGGCTATTGCTGCCATCCGAAAAATTTTTAAAATTTTTTCAAAATCAATTTTATAGCGTGTAAAGTGTCTTAACTATTTCAGTCGTTCCTCTATTCGGTACATGTAAGCCTTTAATGCTAAAAAAAATTATCTGGGGCATTTGGTGACATACAATGCTTCAAGTATATACCTGGTGGCGGATAACGGAAAGGCCTGCAGATATATAGGTGAGCTGTGAATAAGACATAAGTCAAATAAGTAATCGCGGATCAAAAGCGGCTACTGCCGGAAGCCTCATGTAGTTAATTCCAGTAAAACAAGATAGTAGACACGAGTAGGCGAAGAAACAGTTGAGAACTGTTTAAAAAAATCTACATTCCTTTGACTGTTGACGAGTTGAGGTCGTCTGCATAATTAAGTTTTACCTGCACGCTAAATAAATCATGGCGGAAGGCAACGGGATACCACCGCCATTATTAAGTCCTTAGAACATGAACATAGAAAACAAATATAAGAGCGATATGCCATGCGATAGTTTCCAGGCTTGGTAATGTTAAATATAGATCCTAGTTCGGAAAATGGGCGACTGGAAAATACTAATAAAAATGATAACAACAGTAGAAACAAGGACAATAGTAATAATATGAAGGACAACCATAATACAAATAAAAATGAGAATAAAACACACAAAAGGAAAAAATAAAAGTATTTAAACATAGCTAGATGATACCAGTTGGGAAAGTTAGCAAATATATGCAGAAGCAATAAAGCAACAGATACTAGCAGAGATTTTGAAGAATATTACACCAAGGTGTAAACAAAACTTGCCGGCATTACTTCATAGAATATATGATGAAATGAAAGTTCCTGAACATTTTAAGACCGAGCATTTATTCCAATTCTTAAAAATGGTACATCACAAACATGCAACGAATACTGAACAATCGCACTAATGAGTCACAAAAATATTGGTGTCGATCGTAAACATTACGATAGAATGAAGACTAGACACATAACTTAGCCAAACACAATATGGTTTCATTGCAGAAAAGTACACTATGGATGCAATAGCTCATATGAAAACTATAGTGCAGCGAGTAATTAATCCAAAGTGGGAAGTAATAGCATGCTTCATAGATTATGAAAAATCTTTCGACCGGGTAAAACATACAAAGTTAATAAATACAATAGAAGAACATACAAATAATTAAAAGTATAAGACAGCGAATATGAAAGTTAGAGAAGAATTTGATGATAATAGGTGTCAAATTTAAAAATGCGTAAGACAAGGCTGCCCATTATCGCTTAAAGTATTTATAATACATATTCAGAAGAGATCATTAAAGAAGCAAAAATTTATAATTATGGATTCAAAATAAACGGATGTTCAATAGCGTGTATAAGCTATCCAGATGATCGAGTATTACTGGCAGGATCAACGAAAGAAATGCAGGTGATGCTAAATAGGCTGAACAAAGCTGGGAAGAAATATGACATGAAAATAAAGGTTAACAAAACCAAGGCGATAAAATTCACGAAGACGATTGACAACATAGACCTCAAGTTAAAAATCGGAAAATAAATGGTGGAAACTGTGCAAGAATTTCGATATTTAGGCGTATTAATAACAAATGATGGTCCAGATATAAAAGAAATTAGAAACCGTATCGGAATAACCAAACAAGCGTTCGAAAATTTATAAACCACGCTGAAAAACAGGAAACTAAAAATGAAGATAAAGATAAAAGTCAACCAGCGTTATGTCATGTCCGTCCCAAAATACGCTACTGAAGCATGGAAAACATGGATACTAAACGCAGAAAGTGTTAAAAGATTAAACGTTTTTAAAATGTGGACGCTTAAAAGAATATGGAGTTCATAGCCCAGAATAGTATAGAAATATAATAACCCAACTTTAATAGTTTAAAACAAGAAAATCATCCTATAAATGGCCAAAGCGACCTATGGTACAGGCCAAAAAAAAAAAAAAAATATGGCGGATACCAAGAGTAACGAATTCAGAGGTATTACAACGGAGGAGCGGTATGGGAAAAATGAACGACCGAGAGAAAAAACTTACAGAATACCTTGCGCATAAAATAAGAGAAGAAGTTATATTTACCGTTGAAGAAAAATTACTAAGAAAGAAAATCAGGAAGAGACTCTCAAAATCATTACCAACAGCTTTAAAAATAAGAAAATTGACGAAATAATAAAACCAGTCAGGGAACGAGAAATATAAAACATGTTGACATCTTCTGACAAGAAGCTACTAAATGGAGTGGAATATATATATAAAAAGAGAGAGAGCACATTAAAAATTATCTGGAATAAAACACGGTATTTTACGCAAAATATTAGATTTTCACCTCCTTCAGCCAATTTCTTTAATTATTTCATATATCGAAATGTATAATTTTGTGTAATAAATTAATATGATGTTATTGAATAGGTTAATTAACTGACAATGTTGAATATACATCGTGAAATAAGTATAATTGTCGGCTTGGTGTTATTACATATATATATATATATTCATTTTTTTTTTAAACATTTCGAAATGTTCAGTTTGCTTAAATTTTGAAAAGAAAAACTAAATCTACACGTATAATTAATACTTTTCGTTTATATTACGAATATTATAATATTATATAAAAACTTGTACATATATATATATATATATATATATATATATATATATATATATATATATATATATATATGCGTAAGGAAATTAAAAGATGAACGCATCTCTCGTGGATAGCTTTTGGAAAGATGAGTACTGTCCACGAAAATAAAGATATACTTAGCGGCTTTAAAACGAAAGTATACGAATAGTTCATCCTTCCGGTGCTTTCATATGGAGCGGAAACATGAAACCTACCTATGTCGTTAAAAAACTTGCAGTGACACATAGAGCCCACGAAAGAGTTATTGGGCATAAAGATATCAGACCAGAAAGCTAAAACGTAGATAAGAGAGCAGACTGAATTGACGGATGTAATCGAACTTCTAGCGCAGTTAAAATGGAGTTGTGCAGGCCATGTAGCAAGAAGAAACGACAGATGGACGAAACGAATAACAGACTAGCTTCCAAGAGAAGGTCACCCACATACAAAATTACAGGACGATATACTGAGATCTGCCGGTGTGTAATGGATAAACGAGTCCCTTGATCATTGCAGATGGAAAGAAATGGGGAACTCTTACATCCAGCAGTGGATTGATATATATATATATATATATATATATATATAAATCTCGTGTCCTGATGTTTATCTATATGGAATTTGGTCGAATTTGAGAGATAGGATAGTTTTTACCTCGATTAATGATCACAATATTTTGATAATTGAAAATTATTAAATTTTTAAAAATTATTTTTTTACAGCACAAACTTAACTAAAATTTTAATAATTACTAATTTTAATAAAGTAAAACATGTATAAGATCATTTAGTCTAATGACCAAGGCCTCTTAAAGCAGCTACACAAGTTTCTGCGGCTTAGAACGCTTTAAACGACGTGTATCTTAGAAGTTTACGAGCTTCAACGTTGATATGTCGATGAAGTCTTCACCGAAGCGCGATTGAATAGTCTCTAATCACCTGATTAACCTGATTAATCGCTTTAACGCGCCGGGTCTGGATGAATATTATCATTACGAGAGTAATGATATGCATCAGACGATTAGTGCATCCCCGCAATGTAATTCTGTCCAAATGGGTTTTATTATCTGCTGAGAAGGAAGGCGTTTGTAGTATACATCAAGTGTTGAATTCCGTCCTAGGAGCCAATATAATTCGGAAAATTTTTTATCCGGACAGTTATACGGATCCGCGATTATCTGCGAGATTTTTTTTAATTTGCTCAATTGTTAACAATGGAAAATGAAATGTTTAAAGTGAAATATTTACTTCCTAATGTGACCACCTTACTACAACCAATAGATCGAAGCGTTATTGAAACATTGAAACATCTTTATTGAAAACAACTTTTACGCAGTTTGTTATCTGTCGACGAAGATAACGTGAATACCGGTTTGCCCTTTTTCAAGCAAATGAATTTAAAAGAATGATGCGTAGGATTTGATTGAAAGTAGGACTTTAAATAATGAAGCTTTGAACAGACTACTAAAATGGGAGCACGAAGATACAATTACCGAAGGTGATGATTCTCTCTTAGAGAATATAAATAAGCTAATGATGAATATAGAGATATGCCAAGGACAATACAAAAGAGTGGCTCAATTGTGACAGCAATGATCAAGGTTTCCAGATCGTGTCAGATGACAAAATTATTGAAAACATAATGCAAGGAAATGAACAAAACGAAATGCAAGAAGATGAAACGGAAGAAAACGACCGTCTCGTACGGAAGCATTTCGAGTACTGGAAAGAGTTTTCAAATGGTTCGAGAAGCAAAACGAGTGTCGCGAGTTTACTACAATTAAAACGAAGTCGTTATATAGCAGCGATGAAGAAAATAAATTCCTACGTCAAATGGTAATTACGAAATATTTTAAAGAAAATTAAATCATTTACAATGTACTTTCATCGACTACTGATTTCGTAATTAAAGTTACACCGTATTTGAATAATTTTTAGTAAATGCGTTATATATATTAGTATAAAAATAAACATCGATGTCCAGTTGATTTGAACATAGTTTGTTTTTCTTGTTTCGAATAAACACCTAACCCGCATGCTTTTTTTTTTTAAAGTTGATAATATAACAATCGCTTTTCTTTATGTATGCATTGAACTATATATCCGAATTTTCAATTATCCGGATTACTTACGACAGAAGTCTCTACAATATATATTATATCACCCAAAATAATGGAAGATGCAAAAGTAAATACGAACCAGGAATTGAAAGTGAAGTTCTCTAGTTCTCTACATATTGGCCACCAATCGGGGAAACATTGAGGAATGAAAAAATATATATACAGGAAACGGTTCTAATAAATTGTATGAAATTTTGTACATCCTGTAATTTATATTAAGTAATTAAAAATAACCTGTATGGAAATTAGGAATTTTTGAAATTTTGGACGCCCGACTAACCTCGAATACACCCTCATAAATTTTTGGAAATGTCGATTTTTTTTACCGTCCTTTTTTCTCGATACTTATCTAAATGTACGTTCAAAATTTCAGCTCGATCGTACTTACCATTGGAATGTTATTAGCTTGACCTCTGCATATGTGTTGGTAATTAAAATGTTATATCTCGGTTATCGTTTGGATATATTTATGATATCGAATCTTCCGGAAATATCTTTTAATGTACGAAAGAATTATTTTAATGAAAAAATCTGATCGAAAAATTCCAAAATTTATTTCCGAAAAACTATCAACGATGTTATTTATCATAAAACTGAAATTGTTGGTTATAACTTCGGAAATATACGAAACTCTCTAACTTATCTATGTAACGGGTTTTAATAGTATTTCTTATTTAAATGTATTTTGACGAAAGATCATGGTTTCACAAAAAAAAAAAAAAATCTCGGTCCCCCCCCGTACTATACATTTAATAATAATAATAATTATTATTTTTTTTTAATACAGCTCCTAAAAAGGATAGTCTCTTTATTTCTGCAATCTTAGATCTAAACTAAATGAGCAGTATTTATAAATAGCATAATATGCGCAGAGGAATAGACCAATGACTAAACCCTGCTGATTATATTAATCGGTGAGGTTTGATACGTTTCAGCCTTCTGAGATCCTGATCAATAGACAAAAGTGTCGATGTCTACGGATTTGGATGATAAAAAAGCCGTTTCCGATGCTATCGAGCATAATCAGATATTACTTCATTAACTCATTTGATCTGTTAGATCTGCATGAAGTGCGTCATTTCGTTGCAATCAACAAGCATTAGTGATCAGTCTAAAAAATTTATTTTAAGTTGTTTGAAGTACTTTTCGTTTCGATTCTTTAACACATCCCCATATTTGTATTGCGTAAGTCCATATTATAACAGTTTTATATCTTAGGAGTTTGTTCTCTAGCTTTATTTTAAAGCGATATCCAATAAGACAGTTATTTTACTTCGTATTTGGGCACATTTATGATGGATATGTCATGTCAATTTTAAATATACCTAAGTATTTCGCAGAATTTGCAACTGGAACTGTGTATTACATAACATGGATCCCGCTTACGTAAAGCAAAAGTGACGTGAACAGATTTCTGTTTATTTAACTGAATATTCCGATCCTTCATCCATTCTGCTATATGATCCGGAGCACGCTGCAGATTATCATTTGCTACAACTTGAGAATGACTGACTGCTGAGATGGCTGTGTCATCAACAAACATTGTAGTTTTATCGTGTATCGATTGCATGTCCGCTGTGTACAATAAGCACAAGATAGGTCCTAAGACACTACCTCGGGGAACTCTTGCTATGGGACGAACAGTTGATATACCCTCTTCATATAATATACAAAATTCACGACCGGATAAGTACGATTATAGAACATAGGTTTGTTGGTAAACTGCGACTTCATTTAACAATAAGCCCCTGGTGCCACACACGATCAAATGCTTGTGCGATATTTAATTAAAAAAATCGACAAAAGGAATAAATAAATACGAACTAAAATTTAAAATATTAACTTTTTTTAAATTCTTAAAAATTTACTTCAATCCATTTTTTTAAAAATTTAAATAAACCAATAAAAAAAACGTTATTAAAACCAAAACGAACATTAACTGTAGGTAATCTTTTTTTTTTTAATAAAATTTATACACTTACATAATTTGCCATTATTACAAATGTCTGGTCATTATTATTATCAAAATTCGTTTATTTTGTATCTTTTTGATAACATATCGTTAGTTTTGTATTTTCTTTAAATTTACAGCCCGCGATTATGGGTGAATATTCAGTTACCATTCCCTAACTGATCTAAATTCTACTTTCGTTCAAGCAAAATCCTCGAGTGCACGCTCTGTCTGATGTTAATGAAATATTATTTTAAAGTGAGAAGCCCAATTCGGACAATCAATTTGTTTGATGATTTTTATTCGCGTTTAAACATTTTTTTTTTTGTCTTTGGGTAAAATAGATTTAACGATTTTTCTGATAAAATGGGGACCGGTGAGATATTTACTATATACGGTCTCGATAATTAATTTTATAAAACTAAGAAAATAAATACGAATAATTAAGAAATTAAGTATAAATAATCGAAATTATGATGGTATATAGTGTAAACGAAAAAATAGTTGTTACCGAATAATTCTGCAAATAAATAATATGTATAAAAAAATATATACTACGGTATTTACATTGTAATTAATCGATTAAGTAATTCGTAGTGTAGAAACAATACATAAACGTGTTACCGCCGTAAATGCAATTCTCACATACGTACTTAATTAAAACCGGAATTTATGGTGGGGGAAAGAATTGTTCGTCCATCGTTCGTTATTATCTGTTCACGTTGTTATTAAGGAAATTTAGTGTCTTAGATGTCAATTTAATTTAATTAAACGAATTATTTCGATAATTTACGATATTAAATGTTAATTTTAAATTAAACGAATTATTTCGATTATTTACCGTATTAAATGTTAATTAAACTGTATATTTATCGATAGTTCGTGAATGTTGATTTAATTCAATTACACGGGTTTTATTTTATAATTCGAATGTTACTTATTTACTTAAATTATTTTAAAAAGTTTATTTACTATATACCGTTAAACGTTAATGAGAAATTATTCGTTTTATTTCGTTTAATATAAATGAACGTTAATCGAATTCGTTTTTTTTTTAATTATTTCATCGTATTATAAACGGTCGTGTTCGATTAAATTTTTTTATTCCTTTTTTTTTTTAATTCGTATTAAATATTAATAATAAATTCGGTTAAATTATTCGTTCGGTTAAATTATTCGTTTGTTGTGGTATGTTTGTTGTTTTTTTCTGTCCATAAAACGTTATCGAATAGTTTAATTTTTTTATTCCTTTTTTTTTTTAATTCGTATTAAATATTAATAATAAATTCGGTTAAATTATTCGTTCGGTTAAATTATTCGTTTGTTGTGGTATGTTTGTTGTTTTTTTTTTTGTCCATAAAACGTTATTGAATAGTTTAATTTTTTTATTCCTTTTTTTTTTAATTCGTATTAAATATTAATAATAAATTCGGTTAAATTATTCGTTTGTTGTGGTATGTTTGTTGTTTTTTTTTGTCCATAAAACGTTATTGAACAGTTTAATTTTTTTATTCCTTTTTTTTTTAATTCGTATTAAATATTAATAATAAATTCGGTTAAATTATTCGTTTGTTGTGATATGTTTGTTGATTTTTTTTTGTCCATAAAACGTTATTGAATAGTTTAATTTTTTTATTCCTTTTTTTTTTAATTCGTATTAAATATTAATAATAAATTCGGTTAAATTATTCGTTCGGTTAAATTATTCGTTTGTTGTGGTATGTTTGTTGTTTTTTTTGTCCATAAAACGTTATTGAATAGTTTAATTTTTTTATTCCTATTTTTTTTTTAATTCGTATTAAATATTAATAATAAATTCGGTTAAATTATTCGTTCGGTTAAATTATTCGTTTGTTGTGGTATGTTTGTTGTTTTTTTCTGTCCATAAAACGTTATTGAATAGTTTAATTTTTTTATTCCTTTTTTTTTTTTAATTCGTATTAAATATTAATAATAAATTCGGTTAAGTTATTCGTTCGTTGTGGTATGTTTGTTTTTTTTTTCTCCGTAAAACGTTATTGAATAGCTTTCAAATAAGTATTTCAATCGGATCGGCGATAAATAAATACGAAATTAAAACAATTAATTGAAATAATTAAAATTTAATCGTCGCAGGTTATCTTTTGGTTGGTCTAATATCCATGATGTTGTCGTTAACGATATTCTACGATATTCCTCAGTTAAACGTCGGTATGCTATTCATGTTGGAAGCTGACGAAAATGCGATTGATCCGGAAAAAGTTCGTCTAAAAAATTCCTCGATCGGTGGACCAAATTATACTCAATGCAATACGACCGATGTCGATAAAATGGAAGACACGCCCAGTATAGACGAAACTACTCCAATTCATCCGATTCCCTAACGCAGTTTCGTAAGAAATTCGTCGACGCATTATTCGTTTATTTATTAATTTATTTAATTAATTCTTTATTTATTTTTTTGTTTTTTTTATCGTTTTTCGACAATTTTAATTTTAACACGTACACGAAAAATATCGCCTCCACTTTGTGCTCTCGTTAAAACCCCTACGTGTTTTTTTTTTTTTTTAATCGTAATTTGAACGAATGTAAACAATAAAAAAGAAAGTAGTCTAAATCGCTAAACTTTAATATATATATATAAAAAAGACCGCAAAGACTATTTTAATAATTCATTATCAGGTGGACGTAAAAAAAATTATACATATAAAAATCTAATTTAAAATATATATTTTAAATGCGGAAAAACCGAAAGTTATGTATAATAAATATGCGAGATGACTGAAGAAATAAAAATAAATAATGTAACAATCGAAACAGCGGACGCATTTATATACTTGAGCCATAATAACGATATGAAAAATGAAGTACAAAGGCGCATACAATAGAAGATAGAAGAAAAGAAAATACGTATGAGTTTAAAAAGTAAAGTGTTTAATCAGTGCGTCCTGCCAGTAATGCTATACGCCACGGAAACATGGAGCATAACTAAAGGCACCTTAGAACGAATAAATAAAACACAAAGAGCAATTGAGCGGAAAATGTTGGGAATAACTTTACAAGGTAAAAATATCTGAAATAAGGAGGAGAACTAAAAGAGGCTGCCCGAGAAATCTTAAAAAACAAACTGAGATGGGCAGGATAGCTAGATCAGATAACAGATGGACGGCCATATCAACTAAATGGCATCCAATGAATAAAACACGGTGGGAATAAAAAGATAGACAAGGACTGGTTGATCAATGCATCAGATCGAAATATATGGAAATAAAAGGAAGAGGCCCTGCAATGGATTAAAAACGATTCATAAAGAAGATATATATATATATATATATATGAAAGGAAAAAATAAAGTGTAAGAAAGAATGCTTAATATAGATGTACAATGTTACAAAAAAATATCAAAGTGAAAAAATATTTATCTATAAAAATAATCCGATTGTGAACGTGATAAACCAGATAATCGACAAATCGGCGATATAAAATATATATGCGAAACAATTACGTTAAATAATAATCGGAAAAATACTAACAATCCAACTGATACAAAAAAATTGATTAAAAATAAAAATTAATTATTCGTAAAACTTTAACTTTAATGAATTATTTTTATATATTTTATTATTTCGATTTTTTTCTAATAGTCTTCTTTTTTCATAATGTTTTTCTGTATGTAAAGTTTTATCGATTTCGATTAGTATTATCGATTTTGTGTTTTAATTCTTACACAATGTTTTTCGAAAAATGATTTTTCATCGAAGGTTAAATAATCGGAAAAATAAAAGCAATCCATCTGATACAAAAAAATCGATTAAAAAAAAATAATAATTATTCGTAAAAATTTATCGTCGAATTTTATAAAATATTTTTATTTCTTTAATTATTTCCATTTTTTTCTCTAGCAGTTTTCTTTTTTTATATTTTTCCCTATGTAATATTTTATAATTTCGATTAACATTATCGATTTTATGTTTTAATTCTTACACACTTTTTTTTTCCCAAATAATGATTTTAAATGTTCTTCAAATCTTATTTCGAATTTTCCGCCTATTTCACTTACGTCTTTTTTTTTTTTTTGTTCACATTGATTACAATTTACATGCTCCTGAATTTTTAAAAATATTTCTATCTTTTATTTTGCCGTTACCAATTGATTCTTCTTATTGCAAAATCTAAAATTTAGTCATTTTGACTAATTTTTGGTTTTTATTCGTCGTCTTTTATATTATAATAACCGTTAGTTACGGTACTCGTAACGATAATTATTAAGAAACAATTCATTTTTGTAACGAATGTCGGAGTAAATTAAAAATAACTAGCCGAAATTGAAAGAATATAAGCCAGTCGTACAACAGATAAACCATTTGAGGTTATTTCATATTCGGTATTTCTTTTTTTAGAACACGGAAATTCACATATATATATATACGTATGTGTGTGCATCAGTGGCGTCGTTGTACGTCCGCAGAGCTCACGATTCAGGAGGGCCCCAAGTCCTGGGGAGCCTGCAAGCGTAATCAGGCTTTTGATAATCAAGTCTGTCCGTACATGAAAAAAACCGTCAACAAAGTTTTAAAATTGTCAAATTATTCTTTTTTAAGCGACATTCCGGATGTAATATTAAATTGTTCATGACACTACCTGTTACAGTAACTTCAGCAGAGCGAGCTTTTACCAAAACTGAAAATAATTAAAAATTAATCAGATGTAGTATTAAGGTAGTTGCTTGTTATGCCATTAGTGCAGTTTAGTTGTGATGATACGGCGTGTTGCTTGAAACATAAATTCGGATTTATTAATATATTGTTTTAATTTATTAATAAATCGTGTTTTTTTTCTTTTTGTACACGGGTGTTTCGAAATTATTGTATCTAATTAAAAATTATTAACGGAGGGCAATGTCCGATTATCAGCTTATGTTATCCGTAGAATACGAAAGAGGAAAAAAACTCAATATGAATTTAGTTATAGAAAAATTCACGAATAAAAATGACAAGAGGTCTGAACGATTCCATAATTATATGTAAACCTAAATCTAATATTAATTTTTTGTTGTTTTAATAAATACTAATTCAGCTATATTCAAATTTCATTTTGTTAATTTAAAAAAAAAAAAACATTTTCTTAAACATTATTTTTGTTTTCGCCCGTAGAGAGATTCTCATTTTACTCTTTTAGTATTTATTATTAATACAATTGCTAAGGAATATTTTTTAATCGATATTTTTAGGAAGAAACGTCGCGATTTGGTAAAGGATCATTTACGTTAAAGCGAATTATTAAAAATTTAATATCATAATTTTTTTTAATGTTGCAGCGCTGCCCTCGGTTTCGTGAATATTTAAAAAAATTATATTAATTGTTAATAATAAACGTACAGATTTTTGCGTAGGCCTCAGTCGTCTCAGCTATACCACTGATATGTATGTATATATATATATATATATATAACGAATTTCGTTGCGACTAGAACTAAAGCGTAATATATTAGTCGATAAAGGAAAAATACTTTGTCGTTTGTGCACGATACCAATATTCGGAACGTATAAAATATTATAACAACAAAATTTTTTTTAAGTAAACGACCAATTCTTTTTTTGTTTTTTGTTCTTTTTTTATGCGATTTTGTTTCACATTCGCGAAATTCGTAATTTAAGATTTATATAATAAAATAAGTTTAAATAACGACGTAATATAAATATTTTCATTTCTACATTATTCGAGTAATTTTTTGTAATACAGTAAAGAATTCGCGTATTTTTTATTTTCATCTTTAAAATTAATTTACAGTCTCGTGGAACAGAGTCACGTACATTCTAGTAGAATAGCCTTAATTTTCGTAATTTTTTGTTGAGAAAATGGCCTTTAACGAGTTACGAAATTTACAAAACCGTCCGAAATGATTTTTTAAAGTTCTATAGAAAAAAAAATATCAATTATTGTATATGACTAGAGTGAAGCGGAAAATAACGGGGGGGGGAAATAGTAAATAATAATAATCAGAAGTTAATATGAAAGAAAAAATTGAAACGGCGGTAAAACTATAAGAAAATGGCTTCCGACTGATGTAATCGAGTAATTGATGAATTAGCCTTTATCGGGGGAATAATAGATTAGCTGACATTTCTATCGGGAAATGAGATTTTTGCCGATTCGGCCGGTGCGCTATTTTCACTTTTTTTTTTCTATTACTGACGCTTCTTGTTAATAACGTATTTCTTCAAACCTAACCTAATCAATAAACGTGATTTATCCTCTAAGAACGATCTATTAATTATACGCGTATTTTAAAGAATTAAATTAATAAATAAATTTTTAAATAACTAAAATAATAAATAAAATAAAAGAACGGAAAACAGAACCACGAGGATCTATTTATTATTATAAAAATAATTCTTAAAATACACTATTTTATTATTATTATTACTTAAATTAATGTGCCATATACAGAAACTAATGGCTAGAGGCACAGAGGTAAATAAGTATTACATTAAACGATACAATTCAGTATCATGCAGGAACAGAATGAGTCTGGATAGCATAGAAACTTTGTCATCGAGGAGTAGCTGCAATGAAGATGAAAGACCGTAGTATCATCTCTGTAGGCTGTATTGATGACTCTATGTCAATGTTGAACAGACAGCACAACGTTGCAGGATGTACACAATGGGGCTTCCGATCTATTAAAAAGATAAGTATGTGTTAGTTTAATGTGGCCCAATCAGAGTCTGCGGACAACTACATTATCTCTCCGATGTTGTAAACGTGTCTTCCGAGGTGTTATTTTTGGTTTGACAGATTTTAGTTTGATGTTGATATGGATTGCTATTCTTCTTGCCATAACTGAAATAATAATGATCTCATGAACCGCTTGAGGTCTGCGAATGGAACTGGTAAATTAGGCACATTGCAGTTGCTGCTTCCTTTGTTTATTATTATACTAAAATAATTTTAGAAATGGAACGATAAATATAATAACGTAATCGACACTACCGCTGTAACGGAGAAAGTTGAAAGTTCTAATCGACTATTTTGGAGAAACTTCAACCTAATTCATGTTTGTAATAAACATATAAATAAAATTTTGATAAAGTGTAATTTATATTTAAAACAAGAAAAAAAATATGTTTTATCGTGTTTCAAGATATATCGATTTATCTAAGGCCCGATCAATTCTAAGCTATTTTGCCTTATTCCATAATTGACGTATTTGTTTAAATTAATTTCGAAATTCGAGTTAATTATTTATAATTCATTTGAATTAATTCATTTTCGTCGAGCTATATTTCACTGTGTTCCCCTTTTTGCAGTGAAGATATTATAACCACTGTAATTTTCTTTTCTATCGTACGTATAGATAGTTCAGACTTTTAAGATTTTGGTAGTTTTGCAGGATACACCGGGAAAATTAAATTATACAAAGTATCGATCGAGACGCGTGTAATACAAGAAAGCTATTAAAATGTGACTATTCGTTCTCGAAGCGTAATAATCTGAAAATTTTTAAATATCAAACCTGTTTTTTTTTTGTTTGCTTAATTAAGATAGATGTTGAATATTGGATATTTGGATGAGCAGATTGGTCGATGTTTATCTACTGTCGATTTTCCACAAATAGACTGGTGGAATAATAGTATTCAATTTCTTAAATTTCATTAGAAAAAAGATATCTAAATATAAGAACTCCTTCAGTATAATTATTTATAAGAATGTGCTGAAGCGGTTAAATAGATCATATAAATTCGAGATAGTAAAGGACCAACTTTCAACATTGGAAGGCCTTTGTTAGTTTGAGTTCCGCTTGGGGTAGACCGTATATAATGCTATTTAAGCAGAGATCTGATTTGTCTTTACTTGATTTGAAGGTTGGCGGTCAGATTATGGTTTCCGAAAGTGGAAAATTGGCCCCTTTATTGGACTACGTTTTCCCCTCTAAAGTCGATATTCCTTTGGTGGTGTTTCCTGTTGGTGCCGTGTTCCTCCTGTAATAAATCCTGACGTCATATCCATTGTTAAAAACTTATGCAATAAAAAGGCACTTACTGATGATAGGATCAGCAACATAAAATTCACTCTTTGACCCGGTTTTGTTGCATACTATCATGGATAAATGTATAAAATTTGGTGTCTTGTGGGATTGTTGAAAGACAGCTTTTTTGAGGCTTCTTTCCAAGCTGGTCAAAAATCTGTCCAAGTTGTATATAAACCTGTACTTAACTGTATGGGGAATGCTTTGAAAATATATTCAACGATATACTGGTACAGGAGATCATTGCTAGGAACATGTTGCACCACCTTCAATTCGATTTTCGCTCGGGTTTATCAAGCATGCTGTTCATTCTTTAGTTTCAAGGGTCGAGCTAATGATTGCTCGGCTGTTGTTATTTTATAGTTAATATTATTATAGATTATTTTAAAAATCGTTCCGCTACACTTAAACTTCGATCGTCGCCTGCAGTTAGAGCACCTTCTTGTGGAGTTCTAGCATGCTATACTCCACTGTGCACTCTAAACTTGAACATTTCTGTAATTATATTAACTCTATGTGTCAGCTTATCTACTGATCTATGTTTAATGTTTAAAGTTAAGAATTCCTCCACTACCACTTCTTTCTTATATTTCCAAATATTTATAGAGTGTGGTGGTAGGTATAGGATTAAGTTTTTTCCCCTGGGAATGCCTCTCTTGTTGGCCGGATCAACCATCTTGAATTATTATCTGATTCAAGCATTCCATATTCCGCATTTTTAAAATACTTAGGTATACTTATTGACTATAAATTATCATTCGTTCCTCATTTCCAGTATATTTTTTCGAAGTGTGTGAAAATATATAATAAACTGCTGCATTTACAGAAAAATAACTGAGCTATGTAATTTAAGGAACGTGCAATTTTATATAAAGACCTCATTTAGACACATTTTGAGTATGGTGCGGCCATTTACATTAATAAGAATTCTCGATCTAACCAACAAAAAGCGGAAGAAATTTCTGTTTCGAATGGCTTCTTTATATCGAACTACGCCAACCTCTGCAGCTTGTATTATCTGTGGGATCTTGCCGCTCGATCTGTTTCTTGTCAGTAGGGCTCTCACTGGCGAGCATATGCTGAGGGGAGTGTGGCTGAGATGAAACATTCGAACCTGCTAGGTATTGCTGTACAGTCAATTTCGTATTTTAAATTTAAAAAACACATCACTCCCTTCTTGTTGGTTGCAAAGTGGCAGGGCAGGTGATGAAGCTGAAACTGGCAGGAAGACGTATGCTTTTCTTCCTGATATTTCTTTACATTTGAAAATGCTTAAGTTTGACGTCAACTTCTACAGTGCTCAGGTGTTGTCATGTCATTGCAAGTTTGGTTTCTATCTTCATAGGTTCTGGCTTGCTAGTGATCCTGTCTGCATGTGTTGCACTGTAGATGAAGTAGACTATGTACAACATACGTTGTTCACGTGCCCTGCATTTATTGCCCGTCCTAGCCAAGTTGATGTAAACTGTATGGATGTATATCATCTTAGTAAGAAAGTTGGAAGTTTTCTTTTGCTGGCCAAATGGGTCATGCGTTCAAAATTTAAAATACATCGCAGCTGACCCTTAAATCAACCGTGACTCCGGTACCGTTCCTTTGTTCCACCTCCTTTTTTTTTTTTGTAATTTTTGCATTACTTATTCACAGTGTGGTCATTTATCTGTTTATCATTCTATTTACATTAATTAATGTTCTAATATTTTATTATTTAATTACCCTTTACTTTTTCCATTTTGAGAGAGTCTTCATTTTTATTTTATGAAATTGTTTGGATATAACTTAATATCCATTTCATTCTGCTGCTTTATATTTTAATTTATTTCTATTATGTTATACCTTTTTAACTATAAGTTTTTATTTTATTTGTTTAAATCTTTCTGTTAGAAGGTTTTATTTTAACTATAATTTTGTTATTTTTTTTTTTAGAAGTTAATATTTCTACAAACTTGTTATTCTTCATTTGATGGAAAAAGGGACTATGTATCCTCATCCCTTCTTTCATCGCTATATGTTAATTTTAAGTGTGGAAGTCTTAATAGCCTTCATTAGTCTCTTAGAACTCCCTTTTTTTCAATATAGGGAGAGGTTTTTAATGGCTAAAAATCCCACCTATTTATTTTAGTTTCCTAGCAATGCATTTTGTATGCACTGTATATATAAAAACTAAATTGATATATCAGTGTCTTTCAAAGATTTTCCCCTCCGGCTTCAAAAAAAAAAAAAAAGAAAAAATTAAATATCAACTGTTTGTCAGCTAGGATCAATTACAAACTTCAGCAACAATTTTCTTCACGATATGTATTTAGCATTTTGTTTAGAGTTGTTTATATTGTTGTTTCGTAATAAATCATTGAAATTAGCCGGGTCTCATGATTTTACACAAACAGATGCTATCTGTATCATAGAAAACAATTACAGAAAGAATGGAGAATAATTAATTTTTATTCTCTTTTATTTTACGCTTAGAATGTGTATTTATGTCAAAACCTTAATACATAATTTTTCTCCCTTAATTAATAAAAAAAAAAAAAAGGAGTGGTAACCATTGAAGCGTTGTTATATCAAGCACTTTTCATGTATTCTTGGATTTTATATTTGTTGTGAATTATTCTTACAATCCTCGTTCAATTTTCTGGAAAAATTATATGCAATATACATCAATGGTCTTTTAAAGTATTGTAAATACGCTAACCGTGGCGAGTATTGTGTTAACTGTATATAAATAAGACGACGATTGGATTTGTAAGAATATTTATGAAAGTATGCGACTGAACTGCTTTCAAACAATTAATTAGAATTTCAAATTTTAATTCTTCTCTTATTTTTCATTTAACCCTTTCAGTGAATCTGTCCTAAATAACTTTAATGTTAATAAATATAATATGTTCGAGTTTTTTTAACATAAAATGATTTTGTACGATATTTTGCATATTTTACAAATACACATAACCCATAAATTATGTGTTAGATACTATACAAAGCTAAAAAAAATTATTTATTAACATTAAAGTTCATGTACGATATTTCGGACAGATTCACTGAAAGATTACTTAGTGTTTTAATTATCATTTGAAGAAGAAATTTATTTATTTGGTAAGTAAAAGTCCTATATTATTTACTTATAAATTATTTTTATACATATTTCATTATGAACGGAATATGATTTTTTTAAAAACTCGTGTCCGAAATTTCGCACAAATCTAACTCGTGGAGTGAAAATAGAAAAACATATCACATTTTGATTGAAATATTTCTCAGCATACAGATGAAATGTACAATTTGCATGTAAAAAAAATATTTAAAGAAGTACTAATGTAATTTTAACTAGTCTAGATGGAGTAAATAATATGAAACTATTGCCATATCTAAAGAAGTTAGAATTTTCAATACATCCGATTTACTTTCATTTCCGAAACACGATTTTCTTTACAAATTGTTGCAATTGTTCTAATAATAAATAATATTTTAGATACAATGACTCTTGAGGAAGATGAAATTTATAGGATATTAATGGATGACAATACATCGGTGATTGGATCAGGTTCTGATGATGATTATAATGATGAGCAGGCGCTTTTTGATGAAGGTAAATGTATAAATTTCTTATATACGTTTTTTGTTTGTAGTTTTTACTGAAAATACAATATAATTATACTGTAGGATAAAATTAATATGTACATATTTGCCCTTATGTGTGAATATTGAAATTAATTCTTGTTTTCAATTTTATTTCAGATGTTGAAAATACAGATATAAAATATAGATAAAATTTTAGGCAACGTGTAGCTGAAGATTTCATATATCCACATATACCCACAAAACGAGGAAGACCAAGCATGACTGAAGTACTATTATCGAGGCCTTCTAGTACTTTTGAAGTACAACCGATTCCACAAATGCGTTGTGATGGTGAACAACACTATCCACAATGGGATGACAAGGATAGTGAGACAAGATGTAAAATACAGAACTGCAAAAATAAAACACATATTTTTTGTATGAAATGTAAATTACATTTGTGTCTAATGAGGAAACGGAATTGTTTTTATGAGTTTCATAAATAATTGCATATTTTACATATAAAAAAATGTTTTTACTAATTTATTTGTAAGATTTTTTAACTTTCACTTATATATATATATATATATATATATATGTGTGTGTGTGTGTGTGTACCTGTTTTATCCTTATTTTTTTATATATTTAGTTTATAACAATAAAAATTACAGAGTATTATATATTGTATCTTATTCTTTATCCTCATATGTAGTTTGTAAAGTGATGTTTGTTATTATAAATTATATAATATACATTTCATTTACATATTTATTTTTCTTTATATACATGTATCCAATATA
The DNA here is from genome assembly GCA_032883995.1 of Coronaproctus castanopsis. Lineage (NCBI taxonomy): Eukaryota > Metazoa > Arthropoda > Insecta > Hemiptera > Monophlebidae > Coronaproctus > Coronaproctus castanopsis. The sequence goes on from CM065052.1 coordinate 160,347,004, forward strand.
TTTGTAGAGAGATAGAGAACGATAAACGTTTGTATGTTGTGCAAGTTTATGTATATATTTATATATATATATATATATATGTGTGTGTTGTTTATGAAATAGGTGTGTGTATATATATGAGAATATGTATGTACATATGTACATAATAATAAATTGTTTTAACAGATTGAAAAGTATCCTTTTAAAATGTACATACCATCTAAGCCAAAGAAATATGGAATAAAGATATTTATATTAAACGACGCAAAAATGCATTATTGTATAAATGCAGAAATATATTCTGGCCAGTCAGTTATACAACTAAGACCTAGGAACGAACTGCTGATACCCACTTCAGTTGTTTTGCATCTAGCAGAACCGATTAAAAATACTAATCGAAACATTACTGGAGACAATTGGTTCACCTCGATCAGCTGATAGACGAGTTAATAAAAATGGGTTTAACATATGTAGGAACCTGCCAAATCATTTTACAAGCAGCAAGAATAGAACAGTCGGTTCATCATTATTCGGTTTTGCCGGACGACATACTTTGGTTTCATATGTTCCAAAACGTAATAAAGTTGTCAACTTGGTCTCTACAATGCATCGCACAAAATCGATAGACGTGGAATCAGGTAAACCGGAAATAATATTGTTCTATAACGAGACTAAAGGCGGTGTTGACGCGCTTGATGAAAAATGTAGCATCTATGCTACAGGTAGACACTCAAGACGTTGGCCATTAGTCTTATTTTATGCTATTTTAGACGTAGCAGGAGTCAACGCTCATATTATAATATCTCAAATAGCCAGCATCGAGTGCAAGAATATGGATCGTCGAAATTTTTTAATGAGACTAGGTGTGGAGTTAGCAGAGCCACATATGCGTAGACGATTATTAGCACCAACCTTACAAGGAAACATAAGGGACATTATTTATAAAATTATAAATATAGATGAAAAAAAAAATATACAGGAAGCCCGTCAACTTCAAAGAGAAAAAGATGTTCTGTTTGCCCGGCTAAAAGAGACAGAAAAGGAAACAAAACATGTCGTAAATGTTCTGCAGTTCTTTGTGGCGAGTGCGTCCAAGTGATTTGTCCAAAATGCGCTGACGATTTGTTGTAATTATAAAAACTGAAAATAAGTATTGGGTGAAATTTCTGTATTTTTTGTAAAAAGTTTGGTCCTACATTTTTTTCCCTATTATTGTAAATATTATATTTTTGGGGTTTTTCTATTTATTATTGTGCCAACATTAATTTCCATCATTTTTATAATTTTGTAATTTGATATGTGATTTTAAAACTGCTTAAAATAAAAGCATTTTTCAAAAAGAAACATTTTTTCATGACTATTTTTATATTCTTGTAATTTTATATTAAATTTAATAATTAATGTTGTAAAAGTTATTCCTTAAACTATTATGTTTATAAATATGCTCTGCACCAATATCTCTCATTTTTTAATTTTTTGAATTAGTGAAATTACTAAAAAGTTGATGGGTCACTGTGACCCAAGTATGTGTTAAAGTTAAATTGTTTGTAGTGTGTTACTTACGGGTTAAAAAAAAATAATAATAATAATAAAAAACTTAAGTTATATAACAAAACTAGTGTAGGCGTGTAGTGTATATTGTGTGAGGAATGCATGCGTAGGAAGTCATTGAGAAGCATAGACCACACTATTGTTTCGGTTTCACGTTTGAATCAAGTGTTAAAGAAAAATAATTTACTATTGTCCGGATTTAAACTTCTTACACATGGCAGACTCCAGATACAACAGCAGATTTTTGGAATTAGATTTGTTAATGGCCATTGGTTCTGTGGAATTAATTTTGAATTGAGACCGAAGTTCAGAGAAATAAGGGCAGTGATATAATAAATGTTCAATGTTATCGACGGCACCAGAGGTACACAAGGTGCAACAAGGGTCACTTATAAGATGGAACCTATCTAAATAGGAACCAAATTTTCCATTCCCTGATTATAAAAATGAATGTTTAAATTTTTCAATTTCATTCGATCGGAAATTTTCGGAAAAAACACATAGGTCTTCCTTCCAGTTTTACATCTATCCCACACCTCTCTTGCTATGTTGCAATAAGTGAGTTTTTAATGAATTTTTTTAGAATTTTAATATTAGGATTGTTCCCTAAGCTAGAGGTTTCAACATTTAAGAACTGGAAACTCCCAACACAGGAAATATCCCCAACCACCCTGTATTCAGAGATGATCGAGGAACCCGTGACAAGCAGATCCAGTGGAAGAATGTTAGAGATAACATTGGCAGCAGACGTGGCGCAGGTTCCATATAGAGATGAAACATTTAAAAGACATTTCCTCTGCTGCCGGTTAACAAGATTAATGGTTCTTTTATTGATATATATGAGAGAGCCATACCTATACAGAGACTCAATAAGCCCCTTATAAAGGATGACCCTTTCACTATATCGCAGACCGAAAGTGTTAGGTTGAAGACGTCTAAGTTTATTATAAACGCCATCACATTTACGATGGATATACTCTACATGTGGTAGGAATGTAAGTCTATAATCCAAGATGAGACCTACATATTTCAACCGTTTAGTATGAGGAATTTGTTGGTCAGATATTATCCTAAGTTCTTCTACTTTCTTTACTATTCTCTGGTCACCAAACACAATAAATTGACATTTGGGAGCAGAGAAAGCAAGACCTAATTTGTTAATAATGGATTCCAGTTGTAGACATACAACTTCAATTAATTTGAAATCATAATGCCAATCAATACTGAAGGAGATGCATAAGTCGTCTGCGTAGGAAACAAGCTGAATATATTTGTTCGTATAAGAAATGAATTTATCTATTTGAAAATGAACACGAGAATAGAGAAGATTCCAGAGTGTGGGTCCTAGGACAGATCCCTGAGGAACACCACACTGTAATCTCCTGTCGGCGACAGAGTCATTAATGTTAAAAATCGTATATCTGTTTTGGAAATAATTAATAATTACGTTAATGATGAAAGGGTTAATATTAAATTGTTTTAAAATAGCAATGATTGCTGACCACCTACAGCTATCGAAAGCTTGCCTTGATATCAAAGGAGATGACAACTGTAGAATGGCCAGCAGTCAGTTGTGTTTTGACTCCAGACACGAGCTTGTAGAGGGCATTCTCAGTGGAGAATCCCCTCCGGAAGCCAAGCTGGTTCTGGTGAAAAATATTAAGGCTATCAGCTTCTTTTAAGAGGATTTCATTGATAACCTTTTCATACACTTTACCAATGGAGTTCAGTAAAGAGATTGACCTATATGCAGATAAGGAGCTGGGATACTTTCCAAATGGAGACGTTAGATTAATATGCCAAATTTATCGTGATTACCGTTGTTTATGGTTCTTGTTACCAGTACAATGTAAAAAAAATTCTGTCTTATTTGTATTTTTTTTTAATGGTTTCCTTTTGTGAATGTAAAAGTAAGCGTTTGATTGAAATAAATATTAAGGGCGTTATGTACATTTTTCCATTTAAACTATTTGCACCTAATTACAAATTCGTTTATTAATTTATAGAAAATTGGAAATCTCAGTGCACGCGTCGATGAGTAGCGGACGTATGCGTACGTTTCAAAATATCTTTAAAAAAAAGTTAGAAATATACTTGAATAACTTTCGCATCATGTGTCATATACAGATACTCCATTCATCGCAAAAATGACCCCCAAAAATAATGGCTACGCCACTTATTATTTCAACTACTACTACATAAATAAATAATTAAAATACTACTTATTATATAATAAAATATCTGGTAAAGAAATATGTTCCGAATGTACATAAAGCTCGGTAACACCGCCATACTTGGGAGGTTCCCAATGAAATATTTCATCGTTCCATTCCTGTGTAAATAAATAACAAATTCGGTTTTATATCGTTTTTATTGGTACGAAAATATTACCGGTTGAATTGAAAATATTATATTACACTAACACATTAAATTCAATTATATGCGTACGGTATATTTTTATTAAAAAGACGGTGTAGGTAACTCAGAATGAAAAATTTTTATTCTATTATTCTTACTAACTCGTTTTAACTGAAATTTCGCTGAAAATTTATAAAATAATCAAAAATAACGTATGGTCTAAAATCAAAAAATTGAAACTGAGTTACATATGGTGGAATAAACGTGATATAAGAACTATGTACAAAATCGCGCTATCTATCTGGAAAAATAACTAGTATAGAGTATAAAACGTGGACCGCTATGTAAGGACAAGTGAAATAAAAAAAAATGTTAAAAAATTATGTAAAACCGAAATTTAACGAAATTAAGAAAAAAAAATATATTCTACGAAGTATTTTTGTTTAAGGGGTGAGAATAAAAATCGTACATGTATATTTCAGCTAGAATGTAAAAAAAATAGTCTTTATCATACCACATTGGGTCTTAGTGTGCTGGTTTTTATTAATATTTATTCCGCACATATACGTGAAATAGACAAATTATTATTATTAATTTATTTCTCGTCATAATTATTTACTCGTACAATAATCAAAAATACTAGTAAATTATTTAAATTTACTGTTTAAAATCGATGTTGTATTGAAAAGGTTTTTTTTTCAGTGTATTTATATTATTATATTATTTCTACGATTATTATTATATTGTTCTTATTTTTATTATTGTATTATCATTATTATTATTATTTTTACTATACCTGCATGACTAATAAGAAAATGTTAAGTGCGAAGGAATTGTATGAAGTGCACATAATTGATTTCAAAAACATAAGTAATTTTAACTCCGAGAAGGTTTTAACCAGATCGGTAGGAATCGGAAGTGCTCAATTTTCATTTTCGTCAAATATCACACGCGTATTCAAATATAGGTGCAGTTTTTTAGGACGTTTTACAGGCGATAGCAAAATTTAATATAAAAAAAATTTGTGTGTATGAATAAAATGTGTACATATTTTTGTTATATATTTTTTAATGTGTACTTACATATTGTGTGTTACACGTACCGAAAGGAGATGCTATGTACATAATAATGTGAATATTTTTTATACGTTGTTATTCATTTTTGTATGTGTATATCTGTAATTCGTTAAATTTGTTTTGTATTTCTTCTTTATGCGCAGATTGTACAGATTTTACTTTAATTGGTACAAACGCCGATGAAATATAATTTGTTATATTTTGAGTGTATGTTTATTCATTTTTGTATGTGTATTTATTTATAATTGGATATATTTGTTTTTGTGTTTTTGGTTAAGCTTATTTTAATTTAATTTAAATAAAATTCGTTATGGAATACTTTACAACTTTGTTTATAAATTTCGTTTCAAGTGTCACGTTTGTTTCGTAATTTTAACTTGTTTATTAGCGTTTGCGCAGTTTATGTCGATCTATGTATAATTTTGTATATATATATATATATATATATATATATATATATATATATATATATATATATATATATCTTTTAACGAACTATGATAAAATAAACCGAAATTGAAAATCAAAATTTATGATTACTAAGAGGTGTCTTGTTGTATCACTTGAATTATGATTTATTGCATTAAGTAATTGTCAAATAACGTAATAATGGTTTGCTTACCATTTTATTGGATTTCAACGATACGTAACTTATTGCATATTTCGTGCGCGGCAGCGTATATTAATAGGCGTTGCATACGTGTATGCGTTGTAATATAAATGTTTGTTTGTATGTTGTATACAAATGTATATCATGCAAGTAAATTGGCGCGAATGAGCATAATCGATGTTAATAATCTTTAAATATATAATATATATATATATTTACTATTATTCAAAAAGAAATAAATAATTCTATTTGTTTATTAAACCGTTCTTATTTTAAATCTCTTATAAAATCATCTATTTATTAGTGTCAAACCAGCTCCTACGTGTTACTATTATATTGTTGATTTGATTATTATTATATAAATAAGACTAGAAACTCATTTACAGCGCATATGGCGATTTTTCAAACAGATCTGAATAATACCTTACGGTTAAATATCACCACCGAATTAAAAAGAACCGTTTAGTTTTTTTACGTTTTATGCGCAAAAGGTCTCTGGAAGTTGTTAATTATAGAAAGCGTGTGAAGAAAATCTTTAATTATGAGAAATATTTTGATTTCTAGAAATGAGATTATCGGACAAAACAGAAATAAAAGATAAAATTGAATGTGCAAGTCTCGAAAGATTATAAATAACATTATGATATATTTCCAATGAAAATATCAGTAGTTATACTTCCATAACATTAACCCTACAGTGGTCGCGCATAGAACACTAACGTTAGTGGTCGCCTGGACTACAAACGTAGACCATATAGTTTTTGAGTAATTGTAAGCCTTTTATAACATTTGTTTCAATAATTTATTTTACCAATAATAAAAACGAGTATTAATAATTACATTTTTGTTACCTAATTTTTAATATTAAAAAGTTATATAAAATATTTAACAGTAGGCTGATACATCTTTATGAACAAAAATAAAATACAAATTACTAATGAAATATTATCGGGCAGCTCGAAATCAAAGTATTTGAGTTGGTGACAACTTACTATTAACTTGCAAACAAAAGAATAAAAAATAAAACTTACAAATATGATTCACTTTCGGAGGGTGAAAATGCAACTTCAGTACAACATTCTCGACAGATTCTTGTAAAAATGTTCTGTGCAGGTTTTACTTTGACACATATCACAGACTTTATCTTCTATTAAATTGCTTCCGAGTAATTTTGCACATCTTGCACAGATACTTCGAGGTATCATCGGTTACACGTTGTAAAATTTTTGACTTCATGAGTTCGAAAGCTAGCTCATGAAGAAAATCACGTCTGCATATTTTTGAGCTATCTCCTCTTCTTCGTTTATTGTTGTTGTAGATTACCAGTGCATTTATTGCGGATACATCGAATAGATTAAAAAATATTGTTAGTAGCCAACGACGTGAATTCCGACAAACGGAATATTGGTTGCACATTTGGTCCAGTAGATTTACTCCTCATTTTGTGTTGTTATTATCTCGGGCCTTTCTGTCTGTGAGTCAATGGCATCATCGTCGTGTATTGTTGACAACGCCAAAACTACTCTATTCTTTCTCGGTAAAAATGAAACTAGTGTCATATTTTTCTTATATGCAAACATAGAAGATCCTAATGCCCTATCCTTTGTTTGTACAAGTTCGTTCGGTATTTCTCGCTTATTTTTTCTTACCTATAATTGAAATTTTCTTTTTTAGTAATTCTTCCGCAAGTAAAATAGTCATAAAAAAAATTGTCCACTGCAATGTTTCTTCCGGAGGATATCAGTCGTAACACTACATCTTGAGATTTATTGCTTATTTCGAAATGGTCTATCTGGTTGCCTTCCTGCATAAATCTCCATGCTGAAAGTATAAACTGATTTGGCATCCTCTAATGCATTTATTTTTATATCGTACTTGGACGGCTTTGATGGAATATATTGTCTAAAGGGGAATTTACCTCTAAATGCGACCAGCTGTTCATCTATTGTTAAAAATTCACTTGGTGTGTAATTTTCTTTGAATCTGCCTGTTACTAATTCGAATATCTCCCGAATAGGAGCTAGTTTGTTTAGTGTTTGACGTTCCTCTCGAGTTCTAACGTCATCAAACCGTAGGGTTCGCAAAATAAACCGAAATCTGTGGAGCGACATCGCTAAATATACAAGTTCGACCCCTGTCACTTTCGAATCGTCAAATATTTCCAAGATATGGAGTCGTACTGATTTCGGCACTCCAGCTATGCATATAATACCTAGAAGTGATTTCGATAGAATCAGTTTCTCGTGCATCTCGAGGTCTTGTATAATTGTGTGACAGTTGATTTATTTTTATGTTGGTGTACTTCACTAATAAATCTATCACTGTTTCATAAAAAAACGTAGAAAAGCATAAATGTGGGGTTAGTTTCTCCTAACAAGTCCTTTTACCTCAGATATACGCAATGTAATATTTTGTCCCGATGTTTTCCTATTTCGTGGAGGAGGAAACATATTACATCGAGTATTGTTATCCCTACCTAAATAAAAAAGGCCAGTTGTTATGCATGATCTTGTTGAATAATTTTCCTCTCCAGAATCCTCTGAACAGAAATCCTCTAAATTATCTCAGATGTGATCGATTTCTTCATTATCAGATTCATCACCTAAGATATCTGTTGAAATCTTTGACTAATATCAAATCTCTGAAGCTAGATTTATGATTAGCCTGACGAGGAATATACGTGAGATCAAGGGAAGACAATATGTAAAAATTAAGTGTTGTTGATGTTACCGATTCAGAAGCTACTTGAGTAAGCGAACTCATTTGTTCCTAATTCCCAAGGAATTTAAAGAATATTTTTTCTTTAAAGCTCTATGTATATATATTTTTAATCATTATAAGACATAATATGCCCAATTGCGTTGAAATGGTAATAAAAGTGGACTAACTAAACTAATATTAAAAAAAAAAATATGTGATTTTATTTTAAATAACAAAAGCAATTTCACATATATTTTTATAATTATAGTTAACATTAATATTAAGTATAAATTTAATCAAAAAAATTAAACAATAACCAAAGTTGAAATATTTCATTCTTTAAATATAACCTTTTTTGATTAATTGCCCCAGTTTGCAATTTTTTTCAATTAAACCCATATCAGCTTTATTACTTGATGTTTCAAAAACACTTGCCGTTTTTATTTTCAAACTAAGAGTGATTAACATGGTTTTCACTGGAAAAATTTGTAAATTTATTTCAATTTGTCCTTTTATTAATTATTATAGTTTTCAGCGAAAAAAATTGTAAGCTTATTTCAATTTGTCATTTTTTTTTGTTAAGGGCGGGACGCGTGAACACTAAAAATTATATAATCGTTGTGATCAAAACAGTACTTTGTATAGTTTTAATTGTAAAGCGTGAATGTATAAAACTTAATAAAATAAATTTTTGTGATCGATATCTAAAATTTAATATAGAAAATATTGAAAGTCGGTTTAAAAAATCGTTTAACAATATAATTACTTTTTTTTTTGGTTCTCGGACGATCACGTATACTTCTTTAATTTTACGTTTTAAAATTATATGTATGTATATATACATATTTCATTTTTTTAAATTAAAAATTAAAAATGAAAAATTTTTAATAATGTTCTATCCTAATCAAGTGGAGTAGTTATCATGTTCCTTTCATGTTCTTATATATCTGTGTAGTTTGGAAACGTGTATTGTTGGGTGATGAACGTGAAGTGATAGTTTTTGCTTCTCATTTAATTCTTAATTTATTTGAAACTAATCTTTTAATTTTAGAAAATATGACGAGGAAATTAGTGCCTCAAGGACTTTTTAGAAAGGTAATTACTGTTTAATATTTTTAATGTATGGATACATTTGCATTGAATACATTATAATTGTAATTATCTGTGTCCCGTAATATGTTTGTAAAACGTTTTCGTCACTAGTGTTATATTTATATTCCTTAGATATATTTTGCATGATAAATTTGTTTTTATATTGCATCATTTTCATGGCGTGTTCAAATTTAACAATGTATTAATGGTTTATAGAGAATATATATTGACGGGAAAGATCATTTATTAGGAAAACTAGCTTCACATGTCGCAAAAGCATTACTACAAGGAAATCGGGTTGTAGTTTTCAACTGTGACAAGATAAATATTGCAGGAAGTTTTTATAGGTATGTTTCAGTTCTGCGATAATATAAATTCACACTTTGTTCTTGAACTTTAATACTAGGATATCAATATATTCACTTTTAATATGTAATTAAAAATATAATTCAAGTTCAATGTATTTACGATTAATTAATCTCATGATTTTTTAGAAATAAAATAAAGTACTTATCATTCCTTCGTAAACGATGTAATGTTAACCCTGCAAGAGGTCCATTCCATTATCGCGCACCAAGATGTATTTTCCGTCGTTGTGTCAGAGGTAATAATTGTGTACTTTATTCTATTCCTTACAAACTGTTAATGTACTTACGTGTTGATTATTGTGTTATTGTGAATAGTTTTAATATTTTGGTTTAAAATACTGTAAATGTAGTTAAATCAGCTAGATGTTACTTTCATAAATATGTGTTAATATAATCATTAATCTTAGTGCTGCAGTTGAAGAATGACAATAAATGTAGATGCATTTGTACCCTTGTTTTAATCAAATTAGCAGTTATATATTTTACGCTATTTGAAACCGTGATTTTGAAAATGTTAGATTATTTTAAATAAACAGTAGGTCCTCTATTATATGGCTAGAAACTATGCAAGGTAAGGTGATTTAACCTTTAATACATTTTTTTATTTTTACGCTGCATTGTGAAGAAAGTTCTCCCTAAAATTTAAAAGCAATAATATAAATAATCTGATGAGTCCTAAATTTAAAGAACAGTACATAATTTATAAAAGTATATAGATGTCGGATTCATTTTCAAATCATTCTATTTATGGATTTAATTTTGTTAACTTTAATAACTTTTTTTAAGCTTGGTGGTTATGCAATTTTTTTTTAAATATATTTATATGTTACACACATAATATGATTATTTTTACTTGATTACATATACGATATTTCAATTTAAAACAAGCCTGGTCCTTAAACGTGTGTGCTGAATGTAGTGTTAATTTTTTATGTTTGCACTAAATAATAGTTTCATTAGAAATACTAATGATTTAAAAAAAAAATTTACCTAAATTACATGAAGTAAATTACGAAAATTCATTACATGTTTGCAGTTGGTTGTATTAATGTCTTTTATTTCAAAACAAACAAATTTTCGTAAATTCTTGGACAATTTGATAATCTAAGTAATGAAAAATGGTAATATTTATTACGTCACTTTCTTAATTTTATATTGTAAATATAAAATATAACTGACTACAAATAAGCTAATCCTAAATTAGAAGATACAACTGATAAGATATTTTAGATTTAGTTTTTCTTTATATATAGATTGTGATATTTTAGACAGGCTGTAAGTTTACAAACGGTGAGGATAATTTTAAATTTTTTTAAATGTTCTTAACTTAGACACAATTTAATGTTTTATTTTTTTTTCTTTGTAGTCTGAAATCGTTCTGTTGTATAATGTTTATTATCTTTACCAATCAGTTTCCATAGCTGTAAGCCTTTATGATTGTGTCGATTCGTGTATGATCATTTTTTTTTATTATAATAAAACAACTATTCTCTAAGGTTTTTTTTTTAATCATTGTATTAATAAATGCAGTCGCGTTATGGTTGTTTACGTCCAATTGAGTAATTTTTATTTTATTTATATATTAGTGTTATTTTTTATTATTTTTAATATTGCGTGTTGTAATTGATATTTTTTTTCTTTGTTTTCACTATATCTGTTTTGCCTGACTTTGCATTTGTACATTATTTAAGTTTTTATTATTAACTAGTATGAGTCACAAACTGTCTGTGTTAAATGTTCAACATGTAATTTTTTGATACAATATAGTTATCTAGAGTATTGTTATCTACATTGTGTGAAGCAGCTGATATATCCCACAAGGTATAAATTATGTGCTTGTTATTCATAATATATTATATTTTGAAAATATACAGATCATTGGTAACAATATTTATTTATATTTCTTTATTTGATATAAAGAATGTTCTATATTTTTACGTTGTGTTTATTAATTAAAGGTTAGTTCTGTTGGAAATATCGATGATTATTAAAAAAGTTCTTACCTACATTATATGAAGCAAATGATTTCATGAAAATTTTATGAGATATTTCTAACAATTCTTTTATATTAATTTAAAGTCGCCTTTAGTGTGCTACATTAATTTTGTCATTCTAAAAGTGAGAATATGTAGTATAAGAAACTAAATAATAAAAAGTATAATACAAATAACCTGATGGTAGTTAAATATTTTTGACGATCATTTCATAATTTAGCAGCAGCAGTGATATATTTTCAGAACAATGAAAAGATAACTTTTTAAGGCATTTTCAGGCCACTTGCATATTAATTTGTTCCTCTGGTATGTATATTATAAATGTTCTTTTATGTAGTGTGTTCCTATGGATTTATAAGTCATAGTGGGACGCATAATAATCTTTTTATAAAATTAACTTTATTTTTAAGCAGGAGTTTTTATTTCTCGCGAGATTCTCATCGAGATCGAAAAACGTGGATTTATATGTTACTCATAAAAACGATATTTTTCCACGATTGATTTAATAAACGTTTTATATCACAGATTCTTCATACATCTTATTAAGTGATTAAATTTCTTTCCGTTTGAATTAGTCACCATTTAGTTATATTGGAAATATCGATGATTATAAAACTTTCTTACCTACATTATATGAAGTAAATGATTTGATGAACATATTATGAGACATTTCCATATATTTATTTTAAAATTCTGTTATTATTTATATTTATTACTTTGATGTCGTCTATCGTAGATTGCGTTAATTTTATTACTATATTATATTATATATATATATATTATAATATATAATGTTTTATAATGTAATATTATATGTTATAATTTGAAACTGTAATCAATAAGAATGCAACTTATAAATGAGCGGGGAGTATATAAAAGTTAATCAATAATAAATACAATAACCTTATAATGGCTTTAAAAAAATGTTTTACAAACGTTTTATAATATAGCATTCTTTCGGAATAACACGCGGATTAATTTTGTTTAACCGTGTGTTTCGATATTATACATTTTAATCATAACTGTTTATGTAATACATTTCTATGATATTTGTACATTATATATAAAAACGATTATTTTTACAGTCGATGTTTTTTATTCTAAAATATTCTGTATCCTGAGTATAATGTTCTTATATAAGTTTTTTTTTTTATTAGTTAAATTTGTTTTCATTTAAATTGATCATAATTTAATTTTACTTGAAATACCGATGATTATAAAGATGTCTTACCTACATTAAATGAAGCAAATGATTTTATAAAAATTGATGAGGTGTTTCAAGCCGATGGTGCTAAGGAATTCTTATGTTGTTTTATTAATTTCAGATTTGTTTACCGTTGGTTATAAATAACTATTTATATATATATATATGTATATATATATATATATATATATATATATATAACTAATTTCGTTATTTGGTATTACTTTTAATTTATATGCAAGTCAGTTTATAATTTGGTACGCTTTAAATATATAATTTTCTATGCATAGTTCCATTGCAATCGTCGCTAGGTTTTGAAGTGTAGTAAGTAGTTTGGTTCCGACAGATTGCGAGGATGTGTTCCGTCATAGGTGGCCCGTTACAGCGTGATTTCTTAAGGTAATCATGTGTTGAGTGAGCCTAGTGACATATTTTATTGTTCTTAGCTGCTCATATATGTTTTCTTACGCGAACATTCATGGTTTTCTTCTACACTGTTTGTGTTTTTTTTTTTTTATCTGTTTCGTAAGCGTATTCAAATATGGAAATTTAATTAGTGATAAAACCTTTGGCTAAATGAGGATATCCACAGAAAGTTTATGTCTTTATTAAAGAAAGAAAGAAAAAATAAAGTTATATCTCATTTACAATAATAAAAACAAAGAAAATATGATACAATCGTTCCGGGAATTTAACCGATATTAAAAATTACTTCAAAGAACATAAGTACTACTTATAAATTATGAAAAATATAGAGCAAAGATTTAGTAGGAAAAGTTTATAAAAAAGAACCTACTATCCAGTAGGAAGGAAGACATAAGCTTCCTTGCAATATTACAGTAATTACATAAAATACAACTAATTTACATATATATACAACAAAAAATTAGGTAACAAGAATCTAGAGCGTGTAAATTCATTCATATAATAAAATATGTTTGATGCGACCGTGTTTTAACTTTTTATTACAATGTCTTAGAGATTGGTAGTTTTACCAATGAAATTTATTCTTTGATTATTTGAAGATATACATTGATCACAGAACTTCTTCATTCTCGTTACAATTTCATCATGTATACAGGAGAAGTATAAAATATCATGTACGGATTTGATCCGAGCTCAATTTGGTTATAATTCTGAAGCACTGATTTTATAGCCTTTGTAGTTGGACCACTCAGGACAAGCATGTAGTATCCTAGACAGGATCACACTATTATGGAGTAAGAATTTATTTCTCATTGACAGGAAAATTTTGGCTAATCGAAATGTGGTGCCTAGTTTCGATCTCGATCGGAAACTAAACTAATGATTATTAAATATTTGATGATTTTCGTCAAATGATCTTAATCGTGCTAATAATATTTTTCGAATACCTTGCTAATTGAGAAAGCTAACTGGTCGTATGTTTTGGGGTAACGAAGCATCCTTACCAAGTTTCACAAGACTCTCCAAGGCGCAGAGAATAGCACAGACGTATACATGAATTTAAAATAATACTAATAGCTACTATTGCTTTGTGGGACAGTTCTTTAAGTAATTTGGTCAGGGCGGTTGGGTTAGTATTCCTGAAATTAAAATGGTATTTTTTAACCTATTTAGGAGAAATCAGTTGGATTAATTGTGGCTATATGATAAATGTGTTCATATTATTTTTATTCTTCACTGGTCATCTACTTTCTATTATTATAATTAATCATTACAATTTTATAATTATATAATTAAGTTATTGATTGTTAGTCTGTAAGTATTATGTATGATTGATTTCTGTTATTGTAGTTCATTTTTACAAGTTTGATTTATTTTATAATTGAGTTTGTATTTCAGTTTTGGTATAAGTTTTTATCACTTGTTTACTAATTATTAACATTTCATAATTAAGTTTCTGATTATTAATAATTCGTTTTTAAAATAATGCAAGAATTTGATTTATGTTTTTGTAATTCATTTTTATAAGTTTGATTTATTTATTTTGCAATTGAGTTTGTCTGGCATCAGTTTTTACCATTTTATTTTATTTTTTTACGTTGATTTTATTTTTTAATCCTTGTTTTTATAATGTTTATTTACTTGAGTTTAAATTATAAGCATAAATTCTACAAATTTATATTAGATGGAACAAGGGACTACTATGTTATCTCATCCCTTCTTCCATCGCAATAAGTTAATTCAAGTGTGTAGTTCCATGCCTTCGTACTGCGAGCTCTTTCATTATATTAATAACCCCATTTGATTTGTAAAGGGAGGCGGTTTTTAGCGGGTAAAAATCCCACACACTTGATAATAAAAAAAAAAATATTTTTTTATCATCGGTGTCTTTGGAGATTTTCAACCTCCCGCTTTAAAAAAAAAAAAAAAACTAGTTATTGTTAAAATCAAATTTTAAGTAATTTATAAAGACGTGGTAATACTTTTTTTTTTTGTTTTTACTGGAATGTTTACTTTTATCTAACCACAGAGCTATTCGTTAATTTTATTGTACATCCATGAAGAATAATTAGGCTTGTATTCTGTAATTATGTCTTGTAATTTGAAATTTAATTTCATTCTATATAACACCTGGCTGGTGTCTATTATGTTGGAATACAATCGTTTGTAAACGACGTAGAAATTATTCCGTCCATGTAAAGATTTGAAACATGTAAATTCTGTATATATCTTGTGGAGCATTGTGCGAATTTGTAATGCCAAATTTTACGTAGCCTTAATTTTGTTTAAGATTGATTTTGAAAATAATACTGCTATGAACGTGTATCACCATGCTTGTTAATTTCGTGTACTATTTTTGATTAATTTCTTATAATTTAATTTAAAAAATTATATATTCCGAATTGAATTTATAATTTGATCGGTTTTACATCAAAATGTGAAGATTAAGAATTAAGAAGAAAGTACGTCGTGTACGCTTGAAATATAGTACAAAATAAATGTTTTGTTCTCAATAATCTTAAAATAATAGGAATAACCTCTTGTAAGACATTTGTTGCAAAATGTTTTATTGTGCTATTAGATAGTTGCGATTACTGGTAACTATTAATTCTAGTGATGTTATTAAAATTAACTATGATAATTTCCACACTGTAAAGGATAATTTTCGAAATATATTTAACATAATTTATTGCGATTGTTAATATAGTGCGTAACACTGTAGATTATTTAATTTTATACGTTTATAGGATACTTGATTAAGGTAACATAATTACATTTTTATTATTTTCTTTTACCTGTTAGACTAGTATGTGTAAGTGTTCTTTAATTACTAAAATTGGATAAATTATTATTTTGTTAGCGTAGCGTGGAATCGGCCTTTGTATAGAGTGAAATTGCAAAATTTGTTAACTTACATAAATTATCGATTTCATGTATAATTTTTAAAAGTGTGATATATAGAGAGCGTTCAGGAAAAGTATGTTCAAAGAAAATTTGAGGAGACTTAAAATTTAGTTACGTTGCACACTTTTCTTGTAAATTATTTAAAATAACCAGATGTGATCATTTTATCGCTTATTCATAGTAGTCGCATTATGTCTTTAAGTGAATATATATATATATATATATATATATATATATATATATATATATATATATATATATGAAGCACGTAAATGTAGCGGAGGAATGTTAGGATTTGATAGTAGTGATTCATATTTTTATTTGCAGTATTACTACGACTATTTCATGTGAAGTCACGGTAGTGTCATTTTTTTAACCATATTTGAATGTATAGACAGTGAAAAAAATCTCGTTTCGGTAAAGAACTGTTTTACTAGTTTTATTAAATATTACTTTTAATAATATTGCGGTTTCACTTTGAAATAGCAGCTATTTTTATATTCTATTATTAAATTTAATTATTAATTCATCATTCCTCTGTTTTGGTATCCTAAAATTAATTTTGGGTTTCGTAAGTTGGCGTGAAAGTAGTTATTACGTAGATCTGCCTATATCATGACGATTAATGTGTATTTTATGGCACGAATATATTCTTGTTATTTTTTGTTTGTTTTAATTTTTATTTATTTGTGAAATGAATGAAAATTAATAGCACGGCTTTTTAATAGAATAATTATCATTTGTATGGATATGTTTTTATTTTATAATTTATTATTTTAATTAAATGCACACTCTCGTCATAAATTGTATAGAAATATTTTAATTTACATCGGTGAACAAACATGGTTGGATGATGCAGTATAGCGAATGGCTACAACAAAATGGAATTGGGCTGGCCACATTGCTCGAAGAGAAGATAATAGATGGTCAAAGCGTATTTTACAGTGGTGGTCGATGGACAGAAAAAGGAAACAGGGAAGGCCAATGACGCGATCGCACAATGATATAGCAAAGATAGCTGGGAAACATTGGTTGAGGAAAGCACAGGACAGAAGTGGTTGGAAGACTTTTGGGAAAGCCTTCATCCAGGAGTGGATAGATAAAGACATAGTGATCGTGAATCTTGTGTTACTATTTAATCCGTATGGATTAATATTTTATAACGCGCTTGTTTTTATTATCTGTTCATTCATTTTATTATTGTATAGGAATGATTCCTCACAAAACTACACGTGGGGAAAAGGCGTTGAAACGACTCAGAACTTTTGAAGATATTCCGGCCCGTTACACTAAGCAACAAACATTTGTGGTTCCATTGGCAATGCGAGTACTTTCTTTGCAATTGGGTCGAAAATATTGCACAGTGGGACGTTTGTCTCATGAAGTTGGTTGGAAATATAAACACGTTATAGAAGAATACGAAGCTAAAAGAAAAACTCGCGAAGAGAAAAATGCAAAGAAGATTAATTTGAAAAGGGTAAGTTACTTTCTTTATTACTTAAATAATATCAGTGTTTTTTATAATACGTTCAACTTTTTAAAATATTTTCATTTTATTCCTTTTTAAAACTTGTTCATTCATAAGATTTTTTCCAATATACAGGTGTTAAATGTTGCAATTTTATAATATTTTTTACAGTTTTGTCTTGCATTTTTTTATTTAATATTTATATCGTTTCTTTTTATGAGTGCTCTATTATCGTTGTTAATAAAATTGAGTTTATACATATAACTAGACCATACTGTAATATATAATGAGCAATAATGCTCTTTTCTGGATTTTAATATACTTTCTTTTTTTTTTAAGTACATTAAGCATTTCACTAGTGTGTATTTTTTTTCTGCGTGTTGGTCAAAATTGTTTTCGAAAAATGTTTTATTTTCGAAACTTCAATAGTGCATCAAATTTTCTATACTTTTGGATATATCTTCATATATACTTTTTCCCCTTGTATGATATATTGGATAGCAGGATGTGTTCATATTTTCGGCTGTATGTTTGAAAGTCACTGCACATCAGTGTATTTATATTTGTTTAATTATTTATTACAATTTTCATAATTTTATTGGAACTTCTTAATGTTTTATGTATTCGTTTGAATGTCTTGACGGTCGTGTACACATATTTTTTTAAATCTTATTCGGCGTTTTTATTATTTTTTATATTTATTTGTCAAATCCATTTTGAGTACTAAGTGTGTATGATTTTTATTCGCTGATAAATTTAATATCGCATATTTCAAACCGTCAATACATAAAATATAGTATGTATATGTATGTATAATTAATGCTGTATAATGTCGCGTTTACTTCTTTAATAGATTAAATTTTGTATACGGTTCTGGGAGGGGTCTTTCAAAGATGATGTAAATACATTATAATTTATTTTAATACATTTCCTTGCCCAAATGTATGTCTTTCATTTGGAAGAAGATTGACACAACTAAAAATTTTACGATTTTTACTTTTTGTGTCGGTGTGCGTGTGTATTAGAATGAAAAAATGATGTTCTTTATATGAAAGAATACCATAGGTATGTCAGTATTGAAGTACTAGAACTTGTTCAGTTTTTATTGGCAATATTGTCACAAGTTTAACTGTTTCGTTAATGTTGTGAAATAAGTATGTATACGAGGGGCATTATGTTTTGGGGAGGAACAAATCAAGAAATATGTTAAATTAAGGCCAATTTATGTTTCAGATCAGTATGTAAAGCAGTATAAGGTCTGTAAAAAAGACTGTTTAACCTTACAATGTAAAAGAGTTTTGTTATGAACATTTTTATGAATTATAATTGTTTTTATTAAGTTTCCTAAGAATAATATTTTAGAATTGAACAGGAAATTCAAATCTACTTATATATAAAATCTCCTACCCTGAAAAATTATTCAAAATAGTGTCACTAAATTCTGTCAAACATGCTCGAAGGAATAGCAGCACGGTACGCCTCTGTTGAAAAAGTCGTACATAAGAAACATAGGCATAACACGAATAAAAAAAATGATTTATTGAAACTAGTAGATACTGGAGTAATATCAAAATATTATCAGATTTTCAGTTTTAATTATTACACTGTGTATAATTACTAAATAATAAAAATGTCCACATTGTAATTTTTTGACAATAGTTTTACTTCATTTAGACGTAATTCAAAGACAGATCAAACTTTTCGATCAAGAGTGTCACAAGTCAAAATTTTAATGGTAGATTTAAGGGTAAAATCAATATAATCATGAGAAAATAATCTTGAAATGTCATTCATGAATGAACGAAGTTTTTATACTTCTCTAATGATTTAGCAATGCGATCTGTCAAAGGTAAATTTTACTAAAAACTAATCTTTATTTTCTACAAATTTTAATTTTTGATATGTGTTTCTTTTCTTCCAAATGAACGATATTAAGTTCGCTAAACATAATCTATTTGAATATTGTTAGTTTAAATTTTTTTAGCACCCTGGGAAAAGGGAACACATTTCCAAATGTATCTTACATGTATGTTTTATATTTTAAAGACAGTCTACATGTCCTTGTTAAATGATTTGATAGTAAAATTTATCGGTATTTATTCAGGTGTATTACTTTTTAAATATTAGCTTGTTTAATATATCTTATTGAATTTTATATTTAGAAATTGACCAGAAAAGCCAATAAGAAAGTTAAGAAAGCGGTTGAGCCATACAATGAAATTATACGTCAAAGTGGATATCACGCATGAATTGTTTTTATGAACATAAAATCTGTGTCGTGTTTTAGAATTACATGTCTTTAAACTGACCATTGTGATAATTTTTTATGTTTAGTTTTTACAGATAAGAAATCTATCCTAATAACAGCTTTTTGTTTGTTAGACGGGATGTTGGATTTAATTTATTAAAGCAAGTGTTTATAAATCCAATATCTTTTAAACACGTATAAATCATATGTCTTATACTAACCGTAAAATGCGTAGTTCTAATTGTTTTATAGATATCGTTTGTCTAATACGACGGAATTAAGACACCTTTTTTTAATTAGCTAAATTGTTGTTTTTTTTGTAACACGTCTGAAATCATGAACTTATGAAACAAATCTTTTGACAAATAAAATCGTACGAAACATGGAAGTAATTTCTGTATCTGTTAGGTTATTGAAAGGTAGATTTGAAGAATTGCTCAAGTCCAAGTAGTAAAACGCAACGCAATATTTTATACAATTCAAATTAATGAATCAGCCCATACAACGAAACACTGATTAACACTACTTCATTTCGACGAGGATTTAAAGAAGCATTTCTGAGTCCATCCGACTGGGTTCGTTGATTTTCAGTGTATATACTTTCAATAGAAAATATTACGATAAACAACTGATCTAATTTTACAAACTCCACAAAAAAAAAAAAAAACAAGTTGCCGAAAAATATAAATGTGTGAAAGATAAGGAAACGATTAAGAATTTTTTTTTTTTTAATACTAATTTCAATATGGAACGACTGGAACTTATTTTGTGAAAAATTAAACATTCACGGTTTATTTTCATTTGAATACAAGTTGGTTTGCATATTGCGGTTACATAATTTGTGTTTTAATGGAATAATGTTAAACTAAAAGCATCAATTTTATATATATATAATCAGTGGCGAAGCATGGTTCATTACAATTTGTTTCCGGTAGACCTTTCTGTTATATACACACATTTACTAAATTCACGCAAATATATTAAATCGAAAACAAATAATTTACATTCGTAATTCCCTTATTATAATTGGGTAAAAGGCCCTGGTCTTACAAATAAAATTGTCAATATTATATGCAGATTAAAAGAAAATATATACAAAACTTGTCTGTGAAATAACTTAAAATAGTGATAACAAAATACATTTGTGGCATTTAATTGTATCGTATTTCAGTTCGACGATTTTCTCTAAAAATAGATCTATAATGGAATCATAAAATGTAATTTTTTTTTGTAAACTCTGTAGTAGACATATTTCAAAATATCCTTTATTACACAGTTACACTATAATTTAACATGAAAATCAACTTTTACAGTATGTTTTTATATATATATATATATTTTTTTTTAAAAAAGGTTGGTAACGGATATATATAGCATACTGAATATTGAAAAAGGGAAACACGGATTTTTAAACTGAAATAATAATTAATAAACGCAAAAAACAACACAGAAAAAACCGTTTGCCTATTACCGAATTACTGAACTGGTTTTAGTTCATGGGTAGTCCGCAAGCGCTATACCTGTTTACGATACACCAACACCGACGTATATTTCCATATGTCTGAACATGATAGTTGTATTGTAATGATGTATACGTATAAAGACATACAACTTGGATTGTTTCCGAAATTTAAACTGGTACAAAACTAGCCAAAGTTGATTAAAGCTGCCAATATTTCATAACGAAGCGTAACAGCGCTTTTTTCTTTAATCCATAATAAATGGAGAAAAATCTTCGCCAAAAGATTGAGCCATTATCTGGTATAGAAAAATTATTATCCTTGATTTGTTTTATGAATTTAAAAAAAAACCTGCTTCACCCCACTTTTCTTGTGTTTCCACCGAAACACTGGCAACATGGAGGATTCGTCACTAATATATATATATATATATATATATATATATATATATATATATATATATATATATATATATATATATATATATACAATATGAATTTCATGATTATCCCCTGGTATCGTAAAATAAATACAAATCAAATTATGAATATAAACAGGAATGTTATTTTGGTTACTGATGTAACAGACGAATAAATTGATATTTAATGATATCAAGTAAACCTTTTCGTGCAATAAGAGTAAACAGAAAAGTGTACCCATCACTTTGTCGACGACATTAACAATAAATAGGATAGTGTATTTGTGTTTTGAACTTGTAAATGTCGTTATAACAGTTTAGTATTTGTATCAAATTATATTTGTCTGTTTACTATTCGAATTGGAAAAGGTGTAAACAATAGCTTTAATATTTCATTCGTTTCAAAATCGATTCGTGAAAGCTACAACTTTAATTTATTTAATAACATTGATGGCGATTCTTAAAGCGATGATGATGATGATAGATCGGTAGGATATTTTTATTGAATGATAAAAAAAATAAAGCTCACTCGAAAGAGAAAACTTTATAAGAACGTGCAGTGATCAGATTTTTTTATGTTATTACATTAAGCGTTTAATTTTACTCTTAGGCGTACTCCGTTTGCGACGAGTTATATTTATAATGTATTGTATATAATTTATACAGCTAAAATAAGCGGATCATAAAAATATAATAATACTTTTCGCGTACAAATATAAAATTATAATAAAATTAAGAATAATAATACGCGTTCAGTTGACGATAGTTCAAACGGGACGAGAGCAGAACGATTGAATTCGAACGACGAGATTTTAAAAATTGATTTGTAATATTTAAATTGAAAAAAGAAATACAATAAGGCTAGCATGTTTTTTTTCGTGACGTTAAGATTTTTTGATTTCGTAAGCACGTAAACACAAGTGCGTGTGATTTAAGTAAAATTCTTCAAGGAGTGATAGATATCGATGCGAAGGTAGAATGCTCCGAAGATGATATTTTAGTAGATGATTTACTACTGTACAGCGAACTTCGTTTACGCTTCGGATAGAAGATATTTCGAAAAACGGGCCATTTTTGTAAAACGTAGACGTACGGATCCACCATAAAATGAAGCGCCATTAACATATCAGCTGTACGAAATAAAAGATTTGATTCTTCCTTTAATCTAAAAAATTGTGTCAATGGAATGGTCGACTAAAAAAATAACAGAAATAATAAATATTATTTTAGCTAATATATAAACCTTTTAAATGTGCACGTACCCTATTTATTATAATTTTTTTCCCCGATAGTCGGTTTTTTATATATATATATATATCATTATACTGTTTTCCTTTAGAACTAACTACGTGACCAAGTATTTAATATGAATATATATATATATAATTTAATCTAGCATTACAAAAAAAAATGAAACAAGATTGTAATAACCTGCAAATTTTAGTTTACGGCTACCAGTAGCGATTATTATATATATGGTTAATTTTAAATGATTCCGTGATAAAAATCGAAAATTGGTTTGATAAAATAATTTCATACAATTGTAAGTGTACAGTCATTTCTATACAACTGCCGCAGGTTCATATTTGTTACATTTACATATTATACGCTGAACATTTTATATTACTATTGCAGTTGTAACATTTATTATCTTCTATTACATTTAATTTATTTAAATAATATCTAATAGAATCATGACCAGAAAGCATGTGAGTCGTGTACTAATTTACTGTAATCTTTTTATTTTTAAAACGATTTGTTACATTAGGAAAGAATTTATTAATTTATCTTTTGTTAATATGTTATATTTTACATTAAATTCATGTAAAGTTTATATATCAAACTGAGCTATTTTACTTATGACATAATTTTTTTTTTTTAACATTTAAGATTAAATATGTTTTTTAAATATAAACATCACTAGGTTAAGATCCGTCCTATGGCATATAAGTTATTTTTTTTTTTTTAAATCGTGGGGGGGGGGAGAAATCTTCGAAAGATACTGATATAATAAAGAAATTTAGTTTTTAATACAAGCATGCTGCACGGAAGCCAAAATCAATATGTCGGATTTTTACCCACTAAAAATCCCCTTCCTCTATAAAATACACACAAAAAAAAGAGTTTAAATAAAATGATGAAGGTCTCAGTGCGAATGAAGAGACCTCCAAAATTAACTTATTGCGGCGGAAATACATAGTCCCTTCTACCATCAAACTAAGAGTAACGAGTTTATGTATTAACTATAATATATATATAAAAGGCAAAAATAAAATTAAATCTTATAACAAAAAGACTTTACTATGTTGTAACTTAAAGTTTAAAAGTTCATACCGAAAAAAAAAAAGAGTAAAAAACTATGGATATTATCTTAAATCCAAAAAACAAAAAAAAAAAGCACAATAAAATAAAATCTGATAACAAGAAGGCTTTACAATGTAACTTAAAATTTAAAAGGTATTACTCATACCTAAATAAAATAAAACAAAAACTAATAATACGGATATTATCTTGTATTCAAAAAACTTTTTGATAAAAATATTAAAGGAAAACGAAAAAAACATCATAGAGAGCGAAAAACAGATCATAACAAATCGCTATGACAAATCTGTAAAAATAGTTAAATATAAAACATAATTAGATATTGAAATAAATAAATAAATAGGATAAACAGAGGACAGTTGACCACACTATAGAAAAAGCCTGCAAAACACTATGATGGTATTGGGGTGACGATTGATTTAAACATTAATTTCAATTCTACGAAAATTTGAATTTTAATCGCATGACCTGTTTCCCTACTAAGAGGATATATATCCGTGCAGTCAATACCAAACTTATGTCGAAGGGCAGTGAATGCAAGGCAAATGAACGTAGTATGATAAATATCATCAACCGTACAACAGGTGCAGACAAGACCACTAGCAAGTCGGAACCTACGAAGATAGGAACCAAACCTGCTATGACCCGTCAACATCTGAGCACTGTAGAAGTTGATGTCGAATCTTAACATTTTTAGCCGCTAATGTATTATCTATTCTTTTAGTCGTGACTCCACGTAGTAATGTCGTGATCAAGGTATAACAGCTTCATTATTTTCTGCCTCCATCCTTGACGATCTTCTTGAAAATGTCATCCGAGGTGCAGCAGTCATTGCATCTGTCCATCTAATTGATGCTCTGGGTTTTGGTCGCACGCCATTCATTCGTCCCATAACTATTGCCCTTTCGATTCCATCGTGTTTCCGCACTATATGACCAATAAATTTCATAATACGTACGAGAACTTCGGTTGTTAATCTGCGAGTTGTACCAATTTCTTTCAAAATAGACGCATTAGTATGCTTTTCAAACCACGAAACCGTTCTAGCTTTACAGTATTCTGGCTGTGCTCATATAGTTCTTGAATCAGATGTACAATGTGTTTTGATGCACCCATCTCCATCAATATTTCCCACAGTTTTGCTCCAGATTACGTTATCGAAAGCCTTTCGATAATCAATAAAGCACAACACTTATACGCACATTTTACTCTCGTGATTTCTCTATGAATTGCCTGATATTTATGATCCATTCCGGCGTACTTCGTCCTTTAACCAATCCAGCTTGTCCTTTGGCAATTTGTTTTCTCATTTTTCCGCAGATACTATCATTAAGAATTCGTAACATTAATAGAGAAATGGTCCGATAATTATCACATCAAGTTCTCTTTCCTTTCTTATATAGAGGAATATATAGGGATTTACACAATTTTCATTCATATGGCCATTCTGTATTTTTTAGGGCTTCTGTTGGTATTCCATCAACGCTCACAGCTTTATTGTTTTTTAAATAATAGCTTCTATGACTTCACTTTTTATTGTTCTAGTATTTGTTTTATTTTGTTAATGTATGTAAAAATTTGAAGTTTAAAAATATAATTATGATAATGTACAAACCAGTTGAGGCAACCAACAAATGACGAATATCGAGCAAAGGAAACCCATAAGTCTTCCGAAGGCTAACTCTTCTCGCGTAGACGCATTACTAACGCGCGAACAATTACGACTGACTCTTCTCATCAGTACAACTTTTTTGTCGTTAACGCCTATTCGTATATCGCCTTTATTACATAACGAACGCATTACCGTCAAATTGCAATATACAATACACAAGCACAAAAATAAACCTGAAAATATTAAACATTATAATTATTTTTAAAATTTTAACCGATGATTATTTATAAATGATCATCTTATAAAAGTATGTACGTTCCTAGATAATTTTGATCGTTTATGATGATCATAAAATCAGTTTTTAAATTTACACGCTGAATATGTCTGAAATATATATATATATATATATATATGTGTGTGTGTGTCTGTGTAAATATATATATTATAATAAATTTTTGCAGCGGCGGCTCATACATAAGGTTTGTATAGTTGCACAACTGCCAGAAATAGCCAGAACAGCATAAAAATTGATGATGTAATAAAATAGTTCAGAGTACTAATTATTTTATAGAGTTTAAACAAGATAAATGAATTTTAATTATATTTTTTGTAGAATATATTATAAAAAGTAAAAAATCTTTTAAAAAGTTGCTTTGAAATGTCTAGTTACAATAGTTGGTGATTACACACTCGATGCAACCTATAGAAGGCATCGGAAAATTATATACAGCGTTATATGGAGATTGTGCGCCTAATATTACCATGGGTGTAGAGTTAACATAGGGCTGTATTAGTGATTGCTGGTTCCAATCAGAATCCTTGAAGTACACATGATGCGGCAGAACGGGGTTTTCTCATTATGTTGTTCATAATTCGTGGGTGCGGTTGCATGCGCATACTACTGGCCAATAAACGAACGAGTCTACAACTTATATTTCATCTCTTTCAGAGATTAGTTTTTCTTCGTTGAATTTTTAGTGTTTCTTTTACTATGTACATTTAAACGTGCGAATTGTTTCATTGCCTCTCTCCAATTTATGTTCATATTATTGCTAACCAATGTTGACATACATAGAATTAATTCCTTTCTGAAACTTTATTGTTTATATCGTGATTGATCATTTCATTTCGAGAGGATTGTTTTGTGTAAATTGCGAAAAAATAAGAATACTTAACTATTATACATAGTTTACTGAATTGTTTCGTTTTAGTATTTTAAAAATTGATACTGTATAAAGAGTGTTTCTGTAGTTCGATTATCGATTTATCGTCCTGTATATTATATATTATATATACAGGACGATAAATCGATAATCGAACTAAAAAACACTCTTTATACAGTATCACTGTTATATTTTTATAAACGCAATTGAATATATATATATATATATATATATATATATATATATATATATATAATATATATATATATATATTTACCGACCTTTAACAGGCTTTTGTTAAATTGTGTTTTTATATTTAATAATAATAGTACACTATTAAAAATCGTTATATACATAACTAAATCGTATACAATTTCGTTTCGTAAATTTCTTGAGTTGTAATTAAAATTCAGAAAAAGTGTCGCCCTATTTTTTTTTTTTTTTTTTGTCTGGTACCTATGACCAGGAGCACCCGAAGGTAATTATTGGGTATTATATAAAGTTGATCATATCTATATTTCGGAGAAATTGAAGAACTGTTTGTACCACAATTGGGTTATCGGTTAAACTTCTTGTAGTTGCAACTGAAATTTTGAAGTCGGTATTGGAGTATTGCGAACACTCAAGAAATAAATGTCAGAGTGTTAAGGATGTCTGGACGCAGCGGGCGCATAATGGTGGATCTGTTTTATTTATAATGTAGCCATGAGTCAATGCAGTGTGATCAATGTGAAGACGAAGTAGAATTACTTGTTTCTTCCTACTGGTGTTAGAGGATGAGAACTGATAGCTCTAAGGTGATTTGTTATAGCAATAACATTCCATAAACGGAACATAGAAGATTTTTGTGGTTTTCAGTAAGAGAACAGTGGATATAGCGCGATATATTGAGTATAGTTCAGCAGAAAATACCGAGTATTGAAGTGGCAGGGTGTAACGTAGGAGATCATCCTCTGAAACTACAACCACAAAGTTGGTTACATTTGGATGCGTCTGTGTAGATTTTTTGTGTTCTTTATATTTGTTTATCGTTTGTTCGATGTGATTATTTACTTGAGTTGTGAAAATGGTGTTAGAGACGTGTCCATATGAATGGGATTTTTATAAATTAAATAGGAAATTTCTGGAATAGGAAAGTTATCGGGAAGTTAAGGGAATGTTTGAAGATATATATAAAATTTTTCAACAAGGTATTTTCTTCTTAAAAATGGTGGTCATTCTTCTGCTTCACAATAAAGGCTGTTGTTTGGGCGGGTTCGGAAAACACCAGTGGTTATTCGAATAGCTGTATTGCATATGATATCAAGTCTATTCAATGTAGTTTTCTTAGCAGTTGTACTATATATCATGCAAGTTTAATTCAATTATACCGGAATGTAATAAGAATTTCTGGTCTGCTCCGAATGAAGTATGAGCCAATCTTCTAAGCATGTTCATGTTTGTAAAAATTGTAACTAATAAGTTATTTATGTGTACTTTCCGTTTGAGCTCGTTATCTCAGTGTAAACCTAGATATTTCACAACCGAGATGGTTTTTATAGGTTGATTCTTAATTGTGATTTGCAGTTTCTTTGGACAGTTGATACTTCGGCAGAAATGAACGGTCACCGTTTTTGACTCAGAGAATAGAAGACCAAAATTGCTATATTATCTGCAGGTACACTAAGAAAATCAGGTTTTTGTATCAATAATGAGATATTATTTATCATAATGTTGAATAATGTAGGGCTAAGCACTGAGCCCTGTGGAATGCAATTTTCAAGTTAATGTTCTGTTGAATATATATTACCATTACGAACCTGAAATTTTCGGTCATCTAGGAAGTTTTTTATGAAGTAAAGCAATCCAGTGACTGACCAGTCGCATAGTGTATTTAATATTTTTTGTTTCCATGTCTTATCAAAAGCTTTTTAAAGATCAAAGAAAACCGATAAGACATGAGATTTGTTTTGTACATAAAATTGTATTTTATTACTAATATAATATAAAACATCAATTGTTGATCTTTTTTTACAGAAGCCGAACTGATGAGGTGTTAATAATTCTTGCTGCTCAATGAACCACAGCGCTCTTCGATTTACCATTTTTTCCATTAATTTACATGATGCAGATGTTAAACATATTGGTCTAAAGTTTCCCAATTTATTAATTTTATGTTCGTGTTTTGCTATAGAGATTAAGATTACCCGTTTCCATTTCATTCGGAATTTGTGTGATTGTTGTAAATGCGAAGTAATTGTTTAAGCCCAATTGATGAAAGGTTTTTTAAGAATTCTGTATAAATTCTATCTGGTCCTGCAGACGTTGGCATCATCCATTCGGCGCCGCGAGTAAGGTTTTGCGCGGCAAAAATATTCGCCGCAAAGTTCTAAATGCTCTATTGGCTGACAGTGGGTCGGAAATAATGACGATCGAGGAGAATCTCACTCGTTTGCTGTATTCTCTCGTCCCAGACTGTTCGCCTGTACTTTCGGGAACAGATCCTGGCGAGCGGGGTGTTAGCGACGAGGTAGCTCCGAGTCGTTTTCCGATGGTTACTGATCTTGGCAGTAAGCTGGACTCCGCTGCTTGTGGAACAGTTGCCGAAGTAACTGTGGAAGAAGTCTCCTATTGCCTTTCAAAGGTGAAAAATATGAATGCTTGTGGAAATGACGGAATTTCCGCAGAGATCTTGAAGGCTGTCCACCTCCAAGTGCCTCGTATTCTCACTAGCCTGTTTCAGACGTGTCTGGAACGGAGAACGGTTCCGATGGTTTGAAAACGAATGATAATAGTTACTATACTAAAGTCGCCCGGGAAAGATCCTTCGTTGCCCTCTTCGTACAGACCGATTAGCTTACTTTCGTGTGCCGGCAAGTTGTTCGAGCGTGTATTGGTGGCTCGCCTAGAGCGAGAGTTAACCGACCGCTCTTGGCTGTCGCCTGCTCAGTTTGGTTATACTCGCGGAGTCTCTGCGGAGTCCGCGATTATGTCTTTGTTAAGTTGGGTGCAGTCGTGCCGACAGAAGTACGTAATGGGAATCTTCCTCGATATTACCGGCGCTTTTGACCGCATGAGCTGGATGAAAGTTCTCGGTGAATTACACGCGGCTAAAGTCTCCAGTTATTTGATAGAAATACTGGAAGACTACTTCCTGGGTAGAATTGCGGTCCTTAAGGCCTCTACAACTTCGGTAGAGAAAACCTTAACACAGGGCTGTACCCAAGGAAGCGTGGTAGGACCCGTGCTTTGGCGAGTTTTTATTAACCCGATTCTCAAGGCCAATTGACCAGAGGGGACAAAAGTTATAGCGTATGCCGATGATGTCACCGTACTCGTTGCTGGCGACAGTCGTAGGCAGTTGGAGACACTGAGTCGTTGGGCCGACTGCTCGGGCATGATCTTTTTCGCAGAGAAGACGATGTATATGTCCCTTAAAGGGAAACTTGAACGTCGACCTGCGGTAAGATTAGGGAATAAACCATTACGTTCTTTGAAGTATCTAGGAGTTACGCTAGACTCTAGCGGTAGCTTCTCAGAGCATCTTCAGGATGTTTTGAAAGCAATAACAGCGTACCACGATATAGCCCGAGTGGCACGGGCTGAGTGAAGGATCCCGCACGCTCCAGCGAAGCATAGTTCTCATTTATTACCGACTCGGCTTTCGGAACCGAGAAAAATAATCGGTAGGTGATTAGTTGGACAGTTGACAGCTCCGCGACTCCTCAATCGCGCCACCAGATCATCTGGAAGGAACGGGGTCGGCGGTATAAACATATGGGACATGTCCCGCGTTGAGGTACGTCGGCTTGGGGAAGGTGGAGGACCTTCCAATAGTGAATAAAATTCACTGGTCCAGCAGACGTCTTTATTCTTGTGGACTTTAAGACTTCTTTAAGTTCGTTATAAACAAAAGGAATATTTATAATAGGGTTTGTCATTATCGGATAGTACTTTCAGAGGTATTTTTTCACATTCTAACGGGGGCATTGTAACTGTTCGCTCGATAAATGACAATTACTTAATATATGCGCTAGGTAATGTGAAAAAGCTTCTGCTAATATGGGTGGATTATTATATATTTTATTTTTAATAAGAATGCTGTAAAATCTATTTTAACATGAACTATTCATTGTGCGGATTTTGTTCAGTATTGTTGAAGCCGATGTTTTAAAATTTAGAGATTATGTAAATTCAGCCCATGACTTTCATTTTGCCTGTTCGAAAATAAAACTTTAACTCTTAATTTTTGATAATTAATATGATTTTTGAGTGTTCTTAGGGCCTTTCGTCGGTTTTCAGAGCCAGTTTGCAATCAAAGTTCCACCAAGGGTTAATTTTATTCCTGAAGAAACAAGTTTTCGTTGGTATTTTTTGCTACTTCTAGTATATCTGCTGAGAACGCTGAGGTAATTTTATTATTATCCCTCGTTGTAAGGTCAACTGTTATTTTGTTTGTGTTGTTTTGATATTTTCGCCAGTTGACTTTCTTAAACTTCCATTTTGGAGGAGGTTGTATACTGGGGCGTTTTTGTGAATATTTATTATGGATGGCCGGTGATCACTACCCACTAGATCATCATGTTCTGGAACATGAATTATTTCAGAAAGTGTGTTCGATCACGTCTTATATGGAAAACTGTAATGACTGAGGCTGTTATGATTATGTATTATCAAACTGTAGTCGTCAGCTGTGTTTTGAATTATCTTCCTTCTTTTATTCCATTTTTTGTAGTTCCAATTAGGACTCTGTGCATTTGTGTCTCCACAAATTATAAATGGTTTATTTCAATTAACATATTCATTTCATCATTATTTAGTTGCCTAGAGGGTAATTACATAAAGTGAATTTTTGTTTCGCTGTTTCAATAGGGACCGTTATATTTGGAACTGTGCTAACAGTATTTATTTTAGAATAGTATATTCCATCTTTTATAGCTGTAATCATGCTGCCGTGTACATTGAAATCTTAAGTTTTCCTAAAGTATATTAAATGATATCGCAAATCAGTGTAGAAGCAGACCACGGTGTATTAAATGCGGAGATTGCCACTCTGTCTCAGTTTGCAAAGCTGAACTGTTAGACGTTTGTCTCAACTGTAATGGAGCACATTCAACGTTAAATAAGAATTATCCCTATTATGTTAGTCAGTATGAAGTCGCCAAGATCATGGCATTTGAAAATGTGTCGTACATGAAGGCCAAAAGAAAACAGTCACTTGGGGAGGCGACTAAAGCTTCTTCATTTGCTGATCGAGCCAAAGTGCCTTATAATCCTGATAAACATTCTAATGATTCCATCAAAACCATTTTAACTCTAGACACTTTCCAGAATTACCCAAACATAAATTCCCTCCAAAACCTATTCCAAAACTAAACCTTGAACAACATCTTCCCCTCTGGAAGAACCCCTTGTATTCGTAATTCATCTAGTGATCCTGTTTCCAGTAATAAGTCTGGACCTTCAACTACTCAAATAGTCTCTGAGGTTAAAAATGTTCCAACTTCTCTGAAATCTTCTACACAAATTCCTCTACTATTACTAGTAATAAATACCCCCACAAACCTACTCTTGATTCTCGAAACTCCACTCAAGCTAATAAACCTCCTAAAGGGAAAAATCATAATCCTCCATAAACAAGACCTTCTGTTGGCCTCCATGTTTTATGTCTGTCCTTTGGTGTGTGTAGGCTTGTGTGCATGTGTGTGTGCGCGCGCGCGCGTGTGTGTGTGTGTCTGTTGGTTATAATTCTTTATATTATCAGCATGGTTGTTCTAAAAGCTTCATTGTACAAACTTTTGATATACACCTGTTTAATCTTATTCAAAGTACACATGCGTGGTTTTACACCAAGTCACATGTGCATGTGGTTTGGTGGTTGATTAGTGTGTGGGCATGTGAGTGTGTGTGTGTACATACAATTGTGTATGTTTGTGTTAATTCAATCACTTACTTAATATTTGTATTCAGGCCAGTGCTATATATCACACGTTATTATTTATATTCAAAAGTTTTCCATCTCCCTCTCCTCCCCCCCCCGTAACGGTAATTGATCCCTATGTTTAAAATAATGCAGTGGAATAGCCGCAGCATTATAAGTAATTGACCTCTATTTGAGAAATTCCTTCTTCTTAATAACTTTGATATAATTTTATTATCGGAAACATGGCTTGGACATGATACACACTTCTCTATGCCAGGATATAGATGTTTTAGAGATGATAGACCTGATGGTTATGGAGGATCTGCAGTCTTACTGAAAAATCACATCCAATATTCTGAAGTCAACTGCTCCCCTCCACCTGATTTGTTCTATAATACTCTTTGTAATTGGGTCTGTGTACAGGTGTTTCTAAACACCAAGTGGATTAGGATTATCTCCATCTACTGCTCTCCTCAGGCAAGAATTAGTCCTCAGTCCTTCTCCTCCTTTTTATCAGCCCAAGATTGTGAGGTGATAATTGGAGGGGATTTCAATGCTCATCATCCATCTTGGGGGGTTTATGTACTAACTCCATGGGTAATGATATATTTTCTCTACTATCTTTTTGTAATCTGTGCTTACTTAATACAGGCAAACATACCACAATCCCTACTCCACATAAATCATCCTCTGCTATAGATCTTACTTTTATGTCCCCTTCATTGGCCATTCAAGCGCACTGGATGGTTAGTCCTGATATCTTGGGGACAGATCATTACCCGATCATTACTACTCTTACAAATTTGCCCTGCAGTGATGCCCCTAGTCACTCTACCAGAATATGGAATATAAGGAGAGGGAACTGGACATTATTTTCTACAACACTGGATCATAATTTAGAGAACATGAATCTGCAAACAGATGCACATGTCCAGTATGATTATTTTGTTAATGCTATGACTGATGCTCTACAGCTATCTACTCCAGTAAGGAAGATTGGTTTTCGAAAGCGTTCTCCTCCATGGTGGAGTGCTGGATGTACAGACTATGTACATAGGAGATATCAATCCTTTTTGGTATTTCGTAGGTCGAGAAACATGTGTGATTACCTTCATTTTAAGAAAATTGATGCTGAAACACGGCGCTATTTGAAATACATTAAACATCAATCATGGCTTTCTTATTGTAAATCTTTTAATAGGGACACCTCAATCCGCCGTATTTAGGACAGATGTAAACGTTTTCGCAATTCCTCTTTAGAAGTACGCCCTTCTTTCCTCAATTCATCTTGGTTCCTCGAATTTGTTGACAAAGTGTGTCCCTCCCACGTCCCTACTGTGGATGAATTATATGCTGATCCTATCCCATCTAATCAATGTCATTTCATAAATTCTTCTGTACTGCTTAGGGAGATCACTCTACCTGAATTATCTAGAGCACTCTAAAGGAAACCAGATACCACTCCAGGTTTGGATGCTATTTCATATTTCGCTCTTCAAAAATGTTCTAATTTTGCGCTTAATACTCTATGTGATATTTTTAATAAATTGTGGCTTTCTGGTGCTATTCCCAATGATTGGAAACAGTTTATAATTATAGCAGTTAGGAAACATAATAAACCTGTAGGAGACTGCAACTCTTATAGACCTATTGCTCTTGCCTCCTGTATTAGAAAAGTTTTTGAAACAATTTTCCATAATCGCCTGGTATGGTGGTTGGAAGCATATAAAAAGCTCCCCAGTGGACTGTATGGATTTCGCCCTGCATATGGAACAATGGACTGCATATGTCAGCTCACGGCTGATATATACACATCATTCATCAAGAAAGAATTTGTTCCAGCTTGTTTTATTGATATTCAAGCTGCATATGACAATGTACATATACCCACCTTATATTCACGGCTACTCAACATTGGAGTTCCGAAATTTTTAGCCACTTATATATATAAATTATCTATTAATCGAACTCTTCATTTCTCCCCCAGCGCAGCTGGAAGTGCTACAAGGACGGCTTATACTGGTTTACCCCAAGGATCAGTGCTGAGTCCATTGTTATTTAACTTATATCTATCTCCACTTTTTTCGCAGCTGCAACCTTACTCCAACTGCCTCTCTTATGCAGATGACATACTCATATACTCTAAAGGTAGTGACCTCACCCATTGTTTTACTTCTCTTCAATCTTCCTTAAATTCTGTTAATTCATTTTTATCCCAATCTTATTTAAGTGTGTCCTTAACCAAGACAGTATTTACTATATTCACATTGAAACGGTGCAACCCTGATCAACACTCCCTTATTTTGGAAAACGTGCCTATTGCCTTTGTCGAGTATCATTCCTATTTAGGTGTCATTCTCGACCAAAAATTACTATGGGGGCCACATATCAAAAGTTAGTAGAATCATAAATATTATGAAGTTATTAAGTCCAACCTGGTGGGGTGGGGATCCATTCATCCTTCGTCTTCTCTACATCTCACTCATCCGCTCTCGATTGGAGTATGGGATCTACCTGTTCCATGCTGCATCTGCTTCGCATCTTAAGAAAGCTACAGTGTTGCAAAATACCTGTTTGAGGTTAATGTCTGGAGCCTTTGTGTCAACCCCTAAATTTGTATTAGAATCTGAAGCTCTTATCCCCTCTCTACAGCTGAGGGCAATTTATCTTGCAGACCAATATATCCTAAAGGGCTATGAGCGAGCACCTGGTAGCATATACAACAAATTCTTATGGATTTACACTAATTGGAGATTTGCTCATCATAGAACTCCCCTCTTGGCATTGAGGGCTAATTATTGGCATCCTTACATTAACCTTACCATTCCTAAAGTCCCCTTAAAGTATGCCTCCATTCCCTTTGAATGCAGTCTTTTAGATCCAGAGGTACATACTAATGAGTTTCATTCCCTAATCGGACAGGGTAATTCTAGGATAGTGAATAGCCTTTTCAGGTCAACTATTATGCATAAGTGGCCGAATCATTTGCTAGTTTATACTGATGGGTCTAAGAGCAATACCTTACCCTTCGCAGGCGCGGCATTCTACATACCTCAACTGGCAATCACCAAATCATATCGTTTACCGAGTTTTTCCGCTGTGTTTATAACAGAAGGATATGCAATTCTTAAAGCTTTGCAATTTGCACGAGTCAATATTACACATTCAAATGTACTTATTTTATCTGATTCCTTAAGTGTGCTTAACGCCATCCAAAATTCAAATCGTACATTCAAAACTAATAGAGTTATTTTGACAATAATAGAAAATCTAATGTATCTACAACAAAAGAATGTTCATGTGAAATTTACATGGATCCCAGCTCATATCGGGATCAAAGAAATGAAATTTGTGATCAGGCAGCTAAAATGGGGACCTCCAGAGGCCTACTGATCCCTGCGATTCCCTCCACATGTTTAGCTGCGTCTGCGAAGGCGGATTTGCGTCATCGCTGGAGCTCCATGTTTTGTGCTACTCGGAATAATTTCTATAAACAAATTCAAACAAGTTTATCGAAACAATCTCTTTTTCTAATTAAGCCTCCTCATTCAATTTTAATCCGCAAATTTTTCTCTATTTTAATTCGTATTAGGTCAGGACATAATCTGCTGCCTAGTCATCTCCACCGGATAGGGCTGGTTAGTTCCAGTACTTGCCAGTCCTGTGGTTTGACGGCAGATATTAATCATATCATTTTTTCATGTAATCTATATAGTGCACACAGAGAAACCCTAATCAAGATATTATTACAGTTAGGTATCTTCCCTCCGTACTCTATTGCATACCTCCTATCCTTAAATAATCCTCTTGTGTTGATAGCACTGGTCTCTTATATATATAAATCCAATATTATTCTGTAACCTTTACATCATCGTATAGTGTATTTTCCTTATATGTCTTAGTTTAGTTATTTATCTTTCTATTTTATAAATCATTTGTTAGCGTTAGCGTTTAGTTTATATAAATTTATATGTACAATGAGTAGTAATGGTTTTATAACCTAAACTCAATTAAAAATAAAGGAAAAAAAAAACTTCACTATTTGTGTTTGTTTTATGATTTATTTTAGAATAGTATATTCCATCTTTTATAGCTGCAATCATACCACCGTGTACTCTATGTTGAAAGCTTGAGTTTTCCTGAAGTATATTAAATTATTTTAACTTCACTATTTGCGTTTGTTTTATGTTTGTTTCTTGTATACTGATTATCGTCGGATTATGTTGGTATAATAGTATTTTAAAATTTTCATAATGATGATAGTATCCATTACAGTTCTAGTTTAGAATGCGTGTGTTCATATATCTATTTTTTTTTTAAACCTGGAAATTAATTTTAAAATTTTTCGATCTAATCTCGAAAATAATTTTTTTATTGATTAACAAATATTTCCGCAAGATCGGGTACTGTAAATCGTAACGGTGCTCGAAATATCAAATTTCAATTATATTTGCCAATACATATGCGATAAAAAACAAATTTCTGAGTTTATAACATTCGAGCGATTAAGGTGTTCGAACTGAAATTTTCAACGTACATTCAAGTATGTCGGCTTACAAAAAACATTCGATAAATATGACTGGACTATTCTAGATGAAGCTTTAACAAGAATAAACATTGATCTTAAGGATAGACAAATAATAAAAAAGTTATATAAAACGCAAAAATTAATAATAACGAGGAAAAAAATCATAAATTGAAGCAAAAGTCAGAAAAGTAGTAACACAAGATTGTAGCTTATCATCGCTGCTCTTTAATATGAAGAAATCAGTAATGAAGGCATTGATATAGGAGGAATGAAGATTAAATCGTTTAGATTTGCAGATGATCGCAGAAAGTGAAAAAAACCTGTCGGACGCACTGACAAAGCTAAATGTTATTCTAAAACGCTACAACATGACAATAAATAAGAATAAAACAGTGGTAAAAAAATGCAGTAAAATGAAAAATAATAAAACGATGAATATAAAATTAAAAAATTAAAAAATACATGTGAAAAAGTATAAATATCTCGATTCAATAATAACAGACGGTGGGAGAAGTGATCAAGAAAAAGGTCAAAAATATCACAGGTGAAATCATCGTTAACATTTAAAAATTTAAATACAGAAGTACGGAAAAGATTAGTAAAGGTTTATGTTTGGAGTGTAGCTTTTGTATGGTTCAGAAACTTTGTTTATAAACAAATGCGGACAAAAACAAAAGTTTTCGAAAAATGATGTTGGCGAAAAATGTAAAAAGTGAAATGGACAGACAAAACAAAAAATATAGATGTTCTTAAGACCATCTACGAAAAACGCTGCTTAATGAAATATATAAGCGAAAGAAGATGCAGGTTGGATAGGGCATATTATAAGGAAAACCGAATATTTAACAACGGTAATCGAAGGACGATTACATTTAAAACGTCACGGGGAAGACCGAGGCAAAAATACACTACCCAAATAATAGTAGATGAAAAAGTAAATACGTACCTGGAATTGAAATAAAAGGCGAAAACCAAAAACTTGAAAGTAAAGTGCTCTACGTATAGACCATCAATTGAAAGATTGAGGAATGAGAAAGAAGATTCAGGTGAGTATCGTGAAAAGACGACGGTAAAAAATCGAAATTTTATGGCGATACAGGGGTCCAGGCACAAAATTTTAAAAATCCTAATTTTCATACAGGCCATTTTCAGAATAAATTACGCGTGTGTACAAAATTTCATCGAAATCATTAGAGCCGTCACCGAGGTGGCCGATTATATATATAAAATGTTTTATTAAGAGTCTCGCTATTGATTTATAACTAGCTAATCGTGCTTTCTGTTGCCTACTATGTTCTTAATCTCTTTATACGTCATCTGCATTCGTTGTTTTTTTATTTGATCCATATATATGTTGTCCTACGTCTTCCTCTTTTTCTTCTCGCTTCCTATTTCCCCCCGATTATGACTGTCGTAAAGGTGTTATAGCACAGTATGTGTCCTAGAAGCATTTCTCGTATTTGTTGTATTGTTTTCACTAATTCCTTTTTTTTTTTTCATTTAGCATTTCCAAAATAAGATCGGAAAGTTTTCGCGACGAGGACGTCAGAAAAAACGAAAAGTTTAGAAAAAATTTAAAAGAAAAACAACGTTATGCTTACCCATCGTAAAGTATAAATACGCGTACATTACGTCTTTCGGTAAGGTGGCACACCTGTAACGTATGCAATGACCGGTACCACGATCGAAATAAATGCCGAAGCCAAAAAATGGCAGACAAACCAATATTAAGGCTAACATCCATAGTGTAAAGATACTCTGAGATATCAGCTTCGTCGTCACATTCTACAAAACAACAAATAAGAAGAATTATATAATACTAATAACATAATAATCATCATCATAATAATATTAAAATCCTTTTATAGGTATATAAAATAATATCTAAAACTAAAAGACCATATTCCGATCAAAACTTCCAAAAAGTTTGCTTTAGCCTCTCCACTTCTATACCGCACTCGCCTTCTCGAGGTGCCCCTGTGAAAATAATGCTGAATGGAGTTCAGGTAACCAACCCTGGTGAAAGTCCAGATTGGCGAACAAAAGAGTGTAAGGGGATCAATGAAGGGCAATTATACAGAGACTGTAGAAAGGCCTTCATAGACTGGGTGTAGATGAGACAGATCTATTACACTACACGGTGGCAGAAGAACTATAATAATAGTCAATGGCGACGTTCCACAGCTCTGA
Organism: Coronaproctus castanopsis; assembly: GCA_032883995.1. Classification (NCBI taxonomy): domain Eukaryota; kingdom Metazoa; phylum Arthropoda; class Insecta; order Hemiptera; family Monophlebidae; genus Coronaproctus; species Coronaproctus castanopsis. The sequence goes on from CM065052.1 coordinate 160,386,577, forward strand.
TGAATAGAGCTATTAACCTCCAAGACTAACAATCTTGGCAGTATATTGATTTTAGCTAGAATCTGATTAACCACAATACTCTTTTTTCAACTGGAAAGCATGATGGAAAAGACGAATCATATAACTACTCCAGGTGGTTACCAATGCACCGTTGCTGAATGCAACGCCAGCAAGTTATCATATTCTGGAGAGCTTGCACCAACATGCTCTAAAAATTTTAAAAAGATTAGAAGTCAACAGAAAAACTTTTTTGCAACAGTCAATATAAATTCATTACAAAAAGTAATAGATGTTCTGAAGGAGCATGGTATATGTATCGCTGCTATACAGGAGACAGGGTATACAGGTGAAAATGTGTTCGAATCTGAAGGATATCGAATATTCAAAGGAAAAGTAGGAAAAATTGCATATTTAGGAACAGCTTTTGTAGTCAATTACCGGATCCTGGATTCTGTCGTGGATTTTCAATCCTTTAACAGTAGAATTTCTTTACTGAGCATTGCGCAAATAAAATATACACGTGACGCGCATGCTCCAATAAATAAAAAAAATCGAACAAATAAAAAAGAGGCAGATATTTTTTGGGAAGAATTGGAATAAGTCCTTATAAACATCTCCAAGTAACACACAACTGTATTACTGGGAGATTTTAATGCACAGCTAGGCAGAGAAATGAAGTATAGAGATGTCGTTGGAAGACACCTAGTACATTTTTTAAGGACTAACAAGAATGGAGAAAGACTAATAGATCTGCGTAAAGCTGCCAACCTGATTATGAAATCCACAGCTTTTAAACACACCTGCCGAGGAAACAGAAAACACGTACGATACAATGAAGTCAAAAAAAAGATCCGAATTTAAGGACAAATTAGAGACTAGAAATCTGGAGAATTGGGAACAATTAAAATATTAGAAATGGTATTGGTTCAAACCGCTAAAGAAACACTTAGCTTAACAAAAGTAAGAAAACATTCGTGGTGGAACTATGAATGTGAAGAGGCCGTTATAAAAAGACAACAAGGATGAAAAGTGGAATGCAGATAAAAACTTAAATAATAAGAGATATTTCATAGAAACGAGGAAAGAGGTAGGGAAGATCATCAGAAATGTGAAAAAAAAATAAGCTATCTGGAATCGAACAAGATTTCCAGAAGAATAATACAAGACATTTCTATCAAATATTCAAAGTGTAAATAAATTTTGCATTTAGTAACAAAGAAAATTGTAAAATATTAGTAGAAAATTTAGAAACGCTACTGAACTGCGAAAGCCCAACACTAACCTTCACTTTTGAAGAAGGGGCTAGGAATCACGATTCTGTGCCTTCAGATAAAGAAGAAATTATTAATATAATTAAATATTTGAAGAATAATAAGGCTCCAGGGGAGGATACAATAACAACAGAGTTATGGAAAATTCGAATAATAAATGCCAAGACAAATCGGTTGAAATAATCAAAAATATTGAGGAGACAGAAATAATTCCCCAGGACTAGATAACAGCATTGATACATCCATTACATAAGAAAGGAATACAGACAGATGTGAACAATTACATAGGTATATCGCTGTTACCAGTTACCTATTAAACACTCTCTAAGGCAATACAAAATAGAGCAAAAGAGCAGCTGCATACGCATATTGGTGAATATCAGTATGGATTCAGGAAACACAGATCATGTGTTGAACAGATTTTCAACCTCAAGTCATTAATGTTGCATCTGAAGAAATATATAATAATGTTTATCGATTTTAAAAAAGCATATGATTCACTAGATAGAACAGTATTGTTTAATGTCCTCAAAGAATTTGGTCTGGATGAAAAAACTACCAGCTTAATCAGAAAAACGTTAACAAACACATATGCTAAAGTGAAATTTAGAAGTGAAATATCCAGGCAGTTTGAAATAAAAACAGGAGTTAGACAAGGGGATGGGCTGTCACCTTTACTATTTAACTACACACTTGAAAAAGTTATAAGAGAAAGAAGGAAAGCTATGAGTGATAAAAATGTCACTGGGAATATTAGACTAGGATACAAGAAGGACAATTTACTAATAGACTGTTTAGCTTTTGCAGATGATCTGGCAGTAATAGCAGAATCTACAGAGACTGCAAAGCGACAGGTAGTATTATTAAAAGAACAAGCAGATAAAGCTGGGCTACAAAATTCCTTCGAAAAAACCAAATTAATAGCAAATATTACAGCCGCTCCTGATAAAATAAAAACTAAGTTTGGTCAATTGCTATATGTTAATAAATTCAAATATCTGGGAGAATTAATCGAGCAGAATGCATCAGAAAGAGAAGCAATCAAATAATCGAACGAATGAAAGTAGCATTTTATTTAACAATAGAAATATATAATAAGAAATTTTTATCAAGAAATACTAAACTGCGACATTATAAGACGAGAGGTGCTATATGCAGCGGAGGACCTAAAAATGAACCAAAAAGGATTAAATGAACAGCTTAAAATCGCAGAAAAAAAAGATCCTCAGAAGAATAATAGGACCAGTGAAACAAGGTGAAAAACATATAAAACGAGGTAATCAAGAAATATATCAATATGCGGAAAAAATTACTACCGCGATCCGGAAAAGAATAATTCAATTTTATGGACATACGCAAAGAATGGAGACTAGCAGGCTCATCGGAAGATTGTTTAAGTACATGCGAAAACTAAAAATGTATGGTACATGGTACACGCAAACTAAAAATGACATGGTGGAACTGAATATTATGCCTGAAGATGTAGGACAGCGATTAAAATTAAAGAAAAGACTTTTTAACTGCAAAGAATTTGCTGAAAAACAGGGAGGAATGGTATTTTGTGGACCGAAGAACGAAAAAAAAAGACACAGTGAAAAATGGATGAAAGCAGTATGGGGAAAAAAGTAATGTAGTCCATTAGTGGCTAATTCGAAATAATAATTATACATATATATATATATATATATATATATATATATATAATATGGCCTGACAGCTGGCCGAAAAACTTTGTGATTTTTTTAATTTTTTTGGTTCTTATATATATATATATATATATATATATATATAATGGTCTGACAAGCCGAAATTCTTTATGATTTTATTTATTTTTTTATATATAATAACCTAACAGCCGAAAATCTTTGTGATTTAATTTTTTTATATATATTGGCCTAACAGCTGAAGAGCTTTGTGATTTTTCATTTAAAAAAAAAAAATAGTGAATTTAACTTCTTTTTTGTTGTTTATTTGAAGATTTATTATCATCTCGTATTTTATGTTTGTCACGATGAGTTTACGTTATATCGAATTTGATCCGATTATTATACGCTTTACATATATATATATATATATATATATATATATATATATATATATACATGTATGATGTTTGTCCAGATCGAAGCGAGAATAATTTTTAAAATGTCACTTCATATTATATAGGAACATATGTTTCATTAATGTACAATAATGATCGTCACTTAACATCAATATTATTATAACCGGTATAGTTAATTTTATCCTTTGCATTAGTAGTTCGTATTATCATACAGTCTAATAGCAAAGATGGTGTACATCTCGTAAAGAATGTTAACGATAATATTGTTTATTTGTTTAACGTTAAAATATGTGTGACGCGTTTTACATCACTCCGTTCATTGAATTTAAATTTATTAATTTGCGAATCTACGGTCGTCGCATATTATTATTATTGTTACTGTACTCGTATTAGCATCCTGCCATTTTCAACTCTTTTAAATTTTACTCGCAATTTTTCTCCTCACAATAACTTACACAATCATTATAAATAAAATATGTGTGTATATGTATGTATATTAATAAGGTAATTAATACGACAGAAAGGAGCGTCCTTTTTTGTTCTATCGAGGAATTTGCTTTGTTGTAAATTTATATTCGATTTTTTAAATATTTATATATATATAAGTGTGTGTGTGTGTGTGTGTGTGTGTGTAAAAGGAAATACATCGGCAATATTTCTATAAGCGTGTAAATATTTCCGGTTATTTAGAAAGATCTTCCTTACGAATGGAAAACATCATTTTATTCTATCGAGAAATATACTTCCCTCAACATAAACGTATAAATTAATAATCGTCAATTTTAAATATCAATGCACAATACATATATACATAATGTATATCATCATCATCGCACATTTTTCGCGGGACGATTATAAGCACCCTTGATTTACAGTCATCTGTGTTTATAACGCGTATGAGACACCACGAACCCGATGAGTTCCACGAATAGATACAGTTCTATCATAATTTCTTTACTTCAACTGAGAAGTTAATATTTAAAAAAAGTCCAGAATCCTCAGCTGGACAAATAAGCAGTCGCGGACAAAGAGCGACTACTGGGGGAAAGACTCATTTGTAGATGATTCCAGTAGTGACAGGATATAAAGGACTGGAAGGTGTGGAGGGACCATGAAGGGGATGGTCCGCTAAAACTCCAACAATACCCGTTGAAAGTCCTGGCCAGCTATTCCCTAATAGCAAAGGGTAGGACAGACTCTTTAACATTGGTATGTAACTGTCCTAGAGATACTCCGAAAATAAACCACTCTCCCGTGTGCACCTTGAGCAAGTGCAGGATAGCTCCCTTCTCACATCCCTTCCTTTCCTTTTCTAATTCTCTCTCTCCTAACCATTTTTTTCTGGACATTTCCTATTCCTGCCTGCCGTTTACTGCACTGACTTGCACCAGACCAATTGTACTGGTTTCGTCCTTGACATTGGGTCAACTGGTGTAGTTGGCGACATGGTTGTTGTTAATGTTCCCAAAATATGCGCAGCTACTGTCTTTTTTTCTGTTATATCCAATATTATTTATAATTGTCAAAAAGGCTTTCGATACGGTACGGTAGAAATAAATAGCTGGTTGCCTATAAAAATTTGTTTCAATTATAAAACAGCTGCATAATGGTAGGAAAAGCTCGATAATTTGTGATACCGAACTGTCAGAACCTTTTCTGGTAACAACCGGTGTAAGACAAGGGTGTGAGCTTGCGCCGTCTTTGTTTAATCTTTATATGGGAATGACTTTCATAACATACAAACGAAAAACTTGAACAAATAGGTATAGAAATAATATATCGTTTTGACGGGGGATTATATAACCTACAAAAATTCAATACGAGCAGCAGGACGGAAATGTTTGTACTGCAAAATTTACAATATGGTGATGATTGTGTTATACTGGGTGAAACTTGTGCAGAATAAAACAATGCTGTGATCGCCTACAACAAGCTGGCACAACGTGTACTTAGAAATAAAAAATTACATATTAATACGAAACTAAATGTTTATGGAGCAGTGGTATTACCAACTTTGTTGTATAGTTGTGAGACACGGCCAATCAGAAGCAATCAAATTTAAAAACTTGAAATTTGTCAGATGAGATTGTTTAGACGAATCTTAAGAATAACATGGAAAGATAAGAGCTCAAATGAAATAATTTTGAAAATGACAAATTGTAATAAAATAGCACAATATTTAACCAAAGCTCGGCTAAGATGGGTTGGCCATGTTATCAGAAGGGATAGCAATCGCATACCGAAGCGATTATTATATGGTATTGATGACCGATATTGTGGAAGACCAAAATTAAGATTTAAAGATGCGCTATCAAATTCCATCAAAAATAACGGTATTAATCCAAAGAAAAATAAGACTTGGGAAGAATGGGCGTTGAATAGAACTGAATGGAGAAAATTCATCGATGACACAGCAAGATAAACAAGTGTTCACACCGTCAAAAATCGCACAAAAAGAAGAAGAAGGAACACCTAGCAGATCGGTTGTGCACACTGCAGTTATAAATGTAATTATAAAATTGGATTAATATCACATATAAGATTCAAAGATTTAATTATTTAGCAGAAACAGATATCATTAGAAAAGGCACTCATACTCGGCAACGAGTGAGTTAGAATAATAATATATATATATATATATATATATATATGTGCGTGTGTAAATACGCACATCAGAGATGAATCCGTATAATTTGTTTCAGCTTTTTATAATTAAGAAATTTACGTGTTATTCTATACTATTTTATTATTAGGTTTTAACTATCGATATCGATCGTGGTCATCGATATATTTTTGTGGAAATTCAACGTTTACATTATCGAAAATTGATCGGCAAACAAAAGTTTAAGCCTTTAATAAATACGATCAATGGTTCATTGAGCAAATTTTAAATCACCATTTCAGCCGACTTGGACCTTTCGAGAAACTCTTTTATAATTAAAACGAAAATTTTTACAAATACACTAGGAACGTACATTTTCGGCAAAATTTTTCGATGATTTTTAATCGGAGTACCTGGAAGTTCAATTTTAGAACTGTGTCTATATTTATTATTTGCGAACTCTGAGTTTGGTAGGTCGTGTAACGCGAATTTGTATATATAGGACTGGTTAAAAAAAGAAAAAGTCCTAAACAGTCGATAATGTTCTTCGCCGTCGTGTGGAAGCGGTAATCCGGACACGTGAATTTGAATTATTTGTTTATTCATTTACGATTTTTTTTTCGGTGTAAACCACGTCATACTTTAAAAGTATATTTATTTGTTTATTGTTTCAAGCGGATGACAGTGTCGACTCTATACAACGACGATAACGAAATTCTAATTTTCTATAATTCGATCGAAGTTCACTCGACCAATTTATTTATAAATACTATATTTTGTATTATCGTTCATTTATTTTCATAATAATAATAATAATAATAACGATAATAATGATTTGAAGCATTTGGAATATAGTGATTAAAACATGTTAAAAATCGCTAAAAATTTTCTTTATGAAAAATCACAAAGCTTTTCGACTGTTTTAGGACCTTTTATCAAGTGAATTATAAATATATATATATATGCAAAAATATAAAATAAAAACCTTATTAATTTTCGATTACAATTCACAAAAATCTGTAAAATGAAAAACAGTATTAATAAAACAATCTGACAGTGAATGGTTTTTTTTTATATTCATTTGATAATGTCCTAACAGCCGAAAAGCTTTGTCATTTTCCTAAAGAAAAACATTTAATGATTTTAACTTATTTTTTGTTGTTTATTATTATTAATAATAATGATTTTATTAGACGTTTACGGACACCTTAATCTTTATTTTATTTTATTTTAGGTGAAGAAAAAAAAATTATTAATTTAAATTAATTTTTTTTTTAACTTACTCGTATATAGAGAGTAAAATTAAAATTTGTTATCGTTAATTTTTTCATTTAATTACGTAATTTTTCTACTTCCTTAAGCCCTCGAAAACGTGTATAATTGTGTTAAGGGAAATAGCCGCATTACCGTTCTTCATGCTGACCTGTCTCGAACAGTCATCAACGAAGCATTATTATTATTATTAATTATTTCAATCATAATGTCCTCTATACGGTACATAAACTATTATTATTATTATTATATATTTTGATAATAATACGTTGTCGTGTAGTTCTAGAAATATTTATATAACGCATTAAAAATCATTTAGTCGACCTAATAAACGATATTAGACACGCAATACTTCAAATTTTCACCGCTTCTTCCAGTGTTTTTTTGTTTTTATTATCAAAAACAACAAAATATATTCTTTTTTCAAAGTCTATAACGCGTGATTGGCCCGATGCAGCCCGTTCTAGATTTTCCCTTTTTCCTTTTCCCATTGGTCACTGTAATTACCAGAGAAAACTTTTACATAGGGTGATCGTGAGAAGACGGACGGCTTCGTTGATTTTTAATAACTCAACAGCTACTCGATCAAAATTTTTGAATGAAATTTTATGTAAAAATATGTAGCTTACAATCATTTGTGGAACATAATATAGTTCCGCCATTTGCAACAATACATTCATTCGGTCTTTATAACATCCCAAACACACACATACACACACGAAGAAAAAGCAACCATATTAATTGACGTAATTCGTTCGCGTTTGTAAATTATGTTTGAATTAACTTCTTTTTTTTCCCCGGTTCAATTGCTGGTATTGCGGAATTGTCTTAACTGTTTTTTCAATGAAGAGAAATTGAACTACCCGCGGTGTTGTTGATTATTTTCAATTTTTATACCGAATGTCTTTTATTTGTAAGTTCCAACTAAAAGTATGTCAATATATGCTTCTTTCGCTTCGACTTGGGCTACATCACTAAATGACCTCAAAAGTTGGTCGTTAATAATTTTATGTTGTTTAGTTATTTACATTTATAAGCAAGCGTAACGACGCAATACACGAACTTAAAATAAAATTCCATCGCTATACAACGTCCAATAGTTCGAAATTCAAATATTAAAACATATAATAATAATCATATTGTAAATATAATTTTACAAATTGTAATAATAAGAAACAGAGCTAAAGATAATACGCGAAGATATTAATAACGATAACAATCAATCGTTATCATGAAAATGATAAAAGTGGTAACATAGCAAAAGTAATGATAATTAATAACTATCGCGCCGAGCAGGCTAATTTATAACCGCGATAATGGCGTATTTTTTATACTAAATATTACTCGGTGCCTAGCGTTTAAATTTCGAAAAAATTGTGGTCTAAAAAATTTAATCCATCGCTCATACAAACAGGGGCCGAGTTAATTTTGAGTCTCGAAAAGCAACCCTCGATGAATATGTTTTACGTTGTTAGTAAAATCGATCACGTTTAAAGTAATTACTTGGGTTAGTTTTCGCCAGCATATCGTCTTTCAAATATCCAATTTTTATTTCTACTTCTCAATTTTCTCTCGATATGGCCGAATTTTGCGGACGTATTCATTAATGACACGACGCTTCGATACTAATTTCCATCTTTTAAACGGCACGATACGTTTATTTAATTACAATAATAACTAAAACGTTTCTTTTTCGCGGCCATATTATATTAATTATTAATTCGCAAGTAAATTATGATGGAAATGAAATTGAGAAGAAATGATAGCAATAGGGATGATTACTATCGTCTGTGGAAAGAGAAGGAAAACTGAAATCCGTCAGAGTGATCGAAATAGCACATCATGGCACCGCTTTCTTTCAGGCGCCTTGGCTGTTTGTCTGGAATACGTGTTGTGTGCATCCAGCCGATATGATAGGATTGTTACAGTTTTCGAACTTGTCACATAACAACTCGTATTGTTGTTCAGTATGTACGTCACTGACGCATGGAATCGTAAGATCATTATGTAATGTCAGCTTGGAGATGTAGACTGAAACGGACGTGATAGTTCGAAATATCCTGGATTGCTGTTGTTGGATTCCATTCAGCTCTAATTAAATAGGGGCAATCATTGAAAGGTAGATAGTCCGATTATGGATGTAACAATTATGCACGAGTGATGAACAGTTCTTTTAGTCTGTGTCACGTATAGTTGCCGTGTTAGCGTCCATAATTATATCAATGTAAGATACTGAATACGCTTGAGCGTTTTTCCGTGCATTTTTTCGACTGAAAGATATTGCGTTAAATTACACTCCAAAATTATCGTACATTTATGCTTGATTCACACTATAGGCACGGTCACGCTACAGTCTCGGCCCGGTAAAATATTCTCTAATGAGAAACAATGTAAGCATTGATAAGAATGAAGTTTTGCTCCAATCTAGCTTCAATCACATCCAAAAGAAATGTTAGCTGGTCGAGAACATTAAATCTAAACAACTAATTAAATTAATTTTAAATACAAATAAATAAAAGTATTTTTTAAACCGAATTTAATCATTGACGGTTCAGTACTGACTGAAACCTGACCGTAACCGTGAACATCATGCGAGCGTGACCGTACCTATAGTATGAATCAAAGCTTAGTTTGATTAAAGTGCCGAGATCTATATCGAAATTATTGTTACATTTCGTTTTATTCGTTAAAGTCAAGCCTTCCACGCGTACTATCCGATCAAAGTTATACTGTGCCATTCGCCTGTATTACAGAAATTGTTCGGACGTAGGAACAATGAAAGAATAAAGTAGTTAAGGTTATAATATACGCATAGAAGTGGTTGCTCCATTCGTTCGAAGAAAAATTGGCAATCGAACAGATCACGTACAGCGCGCATATGTCAAATTTTATTAGTTAGCAGTATATATCATCGTAGCACGTTTTATAAAATAACGCCATCAAACGTTATTTCCGCAATCTATGAATTAGAAGTATAATCTGGCGCGGACATTGACCGATGAAAACGACGCTGAAAAACTGAAATAATTAGCGTTCCAAGTTACGCTATATAATACGTTTTTCGCGGATATTGATATATACACCATTATAATTCGCTAACGAATAAACGAAATTGTGAATTAATTATTATATACATATATATATATATATATATATATATATATATATATATATATATATAATACATGTGTGTGTTTATATTATATATATATATATATATATATATATATGGTATGTGTAATAAAAAAATATATATGTAGTATGTATAGGGTAACCAAGAGAATACAAATTTTTGAATGAAATTTTATTTAAAAATAGGAAAAAAGATAGATTAGCATACAATCATTTGTGGAACACAAGATCGTTCAAATAACCACCATTTGCAACAATACATTCATTCAGTCTTTTTGCAGAACACTTTTTCGAGAACAGGTCGCTGAATTTTTGAAATTTCTTCAGAAATCCGAGCTTTCAGGTCTTCCAGATCTCGTGAACGTATCCCCACAAATCTGGCGAGTACGGCGGCCAAACGAAATCCGTGCGACGCGACAATATGTGGTTACCAAACGCTTATTTCAGTACTGCAACCGTTTCTTCCGACACGTCGCACTATCTCGTTTTAAAACCATGTATGGTCCAGATGAGGACGAGACGAAGTGGGAGAAGCAAAAACGAGTTTATCATCTTGATATAGCGCGTTCCGTTGACAGTCCCAGTGAGAAACTAAGGCCCCACTATTTCCCATTTCATCACTTCAGCCCAGACGGTTACTATCTCGCTGCGTGACGGCTTCTGTTCGATTGAATTCGAATTTGATTCGGACCATCAAATCCGGATAGTTGAAAATGAGCTTCATAGTTCATTAAAAGATTGTTTAAATCGATCTTTTCGTCCTCGATTTTTTTTTCAGCATGGTTTCAATAAAGAATTTTCGTTGTACACGATCGGTACTTTTTAATTCCTGTGAATTCTTTTCAAAACACTCTTTGCACTGACGTGATGTGATCGATTCACGCCGAAAATAACGTTCCACACAAAATACGCGCTCCTCCTCGTTATAGGATGTCATGATAACTGAAACTTGACAGAAACGAATCTCTCGTGTATACACTAAGCTTAGTTACGCGGTTTGCGTTGTAGCAATTGGTAATGCGCTATTCAAAAAACAAAACCGTCCGTCTTCTCTGGGCCACCCTGAATAAATAAGGAACGGGACCGCAATCATTACAATGGTTAACAAAAATGTTTAATGAGGTTGTTAGAATCTGGCCAATCGAAATCTACTAAATGGTAGGAAGTTCTATGTATCTTTCCAGGGTAAAAATAGTCGATGGAAATGGCAGCGAAATGGCTTACCACAGGGAAGTGTATTGGCACCAATTCTATTTAACATATTCACCAATGACTAGCCAATTGGAACTGAAACAAAGCACTTCTTGTTTGCTGATTACTTGGCTCTAACTGCAGAGGATGTCAAAGAGGTACAAGATAAACTCGAGAACATGTTGCAAAGGACAGATAGTTTTCTGATGATAACGGCTTAAATCCAAATCCAGAAAAAACGCAAGTCTGTACATTCCATCTAAAAATTGCGAAGGCTATGTGCAAACTAAATATAACGTGGCGTAACTATAACCTTGAACATAACTTGCATCCCAAATATCTTAGAGTATCTTTAGAGCGCACTTTGACATAATGTGGATGACGTAACTAGTTATTTTTATAGTCTAATATACAATGAACTGCAAAAGCATCTTACAAAGAAATCATCTAGAAAGTCTACATACTCGCTTTGGTTTACACCAGAAATTGTTCGTAAAATAAAACTGAAAACTAAGTTTATGAAATCCTATCATAGAACCCGCAAGGAAACTGATTATGCTAAATTTAGTAAACTACGGGCTGAAGTTAAAAAACTAATAAGGAATATTTTTGATGATTATATTCTTAAGACTGAGACTGGATTCAAAAAAACACTAACAATTTTTGGGCTTTTGCTAAATAAAGAAGAATGACCGACTACATGCTAGCGTAGTAAAGTATAGAAACATAGATCATTGTTCTAGTATTGCGGAGTATTTTTTATGTGACTGACAGCTTTATGACACTTGAAACCTCTGTAATTAAAGATGGAAGACATTTAAATCTTGCTCTATAGAAAATCTATTAAGATTCTGAAACCCAAGTGGAGTGTTGGGCCCTGATGGATTACCGGCAATATTGTTTAAAGTATGTTCGGTAGAATTTGAAAAGCCACTTATGTACTTATTTAATTTTATTATTGGACGTTAAAAACAGCTAAGATTGTTCCAATTTTCAAGTCTGGGGATCGTTGTGCAGCTGAAAACTATCGTCCTCTCTCCCTACTATGTGTACCCAGCAAAATATTGGAGTCCATTTTATATGGAAGATTATATAATTTTTTTTGCCTAGAGTTGTTGCTGAACAGCATGGTTTCTTAAGGTCTAGTACAACTAATCTTGTTACATATACAAAATTAATTACTGACAGTTTAGAGCAGCGTCTTCAAGTTGATTGTATTTATACGGATTTTAGTATAAGGCTTTTGACAAAGTCAGCCATAGTTTACTTCTGGTTAAGTTACATAATTACGGATTTTCTGATGATTACATACAGTTATTTAGATCATATTTAACTTCGCGTGTGTGCTACGCATTATTTAATAGATATCAGTCCAAGCAATATACTACTTCTGGAGTACCACAGGGGTCTAATTTGGGTCCACTATTATTTAATATTTTCATAAATGATATAGGAATTAACTTACGTTCAAAATTTCTATTATTTGTTGTTGATTTAAAATTTTCTACATCAGTTAAAACTGTTACTGATTATGACTCGTTGCAAGGTGATTTGTGTAGATGGACAACATGAATTACTTAACTTTTAATTATAAGAAATGTGTTTATATTCGATCTTGTCGTACAAAAAATAAATGTTTCTTTGATTACTCGATGGGTAATGTTCCAGTTTGTAATGTAAACTGTGTTCGGGATTTGGGGGTTTATATTGACAACGAGCTTAGCAACTCATATTGCTAATGTTACCAAAAATGTTTACAGAACTACCGGTTTCATCATTAGAAATTCATGCATATTTCGTGATCCTAGGACTCCGCTGTTACTATTCAACACCCTTGTAAGATCGCAGTTAGAATACGCATCTGTGGTTTGAGATCCTTTCTACACTAAATATATTAATATTCTGGAAAAAGTTCAATCTCAGTTTTTGAGGTATATTTATTACCGTCAAACGGGTGTCTATCCTACACTTTTGAGTTATAATATTTTATGTGATTTCCTAAGTATTAAACCCTTGAATGCTAGAAGAAAGATAAGTAAGCTCTGGTTCCTCATGATCTTTGTAACGTTCGCATAGAATTATTTATTATCTACAATCTTATTTATGGTCCCTAGTGTTAGTAGTAGGTCACATCGTATTTTCTATGAATCACATGCTCGTACAAATCTAGGTTATAATTCACCACTTCTGTCCGCCTTGCGTCTATACAATAACGTACTAAACATTCATCCACAGCTTTTGATAGTAAATTTGTATACAATAAATTTTTTTAAACTCTATATTTCAGTTGTTACTTTTCAATAAGTTTGTTTTATTTCGGTCATATGTGCGTGTACCGATGAAGAGCTTGTCGAAATGAGAATGTGGGTGTGTATGATTGGTATTTCTGTTGTTGTTCTGTTGTTCGGATGTGTGCTTGAATATAGGTATTGTATTTCGTAAGAAACATTTATCATTTTTCTGTTGGTATTAGTAATTTATTTTTCCATTCTTAATGATTATTTATATTAATTAGCGTGTTGTGCGAGTGTGATCTAGTTTTATTTTTGTTCATACTTTTACTTTATAATTATTCTGTAAGTGCACACACTGTAATTGGCGTTTTGCTGTTGTGCACGCCGTAATGTTTTGTAAATAAATAAATAACAAACAACGTCAAAACTTGAAAATTAAAATTATAACGCGTAATAATATTCTACACAAGCTAGTAGCTTCAAAGTGGGGTGCGAAACCAGAGGTACTTCGAGAAATAGCAAAAACAAACGATCCGCGTCAACCGTTTTATGCCTGTGAACCTCCGTCTCGATGACTAAAATCGTGAAGAGACTTCCTGAACAGCATAACAGCTTCGACTGTCCAAATGGAAGGAATCGATTACAACTGACATGAATCATCGGAAGATATGAAAATAGAACAGAAATTAAACTGGTGCCAATGGAAAACGCTGAACAGACTGTGAACTGGATGCAGTAATACTAAGAGAAACTTTGTAAAGTAGTCTCTGCGAGTGTGGTTAAGAACAAGATCAAAACCATCTATTTCAATTTCCAAGATTAAAAACTGACCTAAAGAAGTTCGATCTACGTGACAAAATTAATGGAAAGATCGTGCACTTATCGATTATTGGAAGGGATACGAAGAAGAAGGAACAAATTATAAAGAGAGTAAAAAAAAACAATTAATGGATATATGGCGAACCATATAGTATATAGTAGTACGGTAAACTATACACAAGATATACGCGTGAGGCGTTTGTAAACTTCTGTGTGACGTACTTAAACAATAATTTCCTGTTACTAATTTTGTTACAGTTCTCTCTTCCATAACTTACGCGTTTAATATGTTAATATATAAATAATTTTTTACTTTTTTTTTTTTTTTTTAATTAAAAAAGTGATCAAATAAATGCACCATACCAATTTTTACAAGTGAGTTATTTCTTATGTAAATAATTGCCCATAGATAAACAAAATGATTTAATTAATAATATAAACACAATGTATTTTTATTAATCTTAATACAATTTCTAGAAATAGTTATTTAATTAATAGCATATTAACTTTTCATTAAAATTTAGAAATATTAAAACGTATAAACAATTTTGATTTGTTTTTGTGTTTCTTCTTTTTTGAAATAAACATACAACCACACATATTATTTGTATTATTATTAATTTAAATTAACACGTCGTGTGCAGCAACTAAGGCTAGAGGTGAGAGGGAAAGAGAAAAGGAGAGTCAATGAAGATACGGGTGATAGAATGCGTGACGCTACACACGGTGCACTGAGGAGCCGGATTTCTGTTGATTACCTGTGAACCCAACCGCAGTTTTCCGCAGTTTGGAAAATCTTCCAGATAAAACAGAATTCTTTATTTGCCGAAGCTTATTTAATGAGGAGGTCGACTGCCACTTTAGTCGCCACGAAGCAAAAATTTTTGATTTGACATAATTCCGCATATAAATAGTTGGAACGAGGACGTTTGGGATCGGCCTAGTTCCAGCTATTGATCTACGGAATTATGTCAAATAATACTTCAAGTATATATACATATATATATATATATATATATATATATATATATATATATATATATATATATATATATATATATATATCGTACGCGCAGAAATATATGTTATATCGTAACAAGCCTACTTGTTATAGTATTAGTAGAAGTAAGAGAAGATTAAAATTTATTAATTAAAATATTAAAATTAAAATTTATGATCAGAAATTGATTGAGAAATATGTATAAGAATAATAATAATATATTAAATAACGTATTACGAGAGATAGGAATAAGCGTAAGATACAGCGGACGTGACTTTTGGAAAAAGATGAGATATAACAGTATAATATGTACATATATATTGTGTATATATATATATATATATATATATATATATATATATATATATATATATATATATATATATGTATAGGAGAGGACATGCTGGCACCAGGTGTATTAGAGTTTTGGGGAAATTTTTCGAAGGTAATATATACAAAAAATAAGAAAAATGCCTATAAAAAAAATTGGCGTAGCAAGTGCCGTCAAGAGTCGAAAATAGACTTGATAAAATGGGTTCATTCTGTCTTTTAGTCGAAATTTAAAAGAAGCGGTTCCGAATTTTCTCATTGGCTACTTCCAAAAGAGAAATCGGAAAGTTTCACCGAAGTAACAAATTTAGACAATTCCTAGGGACCACATACCAGCGACAAAAAAAGATATATTCTCTAGAAGTGCACGTATGTTGTGTATGTATGTATTAATGTATATATATATTATATATATACGACCTTAGAATATTAGAAATGACGGAACTTTCCCGTTAATCGAAGCAAATTTTTTTTTAACGACAAAAAGGACAAAATACATTAACGAAGAAAAAAATGCCTAGAAAATGGAAAGACAAAGAAGCATTTTGCCGCTAATAAGGTAAGAGAAAATAATGATAATGATAATAAGAAGAAACCTGCAATGCCTCTAGTGCTCTGGCGGGTTGGACAGGTTGTTAGAAAAGTTAGTTGATCAGTTGATGCTCAACTCGCAGCTGCAACGGATCGTTGGCAGTTCGAACGCTAAGTTAGAGTTACTTACACTCGGGTCACCAAGTTTTCCAACAACTAGGTGAAAGATCCGTCAGTCACTCAAACCGTGGTATATAATTCGATTACGTATTTTTTTTAAATCGTAATAGTATAAAAATCTCGCATGTTAAAATATATTAAAGAAATTTATAATTTGTTCTTAATTCAATAAATTTTATTTTACTGGAAATTTTTTTTTTAAATTTTTATTTATTTATTTATTTATTTATCGTGGGCCATCCCATATGGAATTCCATCTGAACAGTTGAGATCATCGATGAAAGCAAATGTCGGTAACGTAAATCATATAATAATATATATATAATTTTATATTTCAATTCCTTTCTTTTGCAAAATAATAATAATAATAATAATTTCAATTTCAATTTATTATGACATTTTATTGAAAAGTTTACATACATGAAATGAAATGAAACAGCGCGAGCGCCGACTAACAAATTAATATTGTAGCATTTTACAAACATGTTAGTAATAAGCGGAAAATTATAAACAAGTTATAAAACGCTCCTTAATAAATTATTTAATTATATACGAATCAAATTAAAATAATCGAAAAAAAAAAAGCTAATCAAAAATACAAAATAAATTTAAATAACTGTAGATACATACACAAACTAACGGCAAACCGTGTGAGATGAATAATAATAGTAATAATAATAATAAAATATAATTCTAATAACAATAATAATAATATAATAACAATAACAACATTATAATATAATAATCACAATAATATGTGTGATGTCGCACAAGTTCGTTTACGTAAGCCGTGTAAGAGTGGCATCACAATATGTATATGTATATATATATATATATATATATATATATATATATATATATATATATATATATATATATATATATATATATACGCGATGTGTAATTAATGTGTAAGGTTATCCTATCCGCTTTTAGATAAAATATGATAACAAGAATTAATTACGAATTAATTATTAATAAATACTCCCACGAAGAATTATTGTAATTAAATAAATATGCCATACCGTGTAGAGAATGAAAATATCTGTCGAAGAGTGTCATTAATAACAAAACACACACACAAACACCCATACCCCCATAAAATATTGTTACATCCAGAAAAAACTGATAAGTAGAAATGAAAATTAGATATTTGGAAAACGATGAAGTAATTACTTTAAATGTGTTTTATTTTACTAATTGAGTAAAGCGTATTCAACAGAGTTGCTCGCGAAATTAAATATTAATCTCGTGCATGTCCGAATCAATAATGGATTTCCCTAATTTAAATGTCAGCTACCAGGTAAAATTTAGACTACGACTACGTCATTACCAATCCTTCAAGCAATATTTTTTATACTAAATTTCTCAGATCAATTTTCTCCGAATTCAAACCTTAGCTACCGGGTAAAATTTAGTGTAATTACGACTACGCCATCATTATCGAGGATGATAAATTAGCTTTGACACAATATTTATTATTATTATGGTTGATATTGGAAGGTGACATTAGATGTTATATTAGCGGTCGAATTTTCAAAAGTTTATATTTAGAATAATTCTTTTTTCATTTCTTATATTCGTTTATAGACATAAATGTTAACGAGATATCCTAAAAACTAAACAACACAAGATTATTAATAAAATCGACGTAAAATTGTACAACAGTATGTATGTATATATGTATGTGTGTGTATGTTTTTGTGTGTATATATGTTTGTGTGTGTGTGTGTCACTCGGTTAGAAAGAGAAAAAGAATAATTATTATTTCCGAGAAATGGGCATATTTTTTAATTACAAACAAATTTAATTTACGAATTAAAATCAATCACTTTCCATTCATTATCCTTCCCTCAGGCTATATGTCTGCTCAGGTCCAATTCACTTTAACCATCACCTCCACTTCGTTAAAAAGTCCATTCTGTATCCGAGTATTTATATTTTGAAGTTATTTTATGTGTCATGGATTATATTATGAAAATTCATTTCGCGAAGAAAACGAGTCTTTGCTAAAATTATTAACATAAATTAAGATGTTTTCTTATATTTTCTAATTTATAACTAGCCAAGTGTGAGGCTATCTAATAAATTATATCGTAAAGTGTATAAATAATCACGTGTAGGAGGAGTGTCCAATGATACCATTCCCTCGAAAAGATTACAGGATTAAGATCCTTATTTTAGTTTGCATGAATCTTGATGACGGTTCTATGTATGAAAGTTCGACTACCAGCTGACTTGGGTGGTGTTTTGTAAACGCATCGGGCATATTTTTATACGAGCCCCCGGATAATTGAATTGTGACTTTCTTGTACGAATTCGAATTCGTACGTTTTATTTGTAAACCTAAAAATTTCTCGTAGTAAAATTGTAAACGAACTACAAATCCTTAATTTACGTATAAAAGTGTGTATATACATCAATATTTAACCACGCGATTAATGATAGTGATGAAGGCGTCGATAATAATAGTGTAGATGAATAAAAGGGCGAAGTACAATTTTTGATAATAGCCAAATATAATGGAACAAACGAAAAGCCAGTACGCGTTTACTATTGTCACTATAATAGCTTTATTATCAGTACGATTGAGTTTGATTAACCGAAAACAAGGCCATCAACCTTTGTGTCTCCGTTAGATAAGAATGGGGGTCTTCAATATAGGTAACCTTAAATATAAAATTGTTTTATTTTATGTATAAAAAAATGTGATTTTATCGAGAACTTTTAAATCTGTGTCATAAAACTTTTCCTAATTTCTGGCAATAATATCGACGTCAACAATTAATATTTGAATTCTAATAATTTTAAATTAGATTTTCTTTTTTCTTTTATATTATGCAGAAATGAAAAAAAAAATTATTTCAATCACAACCTTTAATTGGTTACTAATTACTTTTTAAATTTAAATATATATATATATATATATATATATATATATATATATATATAAAATGTTCTTCGAAAATACTTTAATTAACCTAACGATTTAATAGTAGTTGTTTATATTCTGCGTACAATACTACTTTTTAGAAATAATTTTTAGCGCGTTATACAATAATTTTACAATTAAGGTATTTCATTTTATTTCAGAACGCTCAACTGTAGAGGTTTTTAATTAAGCTAAGTATGCGCTTTAGTGTGTGCTATGTTAAATAATTATTACTTCTTAAATTGGAACCTAATTGATAAGTCTCCGAAATTAGAGCTACATCAATATGCTTACACGATTTAAGAAATGCTCTAATTCTTGTGAGTCCATCAGCGTTCCAAGTAACAATGCGGAATGATAATTCTGTCATTTCACTTTTTCTTTGACTTAGCTTTCTGAGACTGAGTTGTTTTAGACGATTATGAACGAGATTTAAAATTCGAGCTGTTAAATCTCCATTCTAAGAAGAAGCTGAAACGTGACGAAATTCCTTCGTTATAATTACCGTACAATATGTGAGAATCAACGTTGCATAGATTTATAGTCACTAGCAGAAAACGAAGAATGGAAAAAGAGAACAAAAAACTCTAATAGACAACACCTTCGCTAAAAATGATCCGAGTTCAGTTAAAAATAGCAATTCTGTAGATAATATAACAAATTTAAAAGAAGAAATTAAAAGGAAATCCTGAAAAAAATTTAACATTATTAGAAAACAGTTATTTAAAAGAAAAAACGAATTATTAAAAATTTTGTGGCGCTATCGTATTTTTTCAGTAGTGTCCAGAATTGTTTTTTGCCTATTTCTCAATGAATTAAACTAACGATATAACCGCAATTCTTACAATGAAAACAAAAGATAATAACAATCGATATATTATAATACAATTTACTTAATTAATGGATAATAATACTACCATTAAAATGATTAACACAAGTTGCGGAACCGCATATAAAATCAACTAGTGCTATTCCCTGTGTACTTTGGGCTTAGCGCTGACGTCACAGCGGAAACAAGTTTTTCGCGCGATTGAGAATACCTTCTATATGTACACATTGTATGATATTTATCCACCTACAAGGCTTCGGAGAGAAAAAATAATTAATTATTATTATTATTATATAGTCCGAGCAATAACTTCATCGTGACCTCTTGTGTATTGCATGGTGTACCAACTGTTTCCTGCGGCTTCTATTTCGACTGGTTTTCGTTATCATGTTTCGGGTTTGACCGATCAGCCTTGTTACCGTGTCTTTATTTACTGGTGCAGTTAAAATGTATTTTTCTAGACTGTCGTTTCCTTTCCTCATAACATGTCCGTAGTATTTTAAGATTTTTTCTTGGAAAATATCGGATAGCCGTTGCTTAATTCTTAATTGATCTATAAGCGAATTATTTGTGCGTTTTGCCCGTCCATGGAATTCTTAGCATTCTCCGCCAAGGTCCACATTTCGAATAAATCGATTTTTCGTTTATATGCTTCTCGTAAGGTCCACGAGTGCTCACTAGTCTGGATTTTATTTTTGTATTAACAGATCGGTCTTTCCAGATCTTATGTAATCGAGCCATCGCAGATTTTGCTAATATGATTCTACGTTTTATTTCATTGTCGCATAAGCCATCATAATCCATGGAAGAATTGAAGAAGCCATAGATCAGAAAATTCCAAACGGACAAGCTGGTTTCCGGAAAGAAAGAGGCTGTATTGATCAGTTAAATGCCCTTGCCACGCATATTGAGGGCGGTTATCAAAAGAATGAAAAAACTGCGGTAGCATTTATTGACCTGTCTTGTGTGCATATGATACAGTATGGAAAACAGGACTTCTCTCAAAGTTCCTGAAAGCAGTTCCAAGCCAAAAACTCTACAAACTGCTGAATAATATGATAAGCGGTAGAACCTTCACAGTCGTTGTTGGAGGAAAAGAAAGCAGGAAAAAGAGTACTAAATAACGGCCTGCCTCAAGGATCAGTGTTGTCCCCCATTCTGTTTAATTTATACATTTCAGACTTTCCAAGAACAATCGCAAGGAAATTCATATACGCAGATGATAGAGCACTGGCATTCCAACACAACAGAATAAAAACAACCGAAACCAGGTTAAGGAAAGATTTGAAGGAAATAATGATATACTTCAATAATTGGCGACTCGTCCTCAATAAGGAAAAAACAGTAGTGTCCCTTTTCCATCTTAACAACCAATTATTCAAAATAAAACTTAATATAAAGGTTGATGATAAGAGAAATTGCTGAACGTAGATACACCAAAATACCTTGGTGTGATCCTTGATAGAACTTTATCATTCAAGAAACACCTACAAAACACTGCAGCAAAAATCAGAACCAGAAAAGGCATTCTCCACAAACTCGCGGGCACAACTTGGGGTGAAAATGCGGACGTTCTCCGTACTACAGCACTGGCGCTATCCTTTTCAGTAGCAGAATATGCAGCTCCAACATGGATTAACAGCGCCCATACAAAGAGGGTGGACACTGAGTTAAACTCAGCCATGCGCATAACCTCAGGAACAATTAAATCAACGCCAACTGCCTGGCTCCCTGTCCTATCTAATGTAACTCCACCACATATCAGAAGACAACAAGCTGCAATGAAGGAATGGGGTAAATATGATCGAAAAACTTTGCCAATCCATCAAGACCTCAATGCACCACAAAGATTGAAATCAAGAAAACCTCCTACATGCTACAGGACAGGAGCTCATTAAGAACAATTTTAACTCAACAGATGCATGGAAGCAGGAGTGGGACAGAGGCAACCCAGATGGTAAAAAGCTGGTTGACCACCCAAACTCCAGACCACTTGGTTTTGAACTACCTCGAATAACGTGGACTCGATTGAACCGAATAAGGACCGGTCATGGTAGAACATGCCAAATGCTAAAACTGTGAGGCCTTTCCAATATCCAGAAATGCGACTGTGGTGCGGAATGCCAGACTATCGATCATATTGTAACGGAGTGCCCTACGAGGGCTCTACAAGGAGGCTGGGCCGAGATAAAGGATCTCACGCAAAATGCGAAGGAATGGCTCAAACGATTGTTAAAGTTATAGGACGAAGTGGATATAGATCCCGTGCCCAGGGACATACGCAAAAGTAAAGTAAAGTAAGTAAGTGATCCGAGATATATAAACTACCTTACAACTTTTAGACTCGGCAGTGTCTGTAGATTTCTCGGTCTTTTATTTTGTTTACTACCACGATCTTTGTTTTATTCTTGTTAATTGATATACCATACGGCTTTCTTGTTCGACTCTATTCCATAAATCATTTCATCCTTTGATTCGGTTGTAAGCGTTGTATCGTAGCGTAACGAATGTTTGTTATATATTCACCACCGATTTTAATTCCTCCTGAGAAACCATCTAGGGCTTTCCTCATGATGAATTCTCCATATATATATATATATATATATATATATATATATATATATATATATATATATATATATATATATCTTGAAAAACATGGAGGATAGTATGCATCCTTACCTTACTCTTTTTTCGGGGTAAAAAGTTTCAGATAATATTTTTTCTACTCTTATTGTAGCTTCTGTAGAATTACATAAATTATTTATCAGAGATGATATTACGTGCTCTGGCACGCCCATAGGAAGAATCACAAAAGCGTTGTTATAGTCAATAAAGCATGTGTAAATAGATTTATTATATTCAATGCTTTTTTCAATTAATTGCCTGTTGGACAATAAACTTTCTGAATTATCTTGTTATTATCCTTTCTATCTCGAGCGTATATTTATGAAAAGGTTTTTAATTCATTTTCCGAGAATGGACAAATTACGAAAAATAAGGAGGGTTCACATCATCATGATCGCTTTCCTTACATCTATTTCCGTTCATATGTCTGTTTCTATCGTCCGTATTGAGTTGTTATTTAGAATTGTGTGCAATCCATTTCTATTCATATCTATCGGTTTCTAGCGTCCGTAATAAGTTCTTATTTGAAGTTCCTGCAAAGCGAGTTGCTCGATTGATTTGTTGTTATCAATTTCAGTCGACTTCTTCCACTTTTTGGTTCTCTCCTTGTATTCTTCCTTGTAATGCGAACGTGAAAAAGCCACCTACTCGAATTTTATATGATATATTTTGTTTTTACTATTCCAAAATTCTCCTATGTTCCTTGTAAGACCTCTTCGATGGTTATCTTTCCACGATATTCGTAGCAATATTCGATAGCACCGCATCTCGCGAAAAACCCGATAATCGTTTCTTTTCATCGGGGCAAAACATCTGGCGTACATTACTTTACACGGTTCTCGTCCCTAATATGACTATTTTCAAAATTTACCTTATACACGTTTTCTCCGCCGAATTTGACTACCAGTGTCTTCGGGATTACTTAGAATTACATTTTATAAACCTAATCGTCACCCGCTACATAGTAACGAATTCGAGCGTTTTCTACGTCGGAGATGTAAAGAATACGAAATGATGAAACTCGTGACAAATTAACTAATCGACTATCCGAAACGATGAAATTAATAATCGAATCTCGTACCAAAAGTTAGTCATTTCAGGAAGTATTCCTGAGGTTCGTAAGCGTGTATTACAAATTCCGGGTACAACTGTCCAAAATTAGGTTAATCAAGGCCCTTCTTAACAAATGATATATTTATATATATATATCACGTTTAGATGTGTATTGCATTATGCCTAGATATGTTAATTTGTATTCTGTTATTATGTAACAAATGATTTTTGTTATTTCTCCTACGTATATATATATATATATATATATTTGTTTATGTTTACGTTTCGTGTTTGTTTCCATGCATTTCTTGGGTCGGTCGGAAGAAATTTCTAAAACAATAGAATGAAAATAACAAATCTAAAACCTCAGGTTTACATGCGCTTCTTGCATATGACAAAAGAATTAAAGGCGGAAAAGCAAAAATGAAAACGCTAATCGTATATTTCAGCATATATCGGTCAACTGTTGGACGTAGGCTTTCCTCAATTATTTCCAGTTATTACGATCTGAGCTATTCTTATCCATTTTCCCCGACTATATACATTATAACTGGAAATAATTGAGGAGAGCCTACGTTCGACCGATATGTGCTGAAAATGAAGATGATATATATATCTTCTTCTTATCTACGTCGTCTACGATCTACGATCGGAATTTAGCTATCAGAAATGCCATGCTCTATGTTGAAGAAACGCCATTTCCTCTGCCTACGCTTGTTTTGCCGACAATTTTTGCACAGGATGATATTTTCCATTTCGATGGATGTGACCATAGTAACTGAATTTGCCTTGTTTACGACTTCTTGACTCGTTATTAGTGTCTGTCCACGGAATTTGTAACATTCGTCTATATATATATATATATATATATATATATATAGATCTCGAAGGCCTGCATTTTCTTTTCATTCGCTGCTGTAATTATCCAACTTTTTACTCACTATAATAAGACTGTAAATACGTAAGTTCTAGCTAACCTTCATCCGCAAATACAGACCTGTATATTTTTTTGTAAATAAGTTGGTGGAAATAAAAGTTAACCTATCTTTTTTTATTCTGGTTCTAATTTCCATATTCTGATCGACTTTGTTACAGAGTCAAATGCATTTTTTCATTTGAACTAATATAAATACTGTCTGCAGATATGTTCGTACCTCGCCTATGTTTATCTATATTTAAGATGAAAATCGGCTTAGAGGAATAAAATTACCCCTTTCATCCGCGTAAATGGCAATGAAAATTTGAAACATTTAACACGAACGTCATCTAATTATAACTAATGGGAATATTAATGAAAGCAGCTACAACTCAATAATTTTCCTAGCGTACTTTAACGCACTTCCACCACTGAGGTTAAACTCCTATTGCTCAAAATGTAAAAACCTAAGTAGCAGGATATGCGACACGGTCTGAAATCAAAGAAGGAGAAGAAGAAGAAAGCGATTTTTAAAAGATAAAATATGACTATAGTAAATTCATCTCTACTATCGTACGTTTACGTTCTGATAAAACGACCATTTTTCAGCCACTATGTTCGGAATTGCTGTTTCTGAGTCTTAATTTTATTCCTATCCTGCTGGCAATCATTTAATCGTATACGACTTTGAACAATTATTCCTTCCTTCGAGATCTTCGGGTTTTCCCGTTATTACGCACTTTCCTAATGCAGTTCTTCGTATCACGTTATAAAATGTCCTAAGTTTAGATGTTATTATACAACACCCCCTAACCCACAAAAAAAAAATAAATAGCTATTTAATTAGAAATAATCTTAATGATCACGGAGAAGGCAGTGGCACCCCACTCCGTATAACACCATGTTCACGCGCATCTCAATACTGTAGAAAGAACCACATCGCGTTGTTAGTAGCGAAATAAAGTACTCGGCCAATAAAAAGCAGAAAGATGAGAAGGAGAAAATTAAAAATTATCAAAATTATTATCGAACGCTCAGAGAATGAAAACCGATCGGTCCTCCGGTGAAAGATGCGTCTGAAAAATATATGTGGCTGTTATTGGTCAATTAAATTGTCCGAAACGAAAGTTCGCTCTCGTCAATTATTAATAATATATCGCGTCGCGAACGATTACATTTCTAGTAATTTAATACCCAGAAAAATGACGACCGTCATTAAATTATCGTCTGACAATAAATTACGGCGACTTTCCCCCTATTTTATTTAAAAATATTTCCAAAAGAAAAAATAATAATTTTATTCATATATATATACGCAATATACGAAATATATAGAAACGTTTTTGGCTTGTATATGGCGAATAGATCCATAAAAACTATAGTACAAAATTCATTGAAAATAAAACATTTTCATTATTACAAATGAAGGACAATAATTTTGAACAAGAACCGATGCCTTTACGCGATGAAGTAAAACAAGTGATTGCCAAGCTAAAAAACGGAAAAGCTGAAGGCGAAGACCAAATTCCAGCCGAAATAATTAAAATATTATCCGGAGTCACTTTTCAGTTCCTATACAAATTATGCTGTAAAATATGGAATACACGTGAATGGCCGCGCCAGTGGACAACGTCAATTTTAAAACCGATACATAAAAAAGGATGTCAAAAAGTTGCGATAACTATCGTACAATCGCCCTCATTCCACATGCTTCTAAGATGCTATTACACGTAATAAATGAGCGTTTAAAGTTTATCTTAACTGGCAAATTCTTGAAGAACAATCCGGCTTTGTCATAGGAAAAGGCACGCGGAATCAGATTTTGAAAGTGAAATAAATTATAGAAAAAGCCACAGAATATTACGTGCCTGTATGTATAGCATTTATAGATTATAAGGCTTTTGACAGCGTGATACAAGCTATGGATAATTTTGTCCGAAATGGGTGTATGCTAGTAAAATCACTTTTTGAAAAGAATTATAATAGAGTACGAGCAGATAATTATTTCTCTAAACCTCAAAATATCAAAAGGTATTAGACAAGGATATATCCTATCGCCACTTTTATATAACATATACTCTGAATATATAATGCGACGTGCTCTTACCGTAGAGGAAGGAGATATTTCAATTGGTGGCGTCAAAATTAATAATTTGAGATATGCCGATAACACGGCAACTTTTATAAGCTTCTGTTAATGAACTTCCTTTGCCTGTGTGAGGCTGAAATACTTTAGCCAAATATTTAGCGAATTCATTAGCTTTATCTTTATTATTATGTGCCCATGCTCCATTATCTTTGCGAATGGGGTGAACAGGTAGCTTTGGCCTTTTTAAATTCCGGGTTGCCTTCCACAATGAACAATCCGGTGCTAAAGGAGATAGTGCAGATACGTGCTATTTAAAGGTATCATTTTTTAATTTTTGTAGTAAACTTTTTACTTTTTTGGTTTGTTTATTTAATTCTCGTTTAAGTAGTGGATTCCGGAATAGCTGCCATTGTTTCCGTATAGCTCTCTTTTTTTAAACTTCATCGATTATTTCTTTCGGATAACATATTACAGGAACAGTTTTCTGCTTTTGAAGTGTAGCGGACCACGCCGCTTCCTGAATTAGAGAAATGAAGGTTTGGAGCGCATTCTCAATATCCACTTCAGTCTTAAGAGGTATACGCAAATTTGTATTTTTATCGATTGTTTCTCTAAATAACTCCCAATCAGTGTTGGCAGTGTGTATTTTTGGCGTTATTTTTCTAACTATAATGCTGTTATTTAATGTCATAATAACTGGCGAGTGATCCGATGAGAGATTGTAGTCTGACTGAATTTTGATATAGGATGTAGATAATCCTCGAGTTATGAAAAAATCAAGCAGGTCTGGCTTTTTATTTTGATCAGTCGCCCAATATGTCGGCGCGCCAGTTGTTATTATATCACATTTATTTTGATCTATAGCTAGCTTTTTGTAGTTCTCTACCTTTCGGCGTGATAAGCCGTGAATCCCAGTATTTTTTTCTAGAATTATAATCTCCTCCTATGATATACGTAGTTCTCTACCTTTCGGCGTGATAAGCCGTGAATACCAGTATTTTTTTCTAGAATTATAATCTCCTCCTATGATATACATGTCTCCTAATGTCTGCAGATATTCTATAAATTGATATTGGAGGATTTTATGTCTCGGCGGACAGTATACAGCAGAGATAACTATGTTTTTATTTTCGGATGTTACTTGTATACTGGTCGTCTGTATGTAATCTTTCTGGTATTTAGATATTTTTAATTAGAATGACTGAACCATCATGTGCTCTATCATCTGGATGTGGAGTATTATACGTAGTATATCCTGCTATGTGGAAGTAGGTTTTATTAGTCAAATGAGATTCAGAGATTAAGAATACATCAATTTTATTTTGCGATAAGAACAATTCGATTTCTCGTTTATGATTTAGAATGACATTTGCATTCCAGGTTGCAATCTTTAAGTGATTCATTTATTATTAACCATAGATGACATTATAGTCTGTAGCAAGTTATTTATCATCTGAGTCTGTTGATTCATTACTGGAAAAAATAAATCTTTAATTTCTTTCACAAAATTAGTCGATGTTACTGTTATTTTGGTCTGACTTAGTGTTGTTACAATATGTTACATTTTGGGTAGATGCAGATGATGCATATGATGTTATTTTGTTTTGGGAATTTACCGCTAAAGATGGGAATTCAGTTTCATTTATTATATTATAGGTTGTGCTATTATTTTGAAGATTTTTAAATTTTTTATTTGTATCATCGTTTTCATTTCCTTTAGCGGTTGATTTATTCCTTCTTTTTACTATTTCCTGGTATACGACACAACCTTTAAAGTTCGTCGTGTGATTACCATTGCATAGAGCACAAGTAGCTGGCAATTTTTTATCCTTATCACACTTATATGATTCATGTCCTTGTCCACATTTAACACATCTATATGTGCGAGTACAATATGATTTGGTATGGCCGTAAAGTTGACACCTCATGCACTGTACAACTGTGTCTTTTTTCCTTGATTGTTCGAATTTTACTCTAGCATTCAGTAAGTATTGAATATTATAAACATCGCTGTTATTTTCACTAGGTTCGATATCTAAGAAAAATAGAGGTAGAGGATGCTTATCAACTCTATGTTTAATATTAAATATGTTCCTTGTATGATGCCCTTTGTCACTTAATGCTCTAGCGATATCCTCTGTAGGTACTGAAGGATGTATATTTCGTAGAACCACTCTGAAGGCACGGTCTTGCTTTAGTTGGTATGTGTGATACATCGCGTGTTCCGCTTTAAGCGTTTTAATTATTTCTCTATAGTGAGCAACCTCTTTTGTTAGTATTTGTATTGTCCCACTCCCATTAATAGTTTTGTAGCTATAATTTAAAGCGTCCATATTTTCTTCAATTTTTTGTTTGAGCATCGAAAAGTCTCCGACTGTAGGGATAAATATTGGCGGAGGTTTATTTCTGATGATTTAGTTTGAGATTTTTTTGTTTTTGACGAGTTATTTCATCGTCGGCCATTTTACTTAATACTGAGAATCTATTTTTTGTGTTGATTTTTATTTTGTTATCAGGTTCCGGTGATAAAGGATTAATTTCTCTCGTGCCGTCAAGTCCTTACTGCCTGAGGTGGTCGACCAGAGAACATGCGAATGGTTTGTGCCCTCGCGGGCGCTAACATGTTTCGGTACGCGGCACGGCCCGTTCGCGTGCTACGAGGAACGTTTCTTCTTGCGGGAAACGCCTCGGCAGTGCGTGTGCGGTGCCGGTGCGTGCACGGTCGCCCACTTGTTGAATGCACAAACAGATGTGCCTAGGGGAACTTGCCGCAGAGCAACTTCGCCCAGGGAAAATGCATTCGGTCGGTATCGCCAAATTATGGGGGTGCCGGCCGAGAGCTGGACAGATTTCTTCCGTCAGAAATCTACCTGGTCCACCGGCCAACAGCTTGTGCGCATTCTTTATAGAATAGCGCTAGAAAGCGGAAACGAAGTTTGCACTGTACAGCCCTATGGGGCCGCAAACTCGACACCCGAGATGAACTCGTCCAGTACCTGACAAGTCGCGCTTGCGCTTCTTGTTAGGGGACAGTAGCTCGGTCTCTTGAGTTTCACTGTACGATTGTAATCGTTTTTACCGGCCCGGACATCGGACCCGGGGAACATGCCGGTAGGTGAAGAGTTAGACGGTGACGGCTGCCGCGATACCTCAGTCGCGCCACCGAATACATCGGGCTGGAACCCGTCTTGACGGTCTCTGGAAGGAACGGGTCGGTGGTATAAACTTAACGGGACTTGTCCCGGCGTTAAGGAACACCGGCTCGGGGAAGGTGGAGGGCCTTCCAGGTAAATATTAAAATTTACTGTCGTTTTCTATTTGCTCCTTTGTGATTTACTATCTGCCACTGCGGATGATCTCGGTCTTTTATTATTTTAATGGAAGGAATTCTTAGAGACATGGTCTTTTCGTGTATAACATTTGCTTGGGTATTAAATAATAACGGGTTACCTGATTGTTCCGAGTTTATACAATTCGCATCGTTATCACTAGTATTAATCAAACACATAGGGACTGAAGTAGCAGCGACGTGAGTAGCCATGTTATCCGTAGCATCTGTACTTAGTAGGTTTGTGTTGTTTGCAGTACTGGCCGACGGGAATGCATCGGAACTTTGAATAGTCTTATCTGTTATAGTTTTATCACTACGACCCACACACGGAGGTGATCGGATAGTCGACATTAAACCTTCCGCATCAACCGATGTGTTAGGTTGGGGTGTACACGAAACCTACACGTATCCGCACTACAGAAAGCGCGAACGCAATTATATATATTTATTTACACACGCAAAGGGAATTTATCTACTACCGTAATACTACAGCGCATGCGATAATTATCATAATACGACGAACAAAAGAACGCGACAACGATAACCGATTAACGATATGATATATTTATATATTTACACACGCAGAGTATCGTAATACGACGAACAAAAGAACGCGAACAACGATTACCTCGCAATGAACAACCAATTGTACAAGCTGAATTCAGAAGAAAGATCATATACAAACGATAATGACACTAATAGAAAAATGTAAAGCATATAATATACCAGAGAAAAATAATATATAGTTGTGGTAAATTTTGGTCATTAACAGATAGAAAATTGTCAACATCCAGGAAAACCCGTAAATAATATGAGATTAGGGTTCCAAAATGCAGTTACACACTGTTTGGCAGCCGAGGAATAGTTAAAATCGTTCACGAAATCAGTAATATGAAAATGGTCACCGGATCAATAATCAGTTACTCGAAATCCTTAAAACTTACTTTTCGCCCTCGCATATAAAAGTGAAATAATATACTCTACATATAAAATGTTACTACAAAACATCGAATGCCTAAAAATATGATGGAAGAACCGGTATAAAAGTCTAATGCAGTATGAATTTATACTTAAAACAATAAACAAGAAACAAAGAAAATTCTTATGAAATATCTATAGGGCTGCAATTTCCTCGACTGCAAATTAAAGTATGAAGTTAACGAAAATTATATATAAGAAATATGCTAATTCTCGACACTAATGACAATCAAAAATCTATTAGTACATTCAGTTCCAAAATTAAGATGCTCTCGGTATCTTGGTATTTAAAATCGAAATTATACGAAAATATTAACGTTCAATCTTTCCATTCTATATTTTTTTTTCCTTTAAAATTTTAAATAATATTTTCCAATCTATGTTATCGAACGGTTTTTCAAAATCTATATGTGTTACATAAGTCATTTTGTTTACATATAATCGTCTTTCCAGTAGAAGTTTTAACTCCAATATCGCTTTTATATATATATATATATCGAACGGTAATTATACGAAAGATATTGGCAAACAAAGAGCAAAACAACTTATCATGATTTTGATTTTTTTGTAAAATGATGACACGAAGTAGACAAATTTAGAATTAATTGGCAACAACGTTAATAACGTGTAAATAAGTTGAACTTTGTCGAATATATATATATATATATATATATATATATATATATATATATATTATAATAATAGTTTTCGGTAGTAAATATTTTCGTTATCTAGGCATTATTGAAAACCTGTTTTATAATTATAAACCAAGATTACTGGGTAATGACCAGTAGTATGTTGCCTCATCGTTTTAACTAGTGCAATCGTCCTTCAATCTAATTTCCTGTTCATTACCACGTGGTCGTTCTAAACTGCCCTGAGCTAACCGTTCTGCTTACATATATATATATATATATATATATATATATATATATATTTATATATATAATAAATTATACATATATAATATATTAAATTGTCATATATATATATATTCTTATATACATTACATTATATATACCTTTTTTATGTATATTCCTGTGTATATGTATATATATATATATATATATAAAGTAAAAAAAGGTTTCAACTGTTGATATAAGCGCGCCGGGAACTTAGACTAGTTTCGAGGTTAAAATATACCAATTCGACGAAAAAATGTGATTTAAAATGTAATTTCCTCCGCACAGGTGACTTACTCATTAAAGCATTTTGTAGGATAGCCACTTGTGGCTAGTTAGAAATTATTAAAAAGAAAAAAGAAAAAAAGTTGTCCTTTGTGTCTTCATATCGAAAAATCTGGGAAACTGACGTAGCGATCGATGTCTTCAAATGAGTAGAGCCGAAAAAAATTTTTTTTTTAGCGGGAGGTGGAAAATCTTCAAAAGACACTAATATAATAAAAAATTTAGTTTTTATTAATGCAGTGTATATAAACAACATACACAGCAAGGGAGCCGAAATCAGCGTGTGGGATTTTTACCCACTAAAAACCAGCTCCCTCTATAGAACAAAAGAGAGTTTTAATACATGGATGGAGTTCCCGGCACAAATGCAGAGTCCTCTACACACTTACATTAACTTATTGCGATGAATGAAGGGATGAGATTACATAGTCCCTTCTTCAATCAATTAAAATAATTAAAGAGTTTATGCCAAACTTAAAAAGAATAACTTAAAATAACAATAAAAAATAATAAAGAACGAAAAAATTAAACACCAAAACATTCGTATAAATTTAACTACACCACAACTAAAATAACAATTAGCTTCATAAATGAAACAGAAAAGTGAAAAAAGATAAAATTATAAAAAAATAAATTAATAGAAGAATAGTATCATACCAATCGGAAAATAAAGTTATGTACATTATAAATCGGTATTACTACTACCATTGCAAAACAAAATAAACCGGTTAGAGGAGAAAAGAAAAATACGTAAAACTTCAGTACAATTGAACATAATAAAAGAAAACTTAAAAATTAAATAAAATACTTAAATACTAATTAGAGCAAAGTTAAAGATAAAAAATAAGAATAGTTGACCACGCTATAAGAACTGCACCGGTTCTGCGGTCATGGTCGACTGAAAGGCCAATTGAAAACTAGGAAATTTTAAATTTAAATCGCATTACCTGTTCTGCCAGCAAGAGAAAGTCTTTCGCTTCCCTACCAAGAGGACATACATCAGTGCACTTAATGCCAAACTTGTGACGCAGGGCAGATAAACACAGTATGTTGTAAATCATCAACCCCACCTGTAGTACAACAGGCACAGACCGGATCACTAACAAGCCAGAACCTATGTAGATAGAATCCAAACTTGCCATGACCGGTCAACACCTGCGCGCTATAGAAGTTGACATCAAACTTCAGTATTTTTAATCGTATTGATATATCTGGCAGAAAGGCATAAGTCTTTCTACCAGTAATAGCATCGTCCCACTTGGCTTGCCACTTCGCTAATAATAGAGAAGTAATATCTTTTTTAAAATTTGCATTGGTCATTGGTTGCACCGATATATTGTAAGTAGATTAGAATGTTTCAACCACACACCGCTCCCTCCAACTATCCTGTGCTCACCTGTAAGAGCCCTACCCACAAGAAATAAATCAAGAGGCAGGACCCCACAAATGACACAAGCAGCAGAGGTTGGAGTAGTCTGGTATAAAAAAGCCATTCGAAGCAAAAACTTCCTTTACTGTTTGTTGGCCAGATCAAGAATTCTTTTATTAACATATATAGCTGCACCATACCCAAAACAGGCCTGAATGAGGCCTTTATATAATATCGACCGTTCTCTAAATGATAATCCCCAAGTATTTTTTTGCAAACGTAATAATTTATTGTAAATATCCATACATCTTGTATAAATGTATTGGAAATGAGGGATAAATGATACTTTGAGATCGATAATTATCCCTAGGTATTTTAAAGACGTGGTATGCAAGATACTCGAATCTGATAATAATTCAAGTTCCTTGACCCGGCCAACAAGCGAGAAATTACCAAAAACACAGAAAACCTGCATTTGGTAGGGGAAAAACTAAGACCTATATCCATCATCACACTCTCCAGATATTTAGAAATAGATGCGAGAAGTGGCAGTGACGATAATATTTTTGCCTTAAACACTAAGCACAGATCATCAGCATAGGACATTAGTTCACATGTGGCTTTAATATCGAAACAGAATTTTTGAACACTGTAATATACAGTGGAATACAAAATGTTCCACAGAGTATGCCCAAGGACTGACCTGTCCTTGTACCAGATAATAATCCAAGCTTAAGTGCTGCAGAGCGATCAAGGAGATCGGTCTATAAGCCGACAACACGGATGGATCTCTAACCGGCTTGGAAAGCAACCTCAAAGAGGTGCCTTCCAACAATCTGGAAAGAGACCAAAACTGTAGACATTTGTTTGTAAATGTTTGTAACAAATAAGGAAACGAAGAGTGAATTTTTTTAATGACCGGATTGCAGACTCTATCATCAGCCGGCGCCTTCTTGTCGCGCAAATTTTTAACAATTGAAGAAATATTTTCTTGATTTATAATTGGAGAATCACAGCCACCGACAGGAAACAACACCAAAGGAGAATAGACCTTAGTGGGGAAAAAGTGATCTAATAAAACATCGACTTTTTCACGTTCAGAAACCACAGTCTGACTGCGAACTTTTAAATCAGGTAATGAAAATTCAGATTTTTGCTTAAACAGCATCTTATATGGTCTACCCCGAGCAGACTTGAAGCAACAAAGTCCTTCCAATACTGGAACTTGGTCCTTATTACTTCATGTTTATATATCATATTTAACCCCTTCAATACATTCTTATAAATAAATATACCAAAGGGAGTTCCTACATTTAGACATTTTTTCCTAATAAAATTAATCTTATTTTTAAAAAATTGAAGATCTAACCGTGGAAACTTAAGAGGGGATAAACACTTTCCAATCAATTCAACTAAATAATTATTGAAATGACTGATCAAAGAGTGTAACCGCCCCTTTGACAGACAATTATTTACATTAAAAATAGTACTATTAATATAATTAGAATTAAGACAATTTACAAATTGATCCAGTTCAATTTTATAAAATCGTCTGGGAGTGGGGCGACCAATATTATATTTAAAATAATTGACTATAAAACTGCGATGGAACGCCAAATCAATCTCAACTAACTTAAAAGATACCAAATATGATCGACTGGCGCAGACCAACAAATAGTCTATAATGCTCGAACCATTGTAATTAACGAAAGTAGGTTTACTACCATTCGCAACTATACAAGATCCCTGGAGGCAACTATCTCACTGAAGTCAACAGAGTCCCTATTTTCCCCAACATGAGGCTCCATTACTGGTAACCTGATATTGAAGTCCCCAACGACAATGCGTCAAAAGTTTGGAAGCCGACCCAAGGTTTGATCAAGCATAGACAAAACATAAGTTTTCGATTTATTAGGAGAGAAATAGATACATGTTTGATCCTAATCGAAATTAAATTGAACCTGCTATGCAGCAAAGAATGCGGAAGATCCACCTTTACTATAATAGTAACTCGATTATTAATGTAAGATACATCATTATTTTTAATAGGAATTTCACCATTCTTTAAGTAGGGCTCTGCCAGTGCACATATATCAAAGTTCTTAACATAAAAATGTCTAAAAAATAATGCTTGACAGGCGCGCGAATTATCAACATTAAGATAGGAGCAACTAATTTGTTCCATAGTCAATTTTGCCCCTTAAATCTTCCCGAACCTTAACTAGACAGGGGCAGTTCTTACTAAATGTAGCATGGTCAACTGACTTAAACGCTATTGCAAGATTATCTTTATCTGAAAGTTTATTATTAATTTCTTGTCAAGAGCAAGAAGACTTAATCTTATCGTAAGCACAGCCAGATCATACACTGTTTTCAATACAGATCTTATGAAAAGAAGCAAGGGCTTCTGATGCGCGGCAGTATTTGTCAAGGTGACCGTACCTTTCACAATTCATGCACTGACGCGGGCTTACCGCGAGAAGCTTACCGCGTGAATAAAAGGAAGAGACTCCCAATTGATCCGCATTCTTCCACCTGTTGGAAGGAGTCGATATTAAACTGGGGTGATCTGCACACAGATCCTTGAGGCTCTATTATTTTGAACTTTATGAACGCTGATAGGTTCAGATCCAGTAAGTTCTGACAGGTGTACCTTTACATCTTCTTCGCTGACATTATCTGCATGAAAGAGAAAAATTGTTTGGTTTATTAATTTTTCCTCCTTGACTGAACAGCCAGGAATCATTTCCTTAATAATTTTAACCAATTTGGTTGTTTGATGAAGTGTTAATGATACAAGTAGTATCACTCACCTTCTTGAAAAAAGTTACATCAATTTTTTCCTTGGCCAGTGAGACTTTAGTCTTTAATTGACCAAATATTTTATTTGCATCCTCAGATTTCACAATAATTTTATTCTTAGGAACAGTAGGTTTTTGTTTTTCACCAGCCAGGACATCTCGAAAAAAGACCCCAGCAGTGCGAGATTTAGGAGAATGTAGTACAGCAGTAACTGCTGACTGCACTTCTGTTGATTTAGCTTTTAATATTTACTTAAGGTTCTTTAACACCAAAGTTGCCTCAGCAACGCTATTGCTAATTTCAGAACTAGCATCAATTGTAGAATCCTTTTGCTTTTTACTGACACTTTTTTCGGTTAATTGGCCTTTAATTTTAAATGAAAGGTCAGTTATCTTCTTAAACAGACGACCCAACATTGTCAGGTCGTCCATGTTAAGAAGTATTCAAAACCAACTTTATATTTAAACGAAATAAAAAGGTATTATCTCACCGATCTGTTGTTGTTCGATCAGACGATGGATAACACGAACAATGATAACGGTCACGTATTAAAACCTAGCGTACCGATATATCGATAAAGTATTGCAACCGATAGGAAAAAATACGATGTACGATATAGTATAATTAAGTAACAGAAATTATCTACACGAACGCACAACACAACACGCGACACCGACTCGAGACGCGACATAAACTGATATATAAAGAGTTAAAATGGTGTACATGCACATAAAAACATATATATATATATATATATATATATATATATATATATATCATCGGTGTATCAGCTCGTAGGCTGGTTCGTTCCATGCATCAACAGCCTCCATATAAGCCGGTCAGCTGCTTTTTTTTTCATCTCAGCGTATGTCGATGTTTTGGCATCTTGCAGTATGGTATCCACTAGGGTTATTCTTGGTCACCCACGTGATTTCTTCCCGATTATCTTCCCTTCAATTACTTCTTTTGGGATATTTTGATCCTGCCGTAATATATGACTGATCCATTTGAGCCTAATATGTTTAATCTTCCTCAGTATGTTTCTTTGTTCATCAATCCTGTCCAATACCAAGTTGTTGTTGACTTTGTCAGTCCATTTGATTTTCTGTAACTTTCTCCAGCGCCATAACTCGAATGCCTGTGCTTTGTTTTTGTCTTTCTGCTTCCATGACCAAGTTTCTGCTCTGTATAGAGCTACTGGCCATACCAGCGTTTTTCCTAGCCTCTTCCGCGTTGGCAATGACATTGTCTTCTGTGTTAACAATAAATAATTATCCAAAAATGCTTGTTTGCCCAATGCGATACGACTGTTGATTTCTTGCGTGCAGTCCATGTTAGATTATACTATTTGGCCTAAGTATTTGAACGTTCTCACTTGTTCAATTACTTCATTTTCTATTTTTATGTGAATATTTCGGATGTCCTTACCAATTACTATAACCTTAGTCTTCTTTTGATTTTCATGACATATATTAACATGACCAAATTTAGTTTATTAATCATTTTGTGTAGCATTTTGGCGCTACCTGCTAATCTTCGGCAAACTTAATTTCCTCTAAAAAAAAACTGTTGCTTTGACTAACAGGAAAGTTTCGTCATTTCTAATATTCTAAGGTCATATATATATATATATATATATATATATATATATATATATATATATATATATATATATGTATATGTATACTTGCGGCAACACATACATACACAACACACGTGCGCTTCTAGAGATTATATATTTTTTTGTCGCTTGTATGTGGACCCTAGGAATTGTCTAAATTTGTTACTTCGGTGAACCTTTCCGATTTCTCTTTTGGAACTAGCCAATCAGAAAATTCGGAACCGCTTCTTTTAATTTTCGACTAAAAGACGAAATGAACCCATCAAATCTATTTTCAACTTTTTTTGACGGCACTTGCTACGCCAATTTTTTTTTGTACTTTTCTTATTTTTTATATATATTACCTTCGAAAAATTTCCCTAAAACTCTAATACACCTGGTGCCAGCATCCCATGTGGTATATACGTATACACATATACATGTATAGGCTCACTCCTATCTCTCGCAATACATTATTTAATATATAATTATTAATTTTAATTTTAATATTTTAATTGATAAATTTTAATCTTGTTGCAATGATTAAACTAACGGAGTGAAAATATTTATTTACAACAAGAGTGGGGTGATGTAATGACGACACTAAAAGATGAGGATTCACGTTTGAACTAGTTTTCTTGAATATTTAAAAAGATTATAAATATAAATTAGTTACCACTCCTGAACTTCCTATACATAGCCGATTTCATATGTGCAAGTAATTGATGGATATTATTTTTAGTAAGAGTTAAAGAAAGCTCATTTGTAATATCAGATCTAAGGCGTATATCTAAAAGCAAGGGACAAGTAAACATGAAATATTCGATATCACCAACAGCACCAGAGGAACTAAAACTGCAAAAGATGCACCCTGGACCGTTGGAAAGATGGAACTTATGGAAATAGACACCAAATTTATCATGGCCAGAAAGCACTTGTGTATCGTATATATCGCCTATATTGCGCAAGGTGATAGAAATAAACCTATAAATTTTTGGTTCGACAGATTACAGTGTAAAGTTACAACACATTTAATCTTCGGATCGAGTTAGACTTAATCGTATGTATATTCGGTTACATATTTTTCGTTATTAACGCAAATTATTGTGGTTTTTTTTAATGGGAGACGATAGAGGTAAAGTCAACTGTTTATAAAATTGAAAGGAAGAAAAAAGGGTTGGATACGTATATTAAGTATGATTAAAGATTTCGTGATATGCAATAAATACCGAAAATTACAATTTTATATGTACATGTGTGTGTGATATTTATATATACATATGTGTATATATACATATCCATACGTGTCATGTGTAAATTTATTTATTTATTTATTTATTTAATAAAGCCACACAACAGCTAACAGCCAATTATAGTGTAGGCTTATAAACCAAATAATACAATGAATAATTTTTTCTGAATTATAAAATTAAAAGTAAAAAAAAAAATACAAAAAAAAATAAAACATACATCATTCACATCCCATTCACACAATCTTACTCGAAATAAACGGACGAATAATCTTCAACAAATTAATATAAACCTTAACGTATATACTACATGTACATTAATAAAGGAACACATATACCAAACACCCACCACATAATAACATAATAACAATCTAGAACCGTTGGAATAGACAACAGCGAAACTACTGTTCTCATCGCAAAATATGTTCGGGAAGTAACTTATTAAAGAAATATCTGTTATCAAAGTATATATCTATACAGAAAATATGTTCAAAAGTGAATTATACAAGCGGAAAGCTGACGGCAACGGAGAACTTAAACCGAGGTTTGTTCGTGCACGCGGCTCACTAAAAAAACGATTCGATCGCCTATTTGGTCTATAATGTAGGAGACGGTTGATGTTAAATAATCACTATT
The DNA here is from genome assembly GCA_032883995.1 of Coronaproctus castanopsis. Classification (NCBI taxonomy): domain Eukaryota; kingdom Metazoa; phylum Arthropoda; class Insecta; order Hemiptera; family Monophlebidae; genus Coronaproctus; species Coronaproctus castanopsis. Next base: position 160,426,801 of record CM065052.1, read on the forward strand.
AACTCTACCGTTGCATACATCATGAAGAAACCTTAATTTGGCTACTTTCCTTCTGTAGTGTAAAGACCTCACATCCATTATATTTCTTAATATATCGTAACTCATATATTTAGGGTAAATACCTGATAGACGGTAATATAGATATTTTAAAAATTTACACTTAACTTTGTCAATTAACCTAATGTATTTATTATAATACGGATCCCAAACAATTGAACAGTATTCTAAAGGACTACGCATTAATGCATTATAAAGCGACAGTAGCGTCCATGTATATCTGAACACATATAAATTTCTTATAATAAAAGCTAGCATTTTATAAGAGCGATTAACAACATCGCTTACATGTATTGAAAATTTTAAATTGTCATCAATATTTACTCCGAGATCCCGCACCACAGATTTCTTAATTATCTGCTTACCACTCATCGTGTAAGTGAACGAGTACCTATTTCTATTTCTACAGAAACTCATGTGGACACATTTATCATAATTGAAAGGTAAATGATTTTCTTTGCTCCACAGAACCAGCTTATCTAGATCCGTTTGTAAAAATTCACAGTCAGCTAGTGAAGATATAGGAGCATAAATTTTGAGATCATCAGCAAATAAAAGAAATTTTGAGCAAAGATTCTTTCCAATATCATTGATAAAAATTAGGAATAGAAGGCGACCCAAATTCGAACCTTGTGGAACCCCTGAAGTAGGTGAATATATATTAGAATGGTAGCCATTATACACAACATAGCTCTTACGGTTATATAAATAGGATTCTAATAATATTATAAAATCTTTTGACAGTCCAAGCGGCTTTAGTTTATTCAGTAAATGTGAATGACTGCTTTACTAAAATCAGTGTAAATACTATCAACTTGTAAGCCACAATCCATGAATTTAGAAATCTGATCAGTGTATGTAACTAGATTTGTCATAGTGGACTTGTGCTTCATAAATCCTAGGCATAATTTTAGTCAGAACTTTCTAATAATTTAGCAGGTGTAGAGAGTATAGAGATAGGTCGATAATTGGCGATTAGCTGACGATCACGCGATTTATATACCGGTATTATTTTAGATGTTTTAAGAGAATCATGCTAAATACCCTGTTTTAATATTAGATTAAACAGATACACTAAAGGCTTTTCTAATAGATCAGAACACAATTTAAATATAAACGGTGGCAAGTTGTCAGGACCAGTAGAAAATTTAGGCTTCAAGTTCTTGACGGCTTCATCATATTCACAAGAAGAAATAGAGTTGAGTTTAAGAATACTAGCTCCAGTTTCAGTGTAACCAGTATCTAATGTGTGTTCACACGAATGCACTGAAGCAAAATAATCAGCAAAAGATTTACACATATCCTCACTGATTTCAAGATTTCTGCCATTGTACTTCATAAATGTAGGTGAAACACGAGAGTCTCTTTTGTTTTGCACAAATTACCAAAATCTACTGAGATTGATTTGGATATTTTTTTCAACGTTACTAACATAATTTCTGAATGATAGCCGAATCAACTTTTTAATCTCAGCCCTTAATCTACTGAACTTTATGTAATCAGTATGGTCAGCTGTCCCGCGATACGATCTCCTACATTTCATTTTGAATCTAAGTTTGCGTTTTATTTCTTGTATAAACCATGGGGGATATTTAGATCTAAAAATTGATTTTTTTAGCCACAACTCTATCAAGCGCACCATAAATCTTATTATAAAAGAAATGTGTTACCTAATTTGTATTAGTGATATTATAAATCTCAGTCCAGTCTATTCTTGAAACTTCACATCTAACAGTGGAAAAATTGTTAAGTTTCCCAAACCTATACACCGGATAAGTAGTAACATAATCAGGTTTAATTAATGAGCATCGTTGAACAGTGATTTCTAAAGCCGGATGATACTTATCCTATGATACCAAGGGATCAATTGCTTTACTAATGCTAGTTGAGAGAGCAGAATTTACCAGCATCAAATCCAGTGTTTTGCCCTGGAAGTTCAGTATATTATTCACCAACTTCAAACTACTGATTTCTAAAAAATCTGAAAGCTTAGCCAGTTTGTCATCTTGAATATTTAAAGAAGTATGTCCGTCAACAGACAAATTAAAGTCACCCATAATAAGAACCTTATAGTGCGTGAACTTGTACAACAGCAGTTCATACAATTCACGATAAAGCTGTTTATAAATAATAACCGGGGTACGAGAAGGTATGTATATACACGCTACAATTAGGTTGTACTCAGAAATTTTTAAACAGACTGACTCGACTCCAGAGATAGCGGTTAATGTTAATCTTTCCACGTGCAAAGAATTCCTCGCCGCTATTAAGGATCCGCCGGCTCTCCTACCTTCTCTATCATTTCGGTAAATTTCATAACCATATTGAATGAGCTCATTATTTTGTACACCGTTATACAACCACGTTTCCGTCAACCCGATCACATCGTAATGACTATGAATATTTAAATTAAATTGATTTAATTTGGTGTTTAAGCCCCGTACATTTTGATAGTATACATTAAGACCCATTGTAATTTTTTAATAAAACAATAAAATAATAATAATAATTAGAAATAAGGGAAAAGTATAGCAAGTATAGTAAGCGCAGTTTCCATTTTAGTTTCAAGAACAACAAGGTTCCGCAAATTATGTGCAAACAATATAAATATTTGGACATATAGGCGTTTATTTTATATATATGCTAATATGTATACCAGAAGCTAATTTTATTGAGCCGATTTTTGTTTGAGTATAACGCGTTTTGTCGAATCGAATTGTGAACTTTATTTTTATTTTTAGCACCAATTATATATACACTTGTTCTTTATTTTTTCTGTACCCTGTACTCCAAGTACGTTGACGATTCTAAAACCGAATTGTGTTATTCCGATATACTGTTCGCGCTTTCGATAAATTTTCCGATGTATAACTTTAAAAATACTTGGTTCTAAATTTTGAACAGTGTTTTACGTTATTACGCTTAAGGATAGTGACTATAATGATAATATGAGCTAGTCTGTACATAATATCTCTCTTTGGTATAAACCGTTGAAAAAATGCGCTGAAAGTGTTTACTCATTTTCCAGGAACTTTATTAACTCCATATTCGACAACGAACGAGGTCAGAAGTTTTCTGATGATTATTAGTTTCGCAAATTGTAAATTATAACAAAAAATAAAAAAAAAAAATTGAATGTATCCGAAAAAAGGTAAAGAATGAATCTTTTCGATCCAAACGGTACGGGGAATAAATTCGAATAATTCTTCAACAGACCTTTCGGGGGAGCGGAGAAAACCATATTGTGTTTATATATATATATATATATATATATATATATATTTAAACAAATGCTATGAGTGCACAAGTTTTTGTTTTTTTCTTAGAAGGTTACCCACATACCTAAATATTTGCCTTTGTATACATCAATTACGATAATGTAGTTTTATGGAAAGTGATAGCAGATAAACCGATGTAATTAATTTTTCTTAGTTTCTTTTTAGTTATTATTAACGTTAATTAAGTGAACCGAAAATTGATAAGGCAGACTTTACACATTGATAATTATCGCTAATCCCTTTAGTATATTTACATATATATATATATACATATATATTTTTATTTTTATATATATAATGTACGTATAAATAAATAATATGCAGGCATGCATATACTCAGTGAATACTTGTGTAATTAATATGTGCGTATTTATAGACGACTCGGTTAGATTTAATTATGTATATATAAAGGTACGTGCAAACATACAATAATATTCATATAATATATACAATATTCAGACACATAAATGTGTTGAATGTTTTGGTGTATATAAATAGACGATTCGATTACATTTAATTTGACATATGTAGAGGTGAGTGCTGCATGCAATATGCATATAATATATATACATACAATATATATGTGCACACACATATACATATCTATGTATATATATACATATATATCTAGTATCTTTATATATATACATATATATATAATATCTATATATACATAATGCCACAGCGGATAAGAAATTGTTAAATGCTTGATTTACGTAAACGGTATTGTTTTTGTATTCATTATCAGTAATAATTGTTATTATAAAAGAAAGAAAAAATTTAATAATTATTGTATTTTAGTTTAATTTTGCTTTGACGCGTTAATCAATTCAATCGTAGTTTCGTATTGACCCAACCGGATTTACTCGGTTCGATGAGAAATTGCATTCGACAAACTGATAGCAGTTGATTAGTCAGAAAAGAATCGTTCTGCTCAAATGTTTGAAGAACTACATGAATTATTATTATTTTTATTAGATTTTGATCGACGTTTCAATTTTGCCATCGAGCAAAAAATTGGAATCGGGCGCCAAATTTTCTTTTTCTGTTTTTTACTTCTCGTAATGTTTACGATAATATTCTCACGATCTGATCAGACTCTACGACATCTCGATTCCTCATGTTAACGACAAATTTTTCCTTTCTAATTCTTTTTCCGTTATAACACGAAATGAAAAAATTTGAACCGATGTAGAATAAAATTCTAGCGAAAATTATAGGAATCGTGACGAGATATTTTGATGTGTCCGCTATGTTTCCGAGAATACAGCCGGAAAATATCCGTTTCGATATCGAATGAAACTTTCTTATCTGAGGCATCGAAATTAAAATAAAACTCGTATTTCCTCTTCTTTTTACAGAATTTTATAACCGGATAAATTATTTATATCCGCCGAGGATACTCTGTACTTTCTGGACCGAGCTCGAAACGGAACGGGGCGTGTCCATAGGTGGCGGCTAGTAGAATGGCTTGCACATATGTAGTTTAGCTGCGTGAATGAAAAGTTAAATAAGTAATCGTGGATCCAGAGCGGCTACTAGCGAAAAGTCTTAGTCAGACGATTCCAGTAGTGACAGAGTAGTAATTATATGGGGTCAGAAAGACTGGTTGGGAACTGTCTATAAAACTCTGTCTCCCTAAGACTGTTTGACTAACCCATAACGAGTTGAGGCTGCATATCGCCAGTAGTAAACCGCTGCCTTACTGGTGGGATTTTATCAAAACGGCTAACGGAGTATACCTTAACAGAAGATCCTGTTATTGCGGCAGCAGGCTTGACAGTATCAATAGCGAAGGCGATGAACGGGCTTCTGGTGCGGTCGTCTTATTCAATAACCGTGTGCACTGTATGTAAATGTACAGTACAATTACGACACTGCGATCAAGCATTTACATGAAGAATAAAACGTATATTCCGGTCGATCTGATTTCAACCGGGGCCATTCTGTGTCCGGCCGAATGGTGTGAAATATGCAACCGAGCGGATGTGTACGAGTAACCAGGTACCGTTTGCGAAATCAACGACTACAAACAATATAGATACAAATCTTCGCAAACATCTGGGAATAGCAACTGAAACGTAAGGGAATTATCAGAAACCGGGAAATTGTTCATTCTAGAGAAAGTAAGTGTAAGCGTACGTTTAATTACGGAAACACATCGGCATGAATTTGGTCATTTCAGTACGCGGGATCATAAAATATCTGTATGTGAAATTTCGTCAGAATACTCGTTCACAAATTCTCAATAAAATATGTACGTGATTACAGACCGATTAAGAAAGATTCATAAGGATAACTTTTACTGCTAAACCGAACAACCTTCATATAATAGTAGCATGTATGCCCACATCCACATCGACGGATGAAGAAGTCAACAGCATACACGGACATATTGATGATATTGCACATAATATTCCTTAAAAAAATGTGTCACACTCATCCATAGGTGATTGGAACGCCAAAATAGGGACAATGGACATAGAAGAGGATTTAGACGGGATAATAGTATGGATTTAGCAAACGAAATAACATAGGAAAACGGCTATTATAGTTTGTTGTCGATAATGAATTTTCTGTGATGAATACCATGTTTAAACATCACCCAAGAAGACTATAAACGCTGGTGTCGCCAGGGAACAAGTATCTTAACCAAATCGATTATGTATAAATCAATAAAAAGCAAAATTTTCAAACAAAACGTGGGAAAATTCTAAGAAATAGATTAGCAGTGCTATAAATAAGGCAACACATTTAGAAACATAACAAATAATAAAAATCATCGGATAACCGATGAAATCTTAAATCGATCGAAGAAAGGCGAACGCTGAAAAACATGCACCAAATTCAGACCAAGTAAATAAAAATATATCGCAACTGAATAAACAAATAAATTATTCATGTAGACGAGATAAAAATTTGTATATTTCACACCTATAATAGAAAAACATGCTAACCATCATGAAACAAATGATCTTTTCAGAATAGTGAAGGACCTAGCGAACGAATTTAAAACTGGACACGCAAATTATAAAAGATGGACGCGGAAATATTATTACTGAACCAACGAGAATTTAGGAAATTCGGAGAAAGTATTGCAAGACATTATGTGAACAACCAGAACATGGTGTAAACCATAAGATTACTGAATAGAAGATACCCGATATCCTGAAATCGGAAATAATAAAAGCTATTATAAAACTGAAAAGACATGAAACTATCGGCGAGGATCAAATTGTTGCAGAAGCTTTGAGAGAAATTGGAAGGGAAGGATTCCAAATATTACACATACGGCAAACAGAAAAGTGACTAGAAAATTGGTGTAAAGTAATTTTCATTACAATTTTTAAAAAGAATATGCAGTATTTTAACTACGTAACAATATCGCTCTTATCGCATTTACTCTGCAAATAATAAACGAAAGACTTAAAGATTTCTTTACTTCCACAAAACACAAGAAGAGCAAGCCGGTTTTATTCCCGGGAAAAGTACTAGTGACCATATGTTTAGTATCAGACAGATAATTGAAAAAGGACTGAGATTGAATCTGAAGACATACTTACGTTTTTTTAAAAAAGCGTTCGATTCAGTCAGTGAGTAAAACTGTGGAAAATTTTACATAAAAAAGGAACTCCACATTAGCACTTCCGATTAAAAAATCCAACGATGTGTACTGTCGCTCTTATTCTTTAATAAATGTACTGAATATGTAATGGAAAAGACGAATGACATGCGGCGTTTCGATTGGTGACAGTAAAATCAGCAAACTTCGATATGCAGACGACATACCCGTTTCAGCAAATACGAGAAAAGAACTGAAACAGTTTATATCACAGCCCCTAATGTTGGCGATAAATACGGTTTATGCATTGATGTGGAGAAAAATAAAGTTGTGAAATCGCATGATAAATTCCAAATTCAAAAATGATAACATCAACGGCTATAAAGTGGTAATATAATTATTTAGGTTCCTTCATTTTAAATAACGCAGCATGCGTAGAAGATATCGAGAAACGTCTGACACTAGCAAGATTCGTGGGAATTAAGCAAGATACAGACAAATCATTGCACTTAGTAAATAAAATAAAGTGAAATTCGTGAACAGTTTAATTTTTTTCAATAGCGATGTACAGTTATTAGAACGCACAAATGCTGGCCGAATCAACGCTTTTAAATTGTTGTTTTATCGGGGCGGGACTTACAATATCTTGGACAGAACAAATGCGTCGATATCGGATGATCTGGAAGTCGAAATCCGCTCATTAACGAGGATTAACAGGTATGAAGTAAAATGTTTTGAACAAACAACAAGGAAAACTGGCTCACTCGTACAATACCAGGTGGATATAGAAATCGAGTAAGATATCCGTTTCCATAAAGAGATACGAGAAAGGTATCATGTCGGGAAGAGTGGAGAAAAGTAGTGCATACGATTTCACGTTGATATCACATAATGTTAACAAATACCGTCGCGATATAAAGGACATCGAAATAGAAAGAGAAATAACGTGCGTATATATATATATATATTTTTAACAACTTGCAGTTCACCTAGGAACGTATATATATATATATATATATATATATATATATATATATATAAAATAAAAGTAAAGTTTTGCCAAGTCGAAAGTTGATATGTAATTAAGTGATCCCCGTCAACTAGAGGGTTGATAGATAACAGCATAATTCAATACGAAGCAGATGAGTCCTTCGGCTGTTTTACTTTCTAAGCATAGTACTTATTTATCAATCAAGTTAGATAGAAAACCTATAGATTATTCTTTTACATTTTAAAATTCACGTCCACTGTAAAATTCAAACTCAAGACCTACGCGTGGAATGCTAAAGCGTGACCACCACGTCAGTAAGTACTTACATATATATATATGTATACGTATGTATATAAATATATATACAATTTGTAAATAATTACCTTCTGATAGAAAAACGGTTGCGTCAAAGCCAGCCATCTTTCGATCGCCATGACGATGGCCACACAACCGGAGCCTAGGCCGAAAACTCTCCAAATAACTCGAAATCTGCAGAAACAAATACTAGTTGCGATTGTCGGTAAATACAGTTGAATATACATCTGTATCAACATACCGATCATGGCTACTAAATCGTTTGTCGCTAGACATCGCAACATTAATCGATGTTTAGAATTGTTCGGTCTAGTGGATTTTTTACACAGAAATATCAACGCTAAAAGATTACCGATGACGCCGACTACGTAACACGCTGTTATTATATATTGTTGCGTACTCGTTAAATGTTTCCCAACAGAAATACGTGCATTTGTTTCGGTGGAATTTTCCGAAATTTCTAATAACTGCCGAAATTGATAATTCGTCATCGTTCACTCTTTAGTCCATCAATTATTATTCTTATTTATTATTATTACGTTGTTGTTGATGATGTTGATGATTTTATTATTAATTATTTAAATTACGCTAATAAAAAACCGATTAAATTATTCGTACATTATATCCGAATACGATAATATTCCATCTGTTTAGAACGTTTCGAATAAAACTAATTCGAACATACTTTTCTAGGTGATTTTGAAGTTAAACTAATCGTATTCGTCGATTAAATTAACGCGACACCTAACGAACGTTCGTAGAAATTAATTATTTTCTTTTTTTTACACGCGCGTTTATAGGATATTAAAAAAAAAAAAAATCAAATTCGACTAATAATTTCGATATGACGTATTATTATTTTTATTATTAATAATATGATTATTATCGAAATAAAAATCGCCATTCGAGCATATGTCGCATCGCGGAACTCTTTATATAGGTACGGTTATCGAACGGCAACCGACTAGCTAAACACGACCGATGGTGAATACGTTCGAATTAGTTAAGGCGAAAGTGACGAAAATTAGAATTGATAACCTGATATCGTAGTTCCCTGATGAACGCGTCACTATTATTACCTCCCTATAGACGTAATATTCGTCATTTGTTCATTTGATAGGATGTTAATACAAATAAATGAAGACCACCCTTGTAGTAGTTTTTCCGGAAAAATATTACCAAAATCCCGATGAACGAATGGCACGGCTAAAACGGTGGAAAAGAGCATAGTATAGAAAAATTTACGTAACGGATAACTATAGGAAAAAAGAGGTAGTCATACAAAATGCTGCTACATAAATTACGTAAAAGATAAGTACACAAGAGTGTACGTGTGATTTGGAGTGAGGGTAGAAAAAATAAGAATGAGTTGAAATGTGAGAGGTGTAACAACATGCATAAATTAAGATATATATATATATATATATATATATAGTATATGTATGTGTATATATATAAAGAATTATATAAACGCGAACAGTGTGATTTATTAATTATAATTATATTAATTATAATTATATTAATTAAGGGATGTATCGACAGTGTAAATGCGCATGTACATTATTGCATATTTCCGTCTACATTTTCAGCAAATTTCAACCGGATCCCTTCGTTCGATCAAAAGTTATTAATAGATTTATAGCTGAGGACAAATTTCCCTTTTTTTATATATGCATATATATATATATATATATATATATATAATATATGTATATGATAAGAAAATGAATTTATTTTGTAAATCTGCCGCAACTTTTTGTGAGAATTTATATAATATGACAATGTTGTTCTAATTTTTCTGCTTGGTCACTGTGTATCGAAAGAAATAAAAGATATCGAATACATTCGGTTAGTTTCGTGTACATGAGAATTCATTCTTACGATGTGGTATATTTCTTGAAGCAATATTCGCCACAGAATATTGGAAATTAGTGAAAATTGATCAATTTTTCAAGATTTAATGTAATTCTCATATTTAGTTCTCGATTTTATTATAGAAAATTCTGTATTTAACAAAATTAGCAGCAACCGCATTTGCAACTGTTATCTGCAGTTTATTCTTGATGAGCAGATATGAAAAAAATATATGAAACGAACATACACTGGTGAAATATAAACGTTTATTATAAAAGAAATTGAAAACAATTTGTAAATTTTCATTCGTTAGCTTAACAATAGTACAATAACGTAAAATATTTACTTATGTACTTTGGCGCTAGACCGATTGCTCACGTTCGAAGAAAAGATCGATCATTTCAGGCTTAAAATTAGAACTATGTCGCGGATGCTAACAGATCCGGGTTATCGTTTGAAAATAAAACTCTACAGTATAAAATAGCTTTAAAATCGATCTGGGTGTAATACACCTGTAAAAAATATGTAATTTACAAAAAAAAATACAGTCATATCAAAGTAAGGTACTAACAATTATTATCGCAGTAAGCTGGTATATCTCAAACTTTAGCTTCCATAACGACTTGAACGTTATGTTTATGGAGGACTAAATCAAAAGACAGGCGAACAAACATGTCGCCCGAATTAACACGTTCGTGTATGAATTCAGTTTCTTATCGATGTGCTAAATGATTCCGGTGAAATACTTTAGACTTCTTCGTCAAACCGGTATAAGTTTAAAGGCATAAAACATCATCGCTAAATTACCTCTAAAGTTGGTCAGTTGTAATGGGAATGAAATAGAAAAAAAAAAAAGTAGAAAAAAAGGCGTTAGCTTATCACGTTTACTGCATAACGAACGATAGAAGGGATAATCGTACAACGTTTTTCTAACGATACTGCATTGGAATAGAAATACATTGTACGAAAAATAAAGGATTGCTAGTTATGTAAGGACGTATTTTACTTGAAAAGCTGATTATAATAAAAGGCGAGATAGAAGGTGTCAGAAAACGTTGAAGAGCACCGTAAAGATATACTGATCAAATAAAACAACTGGTCGGAATGCTACTACATCGATGGATCACGATACTCGGGTCGAGCGATCGACGAAGAAAAGGAATTTCGTATTTTTTCTGAGTGATTTTGAATACAAACTAAAATCTATTTGTCCCATCTTGGTTTTTAAAAAAACCCTAATATCATTTCGGTTAATTTTATTCTTTCCGATCTTATTTCATCGCATGTAATGTTTAAAAACGTGTCGACTTATTATTTTTTGTTGTATAGATCCTGCGTTAGCTGAAATATAGTTTTTCCATTCTTTTCGGTTAATCTCTTTTTTATCACATATATTATATTATCTGACACAATCGCTACATCGTCTTCAAAGGCTACACACAAGTGTGTCCACGATCCTCCCGCGTCTAATTCTTTAAATACCTTTTTTGTTATAAAACAAAACTTTCTTTACGTCGACTTTTTTCGACGCGAATTTCTTTATTCGTTCCAAATCACAATTCTCTAATTATCTTTCCTAATACATGATCGAATAGTAATAGATATAATCCGTCTTCTTGGTTTTATATTGAAAGGATCTGATATTTATCCTAAGAATTAAATTTTTAATATTTCATTCGTCAACCAACTCGTATAATATGTTAAATAAAGTTTCTCCGTCTACAGAGCCTCTTAAAATCGTTAAATGCTACAATTCTGTATTTTTAAATGTCATCCCTTCGATATTTCAGTATTAATTGCAAATTCAGCACCTGTACTGACAAAGATCATCCTTTTCTAAAACCACCCTGGTTGTCTCAAACTGTTTCCTATTGATTATGAAAACTGCGGGAAAAGTAATATTTCTCAGTAATTATTAACATCGTTCGCATCTTCTTTTTCTTTTTAAATATAGATGAAATTTTATATATAATATGTTTTTATATAAATGCTTATATACACACGACTAATTTTAGTAATTAAACATGTACTAATTTATATTATTCACGTAACTAGACCATTCGATTCGCTTAAGACGTACATCTGTTAACAGACTAAGTAAACTAGTTCTCTCTCCAAAATTTGTCCTAACTGATAATTGTCGCAATATTTGCCTCGTCGCAATTTGACGTTTTGCTAATTTCACTCCGATAACATTCGGGTGACGATGACTTAATGAATATTATCGGTAATTTTATAATAATTTATGAAATCATTTGAACGGTACGCTTAAAACTTTTAATATATAGTACATAATACAACAAAATGACGAAATTTAACAAAAATAATTATATTAGATAATAATTATCGTTCCTTATTGACTAGTAAATTTTTCACAGCTACGTGCATTTTATTAACATCTATTAATGGAAATAAAGATTTTTTATTTTTTATGTACGGTGTTCTCGGTAAATTAAGTGTATAAATTGCATTTATTTTTATGGGAATAATTTAGTGTACATTACGATGTAAACATAATATTGTGACGTAGATAAAAACAAATTTCCAGAAAAATTTAATAAATTGCGCGACGATGTTATGAGCATCGATGTGCGCACAAACAAACTGGGAAACAGAAGACTGAAATGCGTAAATTCGAGAATAGAAAAAAAAATAGAGAGAAAAATAGCACCTTGAAAAATCGTGTAACAATATTTTACAACAGATAATGTAACTATACAAATTAAACGTCGCTCCAAATGATAATGATACAAAAGGCTACTAACTGATTCCGATTAGGTGTGGTATCACGGTGGTTTTAATTAAATTCAACAATAAAAATAAAAGAATCAATCGGAAATAATCCGTTAAAAAGGTTGAATATGGATACGAGAAATTCGGTGTAAACAAATTACGTGGAAGAAGACCTTATAAAGCAAACGCTATCCAGGTGAAACAAGCGTTAGAGAAGAGATGCATTGCACATGCATGGTTTAGAAATAGGAAAGTATTTTGTAGACAATTGGTTAACACGATAAGGTTATCTCTACCTTTACGGAGCTATCGATTACTAAGCAAAGTGTCGACGGACGACGGGAAGTAGAAGATTCGAAGCAACAAGGTCAGCTGACACAGTCTTCGATAGACGATTTTACTAACCGACTTCAATTCCCGTAATAATGATAATAATGTATAGATTAAGTTGACAAACTAGCTTCGCTTAAGAGCGGTTAATGGAAAAACGAAAGGTAGCAACGTATATAAGGAAGCCGGTGTTATCGTCGATAGAAATAGATTGTAAGAAAGAAAAGGTGACTGTAAGATTAACGATAGAGGAGATGCACAAAAATATTCTAAATGACGCCAGTCTAAATGTTAGATCGATCAGACGTAAGAAGAAGTGCAGTTAATATGCTGATGACAAGAGAGATTATGTTATGTAGGGAGTGACCGGGATCAGAAAAGAGAAAGAGAATGAGCTTAATTTAAGATAATTTCGAATAGGATAGCCGCAGATGCGACGGATTTAGTAATTCAATTGCGAAGGTCATAAATAATACTGAGATCAACCCGAATCGTCGTTTAATATTAACGGAAGGTTTTAATAGTTACACAAGTTCCGAGGAACGGCGGGAAACGCGATATTTTAGGGTCATACAAGTGTAGCATAAGAAATGAAAGAAGTTGAAAATTAATTAATTTTTGTATGGAACAGATAAAAATAACGAATAATTTGTCTATCTCAGAATCAAATTGATTACGTGATAAACGCGGCAAAAGAAAAGCAAATAAGTAATATCAGATTTTAAATTCAATTCAGATCACACGTAAATTTCGTGTAAAATTAATCTTTCGAATTATCGTTTTCCGTGTGGAGAAAGAATGTAAACGTGTAAATCAGGATAATTGTGAGAATTATGAGTTAGAATTAAGTAAATTGTTAAAAATATATAAACGCTCTACACACAAATAACACAGAAATACCGTACATTGAAATAATTAAAAGTGTAAGAAAAGTAACGAAATGTATAGGTGTAAATTTAAAAAACCAAACATTTGATACTAGATGTTCAGTTTGGATTTCGTGAAAAGCATGCAACCGTTGAGCAAATTCACCGTGTTCTACATACTGCAACTCAAGCACTTGAGAACAAAGAATTTGCTACAGCAGTTTTTCTAGATATCAGTGGTGCTTTTGATAAAGTTTGGCACCTTGGTTTAATTCACAAAATTAAAAGTTATTTTTCACCGGGCTTTTGCAGACTACTCATGTCATACTTAACTGATCGACAGTTCCATATATATATACATTTTGGATCAGCTACTACGCATTACATTAGCATTGGCTATGTACTTAGTCCTATCCTCTTACTACTTTATACTATGGGTATTCCTCAAACTCCTGAGACAACAACAAATCTTTTTGCCGACGACACTGCAATAATTTCACATAGTCGCAGTTATGATACAGCTGCATGTATTCTTCAAACAGCTGTAGACAATATTTCAACTTGGGCTCATATCTGGAAAATTAAACTATATGACAGCAAGTCAGTACGAGTAGACTTTTCTCTCCGACACCGTGGTTACATTCCAACTTATTTAGATGGTAAACCGGTTCCAGTTTCTAACTCTGCTCGCTACTTAAGTCTGCATCTTGATTGTAAGATCAATTGGCACGAGCTTATTAGAAGAAAACGCAAAATTTTGGACCTTCTGCTCTCCGACTTTCGATGGCTCCTTCAGCCTCATTCTGAGCTTAGTCTCGAAAGCAACAGGCTCATCTATAGTTCAATTTTCCGACCAGCATGGAGCTAAGGTCTGGGGAACCGTAGCCAAATCCAATCTCGAAATTCTTGAAAAATTTCAAAACAACTTTATACGTATGATTTCAAGAGCACCTTGGTTTGTCTCAAACGCCCAACTTCGCATCAATCCAGTTCCTGTTATCATTCACCAGAAGTCAAACAGCTACATTAATCGTTTTCACTTCCATCCGAACGGTGAATCAGTTTCGCTATTAGATGATTCTAATGACACCCGATGGCTGAAAAAAAACCATCAACTGGATCTTATTAATATTTAATTTTATTATTTTTTATAAAATAGTTTAACTACCAGTGAAATCCTCCTATAATTAGTTATGGTGAATGTAATTAGTTTTACAGTCCAAATAAATCTTTATTTAAAAAAAAAAAAAAATATTTTAAATGAAGATGGTAATAAAAGGTGCGACATACTATATATATAAAGAATTATACAAAGATGAAGGTTTAGCATTATTTTAAATTGAAATGGGAGCAAATTAAAGCGGAAGTAATTGATATGATATCGAAGCTGAAAAGCAACAAATCTTCGAGTTTTTGTAAAAATAAGTAATGAACAACTGAATTCGGGAAAAAAGTGTTCAGTTGTACTATTCAACATAATTCCAGAGGGTCGAACAAATCAGCTGAATTGAAAAAAAATATATTATCCTACTCTATGAACAAAATAATAAAAAGAAAACTGAAAATTTTAGATCAATAAGTTAACTTCTAAATTTTTTCATATTGATTTGTTTTAAATCAAATCATATAGAAATCACGTTTTAAATCAAATCATATAGAAATCACGAGAATATAATAAACCACAATGTTTAGACTTTGCATATTATTAAAAAGTATTTGATTCTTTAAAACACAATTTTTTTGTTAAATACTATTCGAAATAAAGGACTCCAATGGATATATCTAAATATGTTCATAAATTTGGAATTGAGAAGTGCTCACAGATAAACTCAAAAAATACTTTCAGGTAAAAAAGGGGGTAAGGTTCCGTTATCGCCACTACAGTAGGCATTTAATAGCCGCGTAGTCTAATTAATGACATACTGACAGTTCGCTCGACATAAAAATAAAGTCAGGAATATGATCATTAAAGAAAATTAGGAGGAAAAATAAGACCTGGCTGGGTATGTTACGAAACTAACAGATGATATATGGACGTATAAAATAAACAACTGGTGCAATAAAAGCAATAGAAGTAAGATACGACAGTTTAACAAGATTTGTACATCATAAAAAGTACAAAAGAACTCCTCGGAACTAAAAAGAATGTGCGACGTTGAAGTAGGCCTTTACTTAGAATATGGGATTTTAGCTTTAGATAGTTTTACTTTAATTAGTAATAAGTATTACGTACTAACTGCTAAAATAAATAAATAAAAATCTAAATAACATTCTAAAATATTTTAATTACGGAAAAACACCAACGCTAATTAAGTCCGAAAAGTATTAATTGAACAACGTCGTAATGTGTTCACTCGAATACTAGACGGAATTAGCAAAAAAAAAAACGTACAAATGTTGAGCCGATGAAACGATAACCACGCATGTTTAACTATTGTGATGATGCTATAAATAGATTAGTAAACTAGTCTCCTTAAAATAACAGCCGAACGCACAAACGTTACAGCTCTTAATGTTATACTTAGTGTAACTATATTCACATGCATATATCTTTATCTTAGACTGCTGTATTTTTTCTTGAATAACGAATACTATATAAGTGTTTTTTTTTTCAGTTTTACCACGAAGGTAACGGAATTTTCAAGAATTAATTGGTACGTTCTGTTTATTATTATTATTATTATTATATATTATATATATATATATATATATATATATATATATATATATATATATATATATACATATATATATAATTTTTATTTAAAAAATATTCTGTTGAAGAAACGTGTTATCGCTTAACAATAAACAATTGTAATCGGATGACCTGTATCACAAGTTTTGTCTCAATATATTTAAAAAAATTTTTTAAACGTGGATTTGATAAAATAGATTTATTTTGTTGCAATTTTCCAACATCGAAAATGTAGAATGCTATATTTTGCAACTACAGTGTAATTAAAATCAATTGATGTTTATTATTTAAACTTAAGGTTAATTTGCTGCTGTAGCTTTCTAAGAATGTGCTACACGTTATTTCGGTTTTATAGTCAAAAATAAAACTTTTATTTCTTTTTCAGTTTATATAAAAAATAGAAGCCTTTAATTGAATGTTCTTTGATATATGACATACATGTGCAAAATGTGCACATTTTTTATCTATTTTTAATGCCTTTAACAGTCACTTTTCATTGTTTTACCATTTTTTTTTTTTACTTTCGCGATATAGGATGATTTAATAGTAGTTATGTCGAAAAAAGTTTTGTGTTGATATTAGATTTTTAAAATAATTCCGCTTCGAAATATTTAACTTTTTAATGTCAGCTCAAATTTTCGTCTTTCAGGAAAAATTTTTTGAAAACTATTTTATACATACATCACAATTATATATATGTACATACGCCTATACATATTTTAGAACAGTACGACATTTTGTTGTTTCCGTTATGTTTATTCTGATTCACATTCACATAATATCCGTAAGATATTTTTGTAGATTTTATGTACGTCCTGTACGTTCATAAAAGTGTTCTTACTTTATTGTTCTATTCAAAAGACGTGTAACTAATTAATGTATTATGTATTTGATTATATTATAAACGGGAAGATGTGGAAACGGTGTGCACTGTGTAATTTTATAATTTAATTTTTTGAACATTTGATAAATATGATTTGATTGATTTTCTTTTTTACAACAGCCAAACGTACACTATTATGGAACAGGACGAACTTATAGTTACTTCGACAGAAGACAATAATTCTTCAGAATATTCTAATGTAAGTAGATTGGCTTTGTATTTTATGTACGTGATAATCAATTTGATTTTTTAGGTTATTAATTGCTGAATGTTTCATAATAATAGATTATTTGTAAGAAATATGAAGTGGCATGTTGAACATTAAGTTTTTATTTTTAAATATGCACATTTAAAAGAAGTTTAATTATTCCACCTTACTGAGCGATTATTAATTTCTAAACGTTTCATGATAGTGTATAATATGTAATTACTATATTATGTTTGATAAGTGTAATGTGAATTCGTTATGGAGCTTTAACCTATTATTTTTAGTTTAATGTTTATATATACATTTAAATGAAATCAAATGGTCGTTACACGACGAAATATTCTCAAATTTTCTAAAAACACGTATAGTTTAATTATAATTTCATATTCGTAATTATTTATATATATTGTTTTGACATTTCAGGACCCTTGTCAAGGCATAAATATTAATGGAAATATAGTACAAGACAACACGGTATCAAATAATATGGCTACCGAATCAGAAAGTTCACAGATTTCAGAAGCCGAATCATTACATCAGCAATCTCTCACTGGTTGTACGAGTAAACACGAAAAAATTAACGCAATTTCTAAACACGTTAAAAATGCTGCTGATTCAGATTTCGAAGGACAATGTCACAAGAACGTGGATGGTAACAATAATTCGAAACGTTGTAATAAACAGACACCAAAATCAGTTGTTAAGGATCGGAAAAAAGACGTTCGTGATTTGAATGACGTGTTGAAAAATTTGCATAATTGTTCAGTGGACGAAAAATTCAAAGTTGTATGCGATCTATATACTGTAATAATCACTGAAAATAAGCAGCTTAAAGTACGTTAGTTGAATTAATATTTTTAGTATAGTATCTCTACGATAGAAATAAAAATATGTTAAATTAAAAACTATATTTTTATGTAGAAAATAAAGACAAAAGTATTGATAGAAATTCGAGAGTTTAATAATTAAAAGGGAAAAAAACGCATTTAAATTTCGAAATAGATTTTACTATGAACAGTAGCCTTATTCTAATAATGCATTCATTTAATTCTTTTTATCACGTTTGAATTAGCGGTTCTTTATTTCAACGTGTTTCGTTTGATTCTTTTACTATGCTATTTTATTTAAGTTAGTGATAAGAACGACCACTTTTAATGTTGAAGATAGATTGCAGTGAAATTATGTTTATGAAATGATAATTACTTTTACATATCTTTTCTCCCAAAACTATCAAAGTGAGAAAAATATTTTCCAAGAATGCCAGTTTCTTTTACTCCAACAGAAAGATTGTGTATCACATTACCACAATTATTTGCCTTATACATTCCTTTTTGTTTATTTTCTCGTTGAGAAGTACAATTATATAACATAACTTATTAATTTTGACGAAAATTTTGTTCATTTTGAAAACACAGACATGAACTTATTCCCATCAACGTGAGAAGTGTTCTTGTTCGTCACGCTATGAATTATTTAGTTTTAAATTTAAGAATTAAGTAATCTGTTTAAGAATAAATAAAATAATGTCAGGCTTTATATGACAACAGTATTTGATATAAACATTTGTTTTTAATTATAAAAAAATCGGAATCGAAGATTGGCGATTTCTCAATAACGATCTGTTAATTTATATTATAGAAAAAAGACTATTTTAAAGCAATGAACTTTGCATTAACCAACTGCTTACATGTTGTAAAAATAGAAACTATATTGTTTATGTAATATGGAAATTAGTTAAACTATATCGTATTCATTTGCAATATATATTATACTATAAGTATATGTTTTGTTCATTTTATATATTCCTAAGAATCATTATAATATATCTTTCATATTAATTCTATTAGAACGAAAAAAAGCAGTGAACAACAAACATAAAATAACAACACATTTTATTTCGTATTACTAAGTATAGCATTACAGTGAATTTATAATATCGTATTCGTTGGAAGGAATTGCGATATTCGCTCTCATTATAAATGTTACGCATGTGTTGGGAAGATGTAAACCGGTATAAAATACAGATCGATATTTAAATATTACTGATGCAAGAAAAGAAAATAATTTTCTTCTACAAATAGATGTATATATGTTTTTAAATCATTATATGTAATTTTAAAATTACATTTTATTTAGCATTGTATTATGGAAATTGTTTCATTTAAATTAAATAAAGAAATCTGTATAGTATAATAAGTGCATTTGTGTAATATCGTATTTTTGTGAATGTTATAGACTTCAACAAAACAAAATGAAAAGCAAATAGTAAATATGAAGAAAGAATGTGAACGTCTTCAGTCTGACTTGAATAAAAGTATGCAAACTCGCAATACATTAGAAAACTTATGTCGTGAGTTACAGCGCAAAAGTAAAATTATGCACGTAGGTATTTGCGATTTCCGTTGTTATATCTCGTATTTTTAGTATTAGCTCTTTATTTTTTTTTTTTAACATATCGTGAATAAATTTTTAGTTACAGCATTTTCCAAATTTTATTTATATTGGTTGCTAGTGAAAAAAATTGTTTGTTCTCATAAGGTAATTTGCTATAAATTGCATTATTTTTCTTGAAAAAAAAAATAGTTATATGTTAAGTTGTATTATGGGTATGTTTTATTCTGATACGCGTATATATTTAAAATAGTTCTAATCCATCCAATTCTAATTTATGATCGCCTTGTTTTTTTCTGAATAGTATAAATTTTTCAATATAATTTCAGACTCCTAACGGAAATATATTTTCAAATATAATTTTTACATACGAAATATAACAGCGACATTTTTTACTCATTTCTCCGAGTTTATCTTCATGATGAAATCGATTTTTATCTAGGTAATATAAAAAATACGAACATGGAAATTAAGAGTAAGTTTTTCTGTGACATTTCCTATATCATTCGAAGCTAAAATCTAATATTGTTGAACTCTTTCAGTCACAAATTCGGTACATAAACTTTTAATGCCAGAAAAATTATCTAACAATGTAATAACGGACATTTAGTTGACGTAGAATATTTCATCTCTAAAAATAAGTGTTATATACAAAATATTACTTTATATTTTTACCCTCTCGAGGAGTGATTTTCTT
Organism: Coronaproctus castanopsis; assembly: GCA_032883995.1. Lineage (NCBI taxonomy): Eukaryota > Metazoa > Arthropoda > Insecta > Hemiptera > Monophlebidae > Coronaproctus > Coronaproctus castanopsis. The sequence goes on from CM065052.1 coordinate 160,447,661, forward strand.
TAACCGTTTCATATTGTATAATTTTGTGTAAAAAAAATGGATGCTCGACAATGTCACATCGTTAAATTATAATTTAATATTTATAAACGTCCGACGATAATGACGTTTTAAAATTCTGAATTTTCTTATTGCTATTAATTATATTTCTGCATACGCGTGTATCTTAAATTTATAAAGCAATTTCTAATTTTCAATTAAATTGCAAATTTAGAAATTATTAACGAAACCTTTAATTTATAATTAAGCTTTGAATCATAATTTACATAAAACATACTTGTTCATAATACGATTTCACAAGTTATTAGTTAGTTTTAATTAAAGAAGGAGACGCTTCTTTTAATGTATTTATTAACTCCGTCTATCACGTGTACGAATATATTCGAAACTCGGAACACTATGTTTTTATTTTCTATTTAACAGGAAGAAAGTCTGCAGAAAATACTAGAAGGTGAGCAAAAACGTAAAGAAATAACAGAAAAATTTCAAGGAACAGTTAATGAAATCAATTCCATGTTGAAAAAAGATAGTGATAAAACGACTAAATTATTCAATGATAATGCGGAAATGAGTGCTAAATTAAAATCGATTACAGAACAGTACAATATTAGAGAACAGGTATTTTATTGTGATATTGTATGTATATATATATGTGTGTATGTGTGCGTTTGTGTGAAAGAGATAATGTATATATATTCATAAATTCCTTATTTAAATAATACGGGTACATCTAATGTTTAAAAAGGTAATTATTTTTTATTAGCAAGTGGAAAGAATGATGAAACAAATGGAATTAGAATCACAACTGCATGAAGCAAAAATGTCAAAATTTAGAGTAGAAACTGACGCTGAGAAAGAAGTTTTATTAAGAGAAAAACAACAATTATTAATGGTAAACAATTTTCAGTTACTACCGTTTTTAATAAATTAATCAGTGTAACTTTTAGTTACATGGCCACTGATTAAATGGTTCAATTTTTTATCTATTATTATTGGCTTTCGTCTGTATTACTCGAACAATTTCTTACATTGTTATCAGTAGTAAAATGACCTGCTTGAAATGTGTTAGCCCGCATATTTCAACATTATAACGTTGCAATTCCATTTCTACGATTTTTAGTTTACCAGCTTAAATCAATCCTTGAACATTCCATGTACCAAATATGTGTGTCCTATTTATTATTTTCCCGGTCGCATTTTCCACGGGACCACTAGTCGGGCCGCATGGCAAATTACATTGTTTTATGTTACTATGCATGATTTACGAGGGAAGAAAACTCCAGTGGTTTCCCGTTGCCTGCTGAAGAGTTTATAGTTTTCCTTTTTATTAGTAAGCCGCCCTTAACATAGAGAACAGACGACTTTTCCATGTTCCTATTCGATCTGAGAAGGCCTTTTTCAAGTTGAACTCGATACTTACCCTTCTCAGACCTCTCGTACATCATTCTGTTCACCGACCTGGTTTCCCTCTGGAATTTTAACCGCAAGCTTCCACCATGTAGCTGCGCTTAGCAGGGGCACCTTGTAGGAATAGAAGTGAAGATGCTGTGAAATCCGCTGACGCATTTTATATTGTGCATCATACTCCGTGAGATTGCCCCCGGAAATTCATATAATTTATGTTAAAACTGCAATTTCGACAAGCCTTTTTTTTAATACTTTCGTGAATGTACATTCGTAACTGTCATCGATAACAATTCATGTCATTATTCAAAAATATATTATTAAAGTTCGTTGGCATTTTAGAATAATGTATTGCTCTTATTATCAAAATATATGTTTCCTTCATTATTAACCTTCCTGTCTTCATTTATAAGGTCAGTTAATATGTTAATGTCTTCGTCTTCTTCTTCTTCTTCTTCACTAGCCATTATCAGTCCACTGCTGGACGAAGGCCTCACCCAGCTTTTCCCAGACGCCGCGATATTGAGCTTCATCCCGCCAATTTGGCGTGAACTTTTGGATTTCATCTGTCCACCGTATTCTTGGTCGTCCTAAGGCTCGTTTGTTCTCAGGTTTCCACGACGTTGACGCACTTATCCAGCGGTCTTCGGCTGTAGCCACATGTTCGCACCATCTCCATTTTCTATATTTAATAATAAGTAAATAAACCCAAATTTAATAATAAATAGTTAACTATTTTTAAGTAAATTATTAATAACCCCTAATTTAATAATAAATAGTTAACTATTTTTAAGTATTGTATCTTTAACTTTTGTTGTTTTTCGAGTGATCCTCAGCATAGACCTTTCCATTTTTCGTTTATTAACTATTATTTTTTGTTCCATTTTTTTGTTAATATCCATGTTTCGCTAGCATATGTTAAAACTGGCAGAACACACGCCTTTTCTGGCTTATCGGTGTTTTAACTTCCTTAAGTGTGCTTGTAAGCTTTGAGAATGCCATCCATGCTAATTGTATTCTTCTGGATATGTCACCGTCTAAGTTGTTGTTTACTTTAATTAATTGTCCTAAATAGATGAATTTCTCAACCATTTCCACTTTTTGTGTGTTTATATTCTTGTATTTATCTCTTACAAGTTCATTGCACATGTATTTAGTTTTATTTATATTAATTTTAAGCCCTATTTGTGTGCATTTATCGTTGACTGCCTGTATCATTTTTTGTAATTCTTCCAGGCTCTTTGCAAATAATACAATGTCATCCGCGTATAGAAGGTGCGTTAAATTTTTGTTTCTGACCTGTATACCTGCAGTTCCCCATTTAATCGTTACTACGCTGTCTTGAAGTGCAGCTGTGAACAGTTTCGGAGACAGTTCATCGCCCTGCTTTATTCCTTTTTTAATGGAATGTTTTCTTTTTCCTCATTGATTACAATCGTAGCTGTTGCCTTCTTGTATATATTATATTATATTTAATTATTCGTATGTATATGTTACTAATTTTTAATCTTTCTAATACCTGTATTATTGCTTTGGTTTTCAGGCAATCAAATGCATTTTCAAAATCCACAAAAGCCAAGAACATTGGAATTTTATACTCGTTTGTTTTTTCGATTATTTGCCTAACAACGTGTATATGATCTATCGTACTTCTACCTTTTCTAAATCCCGCCTGTTCATCTGGTTGGCTAGCTTCAAGTTGTTCAGTCAGCCTAATCGTAATTATTTTTGTAAATAGCTTATAGATATTCCAGAGAAGACTAATTGGTCAATAATTCTATATATCTTCTTTATCGCCTTTTTTGTATATCAGTATAATTTCCGCGTTGTTCGATTTTTCCGGCACTTTACCTTCTTTCAAACATCTGTTAAACAGTGTGGCTAGGTATTTATTTATTTTTTCTAATGATTTCTATTAAAACTCCATCCTACCGGGGCTTCGTTGTTCTTTTGCATCGTTATTGCTCTTTCCACTTCGTGCTCTGTGATTGATGGAATCAAACTATCGGAAATGACCTCTTCTTCCTCTATTTCCATCAGATCATCATATAGTTTTCTATAGAAGTCTCCTATTAGTTTTACAATTTGTCTTTTATTTTTGATAATGTTACCGTGATCATCTTTTATTCCTCTTATTCGATATTTCCCTACTCCTAAATTATTTCGCAATATTTTCATATTTCTATTCTGTTCAATTGTTTCATTTATTTTCTTTGTTTTATACATTGTGATATCTTGTCTAATTTTTTTCCTCACTGTTTTGCATATTTCTACATATTCTATTTGCCTTCGTGATTACGAAGTTGCGTCTTTTTGCCATAAGGTCTATCGTGTTCTGTGAGAGTTTATTTGCTTTTGTTCCGGTTATATGCGTACATAAATTTTTTGTTAGTGACTGAGTTATGTGTTCATATTTAGTGCATCTATATTTTAATGATCAGCCGGTTTTTTAAAACAAGTGTCATTTCCTATATGCGGATGACCTTGCCATTTCATATCAAAACAAGAAATTTGAAGAGATAGAAAAACAACGTACTACAGCACTGAAGAAGATTGGAGAATACTATGTGCAGAACCAACTGAGACCAAACACAAATAAGACACAAATAGCGGCTTTTCACCTCAGAAACAAGGACGCGAAAAGAAGCTTAAACATCAGTGGCAGGGGATGAAGTTAGAGTTTACCGATTAACCAAAATATCTGGGAACTCTTTCTTTTAAAAAACATTGCATAAATACTAAAATGAAGATTGCAGCCGGGGATAATATCATATGAAAGCTAACCAATAGTTCATGGGGAGCTACACCACATACTCTCCGGGTGTCAGCTCTGGCATTGTGCAATTCAGTCTCAGAATACGTGTCGCCCTAAATGAAAGTTGTCGGATTATCACGGACTGCTTAAAACCTACACCGGTACATAAAGTCAGAATTCTCTCGGACATTGCCCCACCCGCAATTAGACACCAAGAAGCAGTTAGTGCAGAGAAAAGTGCACAAGAAGCAGATAGTCGTCACTTGCTATTTGGATACATCCAGCAGCGACGGAGATTGAAATCGCGAAGAAGTTAAGTGGAAATCTCTTAATAGATTAAGGATTATGGTTGGGCGCACAAGAAACAGTATGAAGAAATGGAACATTAGTAAAAGCTCCACATGTGACTGCGGTGAATCACAAACAATGGAACACCTCTTCAAATATAAAGCTTGTCCACACAATTGTACCTTTAACGACGTCCTCAAATTGGATGGAAAAATAATGAACTTTTTGGACTTCTGGCATGATGTATTATGATCAATTTTCCCGATACGATGAAGAAGATCTATATTTTGCTCTTCTGCGTTAGTTCATAAATTATTTATTATTTGATATTTTATTTGTTTTTGGAAATCTACACTATACTGAAGTTTTTCTCTATTTATTCTTGTCTTGCTTATCATTCTTGATGTATTTAGTTTTCTATTTATTTGTATCTGTGATCGCTTCCCACATCGAATTTATTTAATGTAGTTACATTCTCGAAAATTTCTTTCTTATTTTCGATTATAAAATCAATTTCATTTTTTACTTTCCAGTCGGGACTTCGCCAGGTCCACTTCTTTTGCTTCGCGTTTTTTAAAGAATGTATTCATGATGTATAGCTCATTTCCTTGAGCATTTTTGCTCGTTCATTTCTCATCCCAGTTCTAAATTTTCCTATAGATTTCTCATTTGGCTGTTGATTACCTATCTTTGTATTAAAATCTCCGATTATTAGTTTATAATATTCCTTTTATCGTCTCATTTCCCTTTCTATTTGCTCATGTAATAGCTCAACTTCCTCATTCTCGGCTTGCGAAGTTGGCGCATACACCTGTATAATCTTCATTTTGTGATGCTGGTTTATGCTTAATGCTAATGTAATTATTCTTTCTGTTATTGCTTTTATTTCTTCTACTTGGTGTTTTATTCTTTTATTTATTATACTTCTTTGCACCTCTTCCGGACAGAATGAATATAAAATATTTCCGATTTTTAATACGATCTCTTCTTCCCCTTTCTTCTTTGTTTCACAGAGTCTAATTATGTCCCATTTAATATCCGTTAGTTCTTGTTCTATTTCTAAGATTTTTTCTTCTCCTTGTAATGTACGGCAGTTATAAGTTGCTATATGGAGTTCGATTCCTTTTTTTTCCTTCAGTTTTATTTTTTTTATTATTTTTGTATCATTTTTATCGATTTGCCCATTTTGGCCTTGGCGGTTACAGCCTAATTTTTTTCGTTTCATGTGTTGGGTGGATTTTTTTTCTGTCGGGGTTTATTCCCTTAGCCTTTAGGTCAACACCAGTTGGTTCTTACTAACGAAGTAACGGTGTTAGGCTTTTACGGCGACCTAACCTCATCGAGGGAGAGACAGTTATAGGATTTCTGCACACTTTTAGTGGACAGGTCCTCAAGTTGCCCATCTGCATCCTCGTGTCTCCTTACTCTGTCGCTACTGGAATCACCTGCATGCATGATCTGCATGAGGCTTTCCACCAGCAGCCGCTGTTAGTCCGCGACTGCTTATTCGAAGCTAACCTACATATCTGCAGGCTGTTCCACTATCCACCACCTGCGGATACGTCCCGTTCCGGTTACAGCTCCGTATTCCAGAAGGTACAAAGTACCCCCCAGAATGTAATAGCATATTATTAATAATAATTTCATTTCCAAAGAATTGAAAAAATAAATACATAATTTTGAATAATTGGGAGGGCGACGATACAATTTATGAATGAAGTCCTATCTCTATGAATAAGACTGTGAATTAAATTTCAGTAAATATTGAAAATAGTAATTCATTATTTATTTTTCGATACATTTATTTATTTTTTTCTAATATTGAAATTGTTGAGTCATTTAATTAAATATTAAGTTGAATTAATGTTATCGAAAATTTGTGATTTCTAGAATTTAACTGAATATCAAGCTCGCTGCAAGGAATATCAAAATATTGAGTTAGCTCTAAGAAGTCAAATTTCAATTTACAGTAACAAATATGAAGAATTTCAAAACGCGTTAACTCATAGCAATCAAGTTTTCGCCGAATTCAAGACGGAGATGGATCATGTAAGTTATAGAAAAATTGTGTCTAAAAATAAAAAATCATCAAACATAGATGTTTGTCGCAGTTAACAGTTTATTTCTTCACGATCCTAAAGTTTCCATTCTAAAGTACGGTATTATCAAAGCTTTATAGAAACAACTCATCATTTCTTAGAATGGTCCGTAGCGCATTAACTATAATTTTTGTTGCCTGCTCGGCTAACTTTCCAATATCATTGGTAACCAATGCGCTGCCTTTACAATTACTGATTTACAAATTATTTTATCAATCGCTATGTATTTTGCGATCATTTGTTTAAAAAATATTCTCAAAGACAACTTCGCTCCATTCAACCAAAACGGAATCTACATGGTCACTTTAATGCCAACAGACCACAATCTCTCATATGTTGAAACATGTTGGATTATAAAACTAATTTACTATTTACTAATACCAGTTTACCAACTATATCATTGTTCGTATTAACCCGTTCAATAATTATGTCCATTATATGGATCATGAAATTTTAATGATAACAAAATTTTTTATTTTCTGGGTGACATGAAATGTCTCAATTTTTTGAAAATATTTATTTGAACTCCGTGAAAATGATCTAGAGTCATCTAAGAAGCTGCATTGTATAATAAACAATCTGTATAAAATTTATAATTTTGTGTCAAAATTTAATGTACGACTAAAAGCGTTAATGAATATGTGATACAACGGAGCTAAATTCAAATTACAAAAAATACCGGCATTTGAATCTGAATAAAATAAATAAAAAAATACTTCATCAAGTAGATCAGAATATGTATACTCTCGTAAAACAGTAACGAATATTCAAATCGTAATAACAAAGTTAAGAATAACCAAGAAAATAACTCTCATATAAAAAATATTTTCACGGTTCTAAAACGAATTCAAAGCCACATTCAATCATCTCATGAGCCAAACTTGTACTGTATTAAATCTGTTTACTGTGTTAACTATGAAACTGATTAAATAATGGCTTCGTCACTAAGAACAGCAACCTGAAACTCCAATGGAGCACTCCAAAACACATCAAAAATAGAACTGTTTCTAACTACTGAACATATTTACATCAATTATGTTCGGAAGTTTATTTTTCTAAAACAAAAAAAAGAATAGTTTTCTGATATCCAATTATTGTGTATATTTAAAAGAAAAAATCCCTTAAATTTTCAATAAACACACCTAATTGGTAGTTTTGGTAATCACTAATTCATAATTATGTGAAAATAGGTAATGTGCCAAGATATATGTTACAAATAGTAAAAAAAAAAAGGATAACTCGCAAAAGATGGCATCTCACTAGGAACCCAGTTTACAAAACTTTATTTTAAATAAACAATCAAAAGAATTCTATTTACTACTATTGCAACGTCACCTTCAGAACTATTCTTCAACGCTAGCCACAAATTGTAGTTTGTGGATTGGTCGAAATATGTCCTCACAATACATTCCTCCTATAAGAAAATCTGACGAATTCTGGACAAAGATTGATGAAGGAAAGGGCGAAGTATTTGTCAATACTTTTCTGATGTTTTCAAGCCTCAACCTCGAACCGTGCATTCAACTGACATTATTGTATTCCTAAATTCCCCCTACAGTGAGTTCTTCGAGCGAGGTCTTGCTCCAGAAGCTAAATCATAAGAAAAACCCTGGTCACGACCTTATTTAACAAGTGTTATAAGAACTGTCTCACAAAACTATTTTATTTATCACAAATATTTTCAATTATCTTCAGTATTTTCCGTTGTCTTGGAAGTAGTGTAGATAGTAGTGATACCTAAATTAGGTAAAGTACCTGTGTATGTTACGTTCTATAGACCAATCTTGCTGTTATATATCCTTTTCAAAGTCCTCGAAAAATTGATTCTAAAACGTCTGTCTACTTTCCTTGAAAAACAAAACAGCATCCCGGATTACCAATTTAGGTTCTGGAAAAAACATTTCACAACAGAACAAGTTCATTGCATATCATACAACAAAGCTTCAAAGCTGAAGAAATATGCGTTGGTGCGTTTCTAGGCGTAAAACAAGTATTCGATAATTTTTGGCATAGTGGTTTGTTATTCTATGTCCTTCTAAAATCGTACTTCAAGGACCGTATATGTTAGGTCAAATTCCGAAACGAATTATCCAACCTCCACCCTGCACTTTCAGGCGTGCACTAAAGAAGTATACTGGAGCCGGTGATTTATCTGTTTGTAGAGCTGAGTTACAGGGCAGTGGAGAATTCAGTACTGCTACTTTTCCAGACGATATCGCGATAATAGCTGCTGACAAAGATTATATAGTGGCTACATCTAAATCTTACCGGAACGAAAACGTGGCTCGTTAACATAGTATGTTAAACATAATAAATGTTCGTATGCCACTCTTACAATTCGTTACGTAGGTATTTCGCCAGTTGAAATAAATGATAAAGTAATTCCGCGCCATCATGGAATAAAATGTTTTTTTTTGTTTTTTTCCCCGCGCTATGTACAGCAGCGAGGCTAGGAGCGCGGCCAGCAAATTTAAATTTTGTTAAACAGGTTTACCGACCTAAGCTTAACAAGAAAAGATGAAACGGATGGGGAATCTTGGGCCAGAATTGATGAAATATTTAAGGAAGAATGTTTTGGGATTTTTGGACATTCTGTTAGGAGGTGGTGAATTGTAATCGGAACGTCGCATCTATCACAGGTTGGTGGGACTAATTTTTGGAATATGTGTCCATGTGTAAGTTGCGTATGACCGATCCGGAGTCGACACAGCACCACCTGATCCCTTCGGTCTTCAGGTTGAAACTTCCATTCGCGAACTGACGGTTTTATTGTGTGCAGGTGTGATGTACTTTGTTGTTCCGTCCATCTTTTTTGCCACAACCTGTAAAATAGGCCCTTGGTTTCTTCCTTGATATCACTGAGTGGAATCTTAATACGCAGTGCTGGGCGCATTTTGGAAGCTTCTTTTGCTGCTAGATCGGCCATATGATTTCCTGGTATGTTTGCGTGGCCCGGAATCCATACGAAGGTTATCGCCGTTTGACAGTTCTGTACGATTGTATTTATGGAGTTTGCGATCGGATGATTTGATTTCCGTTGAATGTGATGTAAAGCTGCCATGGAGTCCGTAGCTATCGTTATAATGTGATGGTAGGATTTTACCGCGTGTTCAAACGCTAGTAGGATTCCGTATAGTTCTGCGGACAGAGCGGAGAATAACGGTGGAAGTGAAGTTGAAAAGATCACATTTCGATTAAAGACCACTGCGCAACCAGCGGATTCTGCGGAACTTGTACCGTCGGAGTAGTATATCTTTTTCCTTTGGGGAGATAATAAATTGTGGATGATGGCAAAGTGAGAGTGCTTTTTTGGGAGCAGTGTAAAATCGAATGCGGCGTCTTTCGAAGTCCATGGGGGAAGGATTTTTGTAGGGTTGCTTTCTATGTTGTATAGCTCATCAACTTCTGATAGATCGGTATGAATTGATTTCGTAGTATCGGATATAATTCTTTTTACTCTTGAACCTAATAATCTGGTTTCAGATGTACTCTGAAGAGATCGTTTTATACTGTTAGTTGCTGGGAGCTCTGGATTTGCAATCGTGCGTAACAGAAGATTTACCGTAAGATGATTTCGTCGAAGCGATGGAGGCCATTCTGAGACTTCGCAGTAGATGCTTGATATTGGGGATGTTCTGAGCGCGCCTGTAATTAATCGAAGCGAGGAATTGTGGATAGTATCTAGTTTTGAGAAGTCTCTCTTGGATGCTATGGAAAAGAGGGGGATTCCATAGTCGCATTTTGAGCGAATTTGAGAGCGGTATATCATTAACAGTGAAGAACGGTGAGCTCCATACGATGTGTGTGCCAATTTTTTTAGTAAATTTAATTTGGTTGTGCATGACTTCGTCAGTTGATTTATGTACTCTCTCCATGTTAATTTGTTGTCGAAGAAAAGGCCCAAGTAGCGAATATGAGATGAGTCATCGGCAAAAAGTCCCGTTTTAATTGGGAGTTTAATGTCTTCGATGATATCGTTGATGGCTATATTGAATAGAGTCGGACTAAGAACTGAGCCTTGCGGAACTCCATTTTGCAGTTGTTTAGCTCCGACACTCTATTTTTAATCTTCACTTTAAAGAGACGATCTGCTAAGAAATTTGCGACGAAAAGTGGAAGTCGACCCTTGAAGCCCCAGTTGTACATGGTAGTCAGTATTTTTTGCTTCGTTGTGGTGTCAAATGCTTTGGAGAGATCGAAAAGACCGCTAATAGGTGGTGCTTGTTATTAAATGCTTGTATTATTGATTCCTGTAAATACAGAGCTTGGTCTATCGTTGTTCGATTTTTGCGAAATCCACATTGATATTTAGTTAATAAGTTTTGTGATTCTAGCTCCCACATTAGTCTGTTGTTGACCATTCGCTCAAATACCTTTCCAAAAACTGACGTTAATGATATTGGTCGATAGCTCTCTATTTGGTGTGGGTCTTTGTTCGTTTTTTTGATTGAAATAGTTTCTGCTAATTTCCAGCTTGCAGGAAGTTGTGAAGAAATCCACAGTTTGTTTAGAATATCGAGCAGTAGGTTTTGAACGTGTTCCGGCAGATTTTGGAGCATTGAGATATGTATTCCATCGTGACCAGGAGCTGATGGTTTCGAATGATTTATAGCTTTTTATGTTTGAGTATACATTTGGATAAAAGATTGATCTGAAACAAACATAACTCAGAAAAGAAAACTGTTTGGTCTCAAGCTGCGGCAGTTACATTGGCTTCTTGGCTGACATTCCGACCTGTCACTTGAAAACAAATTTACTAATTTATAAAATTATTGTAAATGTAGACCTAAGGCTTGTGGGATTGTCTAAAAGATATGTGTATAAACAAAGTGTAAATTTTTCAGAACAAGTATTTTTGATATATCGTTTCTCTACCTTGGTACACATCAAACCAAACTCTACGTAGAGGCTTTAATATCCCGGGCATAAAAGATTAGATAAAACGCTATTGAAGACAGTATTTTACTCGGCTCGAAAACCATGCGACCTTGGCTATAAACTTACTCGAAAATCAGCCTCAAAACACGCAGTCTAAAACATATCATGCTCTTTGATTTCAGATAAATCTGATTGTTTTCGCTGGGGAATGCTATGAATGTTGACATCCTAATACGCCACTTTGCATGGCAGTCCAATTACTAGATGGCCCTAAGGCTAGTTATGATTTATATGTTTAATATACGAGACGGAACGCGATAAATAGAAAAATATGAAATTAATTGGAATTTTTGTCACTCATTTTCATATATTTATGCAAATTATGTGTTGGTTATCGTCGATGACTAAAATTAAAAAATTTTAAAATGTTCAGATTCGTTAATTAATTTTTAACCTTCTTTCTTTAAAATCGGCATTACTTCGTATGAGGTGTTTTGTGCGAAACAGTCTAGCGGAACATCATGACGTGTGTTGGTTGGTTATTAGACTGTGTTAACATTTATCTGAATTTTAATGAACAAGGTTTCTAAGATGATGTGATTTGAAAATCCATGTATTGTACAATACTCCTCCTGTCAAACGAACATCAGAATATCACTAATATACTGTAGTACAACGAATCAAATATGTAACTTCTGTGAACTATAATTTGTGTTTTGTTTTCCAATTCAACTTGCATCTTATTTCAATGTATACTTTCTAGCACTACCCGGTTTTATTTTTAAATTTAAGAAGTCCTGTGAAACTTTTCATAATTTTTAATAATTTCTATATCTTACCCTTTAATACAGCCTCACTTGTCCATTTATCCATAATAAAATATAATTTGCCCTAAATCGGTATTGATTAGGCAGCTAATCGAACTAACATGGATTCATAATTTTAATATCATTATACATTAGTCGCGTTATATTTTAACCGGTTATCGTGAGAAAGCGTTAAAACTGAATAATTGTTTAAACGAAAACAAAAAAATGAAATCGTTTTTAGGTTTTGAAAATACTTAATGAAGGCTATTCGACAAATTTAAAAAATTGACAAATTAAAAATTAATTTTCATATTAATTAATGGATTTGATTTTAAAATCACAATCTGGCCTTGATTTATTAAACAAAAATAACCGATGCTTATATAATAAATATGTAATTGTTAATAAGTTTTTAATTTTGTATTTTTCAAATTAATTTATAAAATTTTGTTTATACATTTATGTTGCCTAAGAAATTCCAACTTTAAACAGTTAAATCGTTATTTTTTACGCATTCACGTTCATGTTTAAAACAGTGGATCGTAAATGCTTACAGATGTCAAACAAAATTGTTAAACTGGAAACTGAAACTGCCGCATGGAAACAAAGATGGGAAAATGCACAGCAAAATTTGTTAGAAATGACCGAGTGTAAAAAAAAGGCTGAAGAAGGAACGAATCTCGCTACTAAACAAATGTCAGCGTTAAACAAATTATGCCGCACACTTCAACAAGAACGCAGTCAATTGTTAAAACGATTAGCTCAGTTTGATCCGGCGTTAAATTGTAAGTTGATATTAAATTGAATTTAAATTTATTACGAACGACGGTACTGGTTCTTAATAATCCGATTATTTGAAGCAAAGTGCGACAGAAAATACTAAAAATGTAAAATTTTAAAGATTTCTGGATTTCAATTGTGTTTTATTTTGTTTGTTTATAATTAATTAATAAAATCACTACTCTCCAATATATTCAACTTTTAATAGAACCTGAACCAGGTATGGGAGATATTTATCAATTTTGATGAAGAATTTTTCAAAAATCTGTTTTATAAATGAAATTTATTGTAAATTAATCTAAAATTGAAATTACGTTTGGCTAGTGAAATATGTATATCAAATTTTAAGTTGTCGGTATATAAACATTTCTGGTTTTCCATATATAAAAAAAGATGTAATAATTTTAGTTCGCGCTTGAAAATGACGTAACTGTCGAAAAGGTTCGGGATTAAAAACTTTTAGTGATTGTGTTTTATTTTGTTTGTTTATAATTAATACTAAACATAATCATGATATAAAGAACACTTTGAAATAACAACCACCAACCATACCCACGCATCGCACCGATCAAAAACGTTTGACATGACGCAGACTCCATTATATCATATCATAAAATATATATATTGACAGTACATTTATAACTATTAATAATATTCTTTATTTATACTCTAAATATTTAATAACATTATAATAATGATTTCCCTACAATTGGAATTATTTATTCAAATTAATATGTTATAATTGTATGATTTCAATTAATTTTCGAGGTTTAAATAATAAAATTCGAAACGTACTACGATACTGGATAGAAATAAAAATAATGATAAAAAAAGATTTTATGTAGGTATTAGAAAGTAAGTTTACAATATGTGAGTTGTAAGAACAATTAAATAAAATAAAAATAGCGCTACAAACTGATTACAAATTATTTTTGGGAAAACATGTTTTATTTAGCTTATTTCATGTTTCTGAGTGTGAAAACAAATGTAATTTTTAAATTTGACTCTGATTTTTAAGAAACACTTCTATGGCGTTTCCTTCTTGATGTTTTTTTTTTTATTATTATTAAATACTTTATTTGCCAAAATTTGTGATGTAAATTACAATATTTTTTTTTTTATTGATATTGGAGTTGTATCTCCTGCACTGCCGTTTAAGCTTAATAAAATTTATTGTCATAATTAATAGTAATAAAATTCTCACATACATTCGCATTTACCCGGTTTGTGTACTGTTGCTACAATTACTCTCGCATGTATTAGAATTATATTTAAGTTAAAAGGTAACATAATAATGGTATTATATTTACAAAACGCATGCGGTTGATAGAATAATATAAAGAATATGTACACTTGAAATCTACAATACTTATTTATTTACACAATAAGTTTCTTGATCTTACGTGCACATTACACAAACACACGCAGAGATACATGGTGATATGTGAACGGACTATGTGACGACACTTGTGTTCTGAAATCTAGGGCGAAGTACGTGGAAAGCAAATTTTTGGAAATTTTGAGCAATTAGTTGTTCATTAAATTTTAGATTTGTTTTATTGAAGTGTCTTATGGTTTTGTAGTTTTAACATTCAAAATTAATTTGTTCTACGGTTTCCCTCAACCCACAGAAGCATTTACATGTTTACTTAAGCCAAAACGACATAAGTACGCGGCAATTTTCCCATGCTCTGTTAATAGTTGGGTCCTATAAAAATCCGGTGAAAATTTAAAGTTATGTCTATCTAAAAAATTAGGAATCATTTCAAAAGTGTGTCGCCCAACTGTATCTTTTCCCATTTGGATTGCCAAATTACACTGTAGTAATTTTTTACACAGTTTTTAATTCGTTTGTTATAGGTCTTGGTCCTGGTGGCTCTGTGGTATTAATCGTCTGACGCTGAACGCTTTATGATAAAATATAATTCTTGGAGAGGTATCAGATTATTAAAAATATTGAACGGAAATTTGTTTATTATTATCTTCGGATATTGTATAGTATAGGTGCTCATAATGTTATTTTATTCGACACGTTAACAGTCGAATCGCATGACTTGGCAAACAACGTAAATTTTACAAAGAAACAATTGTTCGAAGCTTACATATTTCATATTTCTATGCGTACGTGAATACACCAGTGAGATTATATATACATATATATATATATATATATATATATATATATACGGGGGTGCGCATAAGTCAGGGTGCACTATCTGAAAATATGCATGCGCGTGAACGACAGCTGTTTCTCGCTCTAATCGAAGGGGAATGAAGGATGAGGATGAGCGGAAGTTAGTGTGCATACCGAACTACGTATGTGAAGTAACCTTTATCAGAAGTCCGTGGCGCTTTGGATTCTGACCCTCGTTTTGCCGGTCACCCGATGCAATTTCAACAAGATGGAGCGCCGGTTCATTTTCGTCTTGATGTGCGCGAGTTCTTGAACGCGCAGTTTCCTGAGTGGATCGGCCGAGGAGGCCCGAATTCGTACCCACCACGCTCGCTGGACCTCACCATACTGGACGCTTTTGTCTGGGGAATCATCAAGGAGCGCGTCTTCGCCCATACCCTTCCGAATGTAAACCGGTTGAAAGAGGTGATCATGCTCGAATTCGATTTGATGGCGGCGGACCGCGGCCTACTTCATCGGATGGTCCACTCCACTGGGAAGCGATACGAGAAGTGCCTAGAGATGCGTGGGCAACATTTCGAACACCTATTGTAAAATATTCCTTCAATAAACGTTCTTTTGTATTCTTTTGTTTTACGTGTTTTCGATCGTGCAAAATTGCACCCTGACTTATGCGCACCCCTGTGTATATATATATATATATATATATATATATATATATATATATATATATATATATATATAATGGACAAAAAAACTAATCTCCACTCAGTAATTAATTTGTAAGTTTCAATATACAAAAATAATTGTTTGGTCTCAAAGAAGATTAAAACGGATGTGATCGAATTTCACAATGGGAAAATGAAAGTAGAACAAAAAACCCGAATGGATCTTTCATACGAGCTTGATGTTGTTCGCACGACCTGAGTTCAAATTTAACCAGTTACTAAGATTTTTAATGGTAAAAAGTCCTCCAGTCAACTCAGTTATCCATTTAATTAGTCGGTAAATGAGTACCCTTACTGAGAAACTAAAGAAGCCGGTGAAGGCGATAGCGAACTACCCCGCATTAGATCGATCAGGATGCATCGTTTTTAATCCTTAGGTTGACGGGAATCATTTAGGCGACATCCTCTATCGCTATCGACTTTCGAGGTGATAGGACTCACTTTTTTTTTATTTTTACGTCTCCGTCTAGAAATTAGCGATGAAAGCTAATAAAAAAATAACGGAATTCTTTCATCATCTTCTTAATTTCCAATTATATTCATATTTATTTATTTATTTTTAACAGCTTATGATTTTATCTATGTTGCAATTTCCAAAATTCCTTTATTTTAGTGTTTTTCTTCAATTAAATAACGTTATAATTTATTGCTAATTTTTTTTTTGTTTGTTTCAGATAATTCTGCGGACGTATCCGAAAAATCGCAACATCAATCTGAAGTAGAACTTTCAACTTTACCGACGACAAGGAGGAAAAATTCAGAAACTGAAAACGAAAATAAATCTTCCAAGCTTCCAAAAGTCGGAAACCTAGAATGCGATAAAAAATCGATCGATTCCAATTCGAAAAAAAACAAAAAGAAATCTCGATCTAGTAAAAATAAAAACGAATCACGATCGATAGAACTTTCCAAAATCAGTACTACTAACAATAGAGAGATCGAAAATAATAAATTTCTAGTTGTACACGATGAAAAAACTAACGCTACAACTAATAGTAAACAACCAGTTTCCCAGGATGATTTATCGTCGTCGATGACTGGAATTATTAAAAATGAAAAACAAGAAGCGGAATTGAAAAATGAAAAAAACGACGAAGTTGAGGGCAAAGATGATAAACAACCGGTTTACCAGGATGATTTATCGTCGTCGATGACTGGAATTATCAAAAATGAAAAACAAGACGCGGAATCGAAAAATGAAAAAACCGACGAATTTGAAGGCAAAGATGATAAACAACTGGTTTGCCAGGATGATTTATCGTCGTCGATGACTGGAATTATCAAAAATGAAAAACAAGACGCGGAATCGAAAAATGAAAAAACCGGCGAATTTGAAGGCAAAGATGATAAACAACTGGTTTGCCAGGATGATTTATCGTCGTCGATGACTGGAATTATCAAAAATGAAAAACAAGACGCGGAATCGAAAAATGAAAAAACCGACGAATTTGAAGGCAAAGATGATAAACAACTGGTTTGCCAGGATGATTTATCGTCGTCGATGACTGGAATTATCAAAAATGAAAAACAAGACGCGGAATCGAAAAATGAAAAAACCGACAAAGAGGAATCAGTGGAAAAACGTGGAGACGCGCGTGAGAAGCTTAAAATTATATCAGCGCAAAAAATTGGCGTGCTCAGTTCGGATAATAACAATAAATCCGACGATTGCTCTATCTTTTCTTCTTCGACCGATTTAAACGATTATAATTCGAACCAAACGGACGATTTACTCCCGCCTTCGGGAGGGGCTTCTTGCGTAATTCAAACTGTAGGCGATGACAGTAGTAGCAACGGTATTAATTTTTGCTCGGCGAACGAAGTTTCTATAAAGGACGACGATAGCAATGATAAAACGAATACGTCGCAATTAACGGATGTTTTAAATGAACCTATGCAGTCTATCGATAACGGTGAAGACAAAGTTAACGAAGCCGATACTATTCGAACTTCGTCAAACGATTCGATTATAATTATGAACGAGATTTCGAAACCGAACGATAAAAACGTTATTCTTGAAAATGACGTGAAGATTGTTGAGGCTTTGGACGTAGCGAAAAAATCGAAAAAACAAAGGGTAATCTGAAAATCGATTAATATTATAAATAATTAAAAATAGACCATCATCGTTGGTTTTTTTTTAAATATTTTTACTAATTTTTTAAACTTCTAAAGTCGACATTTCTACATTTTCAAATTCACCTATTTCGAACGTGTGTTACGTTAAATATTTATAATAACAATGAAAGTGATAAATAAAAAATGGACGATATTAATGGCTAAATAGGAAAGGAAAAAAGTTTAAAGCAAATAGTAGATGATTATCCAGGGCATAAAAGGACGAATACAAACGCCAACTGATTAATTGACATATGCCGGACTTTTAACCTCGAACTTTTACAAATTTTAAGAAGCTCCCGAGAAAACAAAGAACATGGAAGTGTCCTAATAAAAACCTTGGCGAAATTCAAATTGACCATGTCGCTATTTCAAATAATAATCAAAAGGAAATTATGAACGTTAAAGTCAAGAAAGGGAGTAACATTGATTCAGACCTTTTTCTCATAATGATTAAAATGAAATTTATACCATAAAATAAAAAGAAATTTCCTAAACAAGGAATAGCTAAATACGATGTAGATAAGCTTAAGGATAAGAATAAGAATAAAGTACACCAATATAGCGAGAAAATAAACGAAATAAAATCAGAAACATGGCATGGAATTTGTGAAGGAATACAGGATGCAGCAAAACAAACAATTCCGCTGAATATATATATATATATATATATATATATATATATATATATATATATATTAATTAGTAACAACCCGCTGCCTTGCGGTTAGGGTATTAACCCAAAGGCTAAGGGAGTAAACCGTGACAGAAAAACAAGAAGCAGGATTAACAGCCTAATCACCCTTGCTTCTACAGTATTGTTACTACTATACAACTTAGAAAAAATAGCTTTGAATGCGATATAAAAATTACAACTAATAAAAATATGGAAATAATAACAATAATAGGACCATTTAAAGTAATAGAAATATTAACCTGGCAGAAAGGGATAAAATGTATCTCCCAAGTTGCTTGGCCAGCACGGAAAATTAGGCCAACATTACCCCCAATATGACTGTAAGGAAAAAGAAGGCCAAAATGGGCAATCGGAATTGACTACTGCTTCCTTACCGCCTAGTAGAAATACAAATAAAGGAAGCAAACACCGGATTGAACCATTAATACCACTCGGATTTGACAAAAATACCAACAAATTAAGGAATAATGTAAGAACTAAGAATTGCCTTATGCGTATTTGCACATATAATGTGCGGACTTTAGCTTCCGAAGTGAAACTTTTGGAGTTAGAAGAAGAATTGAATAAAATAAAATGGGACATAATCGGCTTAAGCGAAGTGCGCAGAAAATGCGAAAGTGTTATAAAGCTAAAGTCACAGGCTATATTATTCTATAAAGGGGATTCCGAATATCATCAAAACGGAGTAGGATTTTTAATAAATAAGCAATGGCATAATAATGTAGTTAAGTATGTAGGCGTTACAGACAGAATTGCATACATAATACTTTTGTTTGGTAAAAATAGCACCTTAAAGATAGTGCAAATATATCCCCCGACGGAATCATATACAGAGGAGGAACTGGAATGTTTCTATGATGAATTAGAAGAAACAATAAATAGAGATAAATGCAAAAACACATTGATAATAGCGATTTTAATGCCAAAATTGTGACCCGACAAGACATACGAGAAACATTAGTAGGCATTCATGGAGCAGGTAAAAGAAACAAAAGGGGAGAAATGATGGCAAACTTTCTCGAAAGAAATAAGCTTTACTGCATGAATACGTTCTTCAAAAAGAACGAGAAAAGAAAATGGACCTGGAGAAGCCCAACTTTTGAATACAAGAATGAGATTGATTATATCATCTCTGATAGCTCAAACATATTACAAGACGTTACAGTGTGAAGCTGCTCTCAAGCAAAGACTACACTATTTGAATAAGTGGAATTTGACTAAGTTAGAAACTGCACATGATAAATTCGGAAATCAAAGAAAAATTATTAGGAATACTAAGGGAAACTTTAAAAAACACCAACTAGAAGAAGCAGAAAATGATTTTCAAAAGAATAAAACTAAGAAATTTTTACAAGGTATTCAAGTCCAGAATAAGATGATATCAAGCTCCCAGTCTGTTTTAAAAAACCAGATGGAAGCCTAGCATTTAATGATAAAGACAACTGCAAGGTATTGGGAGAATATTTTGAGACTACTGAACTGTGATAAACCCAAAGAACGACTACAAGTGTACATACCGCAAGAAAAACAAACAGACGCGGGTCCCAGAAATTTGGAAAATAATATCAAAGCTTAAAGATAATAAATCTCTAGGAGAAGACTAGATAGTGGAAATGTGCGCTGATACTCCCACTTCATAAAAAACATAATAAGTCAGAGATCAATATAGAAGAATATCTCTATTGCCGGTAGCGTATAAAATCTTTTCAAAGGTGTTATTAAATCGAATAGAAAGTAAATTAGAAACAGAACTGGACGATCTAAATTCTTAATTTAAAACTAATAATCAGAGACAGAATGATCAGGAGCAAACCATATGTTATAGTATTCGTACACTTCAAAAAATCGCACAATTTAGTTGATCGAGAAATTCTTTACAAGAATTTGGTATAGATGATAAATCAGCAAGACTAGTAGGAACTAAAGCTAAGGTAAAATTTATGGGTCTAATCTCCGAAGCCTTTGACATTAAAATGGGTGTAAGGCAAGGAGATGGATTCCCCAATATTATTCAATTGTGTTTTAGAGAGTGGGAAACTTTACTGGAGACGGAAAATGTAAATAAGCAGATACGTTTGGGATACAAGGAGAAAATTGCCATTAATTGTTTTAGCAATTTTCTCAGAAGATTTAACATCTGCAGTAAAACAGATTAACCTCCTAAAAGAAGTAGTAGAAAAGACTGGTCTGCAGATTTCTTTCGAGAAGACACAATACATGATAAACATTGGAACCTTTCCTTGATATATATGCGCACAAAATACGGAAAAGTCAAAAAAGTAACCAAATTCAGCTACTTAGGCGAGCTTATTCAGCAAAATCGATTGGATGGAGAGGGGATGAAAATGAGGGCAAGAAAAATGAAAACGACTTTCCAATTAACACGAAATATATACAACAAAAAAATCCATATCAATAAATGCTAAGATCGGACATTATAATAGTTATTAAACCGGAGTGTCTATATGCAGCTGAATGTTTAGAACTAAATGACGTTGGAAAGTTGAAACATTGGAAAGGCTTTTCGGCTATTAGGTTAAAAGTTATAAAAAAAAAAATGAAATATAAGAAAATACTTCATTGACATACACAATATTACAAAAAATAGCAAAGTGAACAAAAACAATTATTTATAAAATAATCTGATAGTAAATATGATAAACAACGCAATCAACAATATGAAGTCTATACATAAATAATTAAACTAAATAGCCAGAAAAATAAATACTTTCCGTCTAATGTAAAAATTTATTAAATTCGTAATATACTTTTTAAAACTCATTTTTCACCAAAATTTGTCATTGAACTTAATAAATTATTTTTATCTCTTTATTTTTCCCACTTTTTTTTTCTAGTATTTTCTTTTTTTTTTTAATATTTTTCTGTAAGTAAAATTTTATAATTTTGATTAATATTTTCGATTTTATGTTTTAAATGTGGACAATGTTTTGAAAATGATGATTTTTCGCCGTTGTTCATATACGAATTTAAAAGTTCTTTAAATCTTATTGTAAGTTATCTATCTGCGTCTCATATGTATTCTTTTTCACATCAATTACGATTTAATTTATGCACTCCGGAATTTTTAAATATATTTCTATTTTCTGTGTTGTTATTAATTGATTTGAATAATGTTTTATGATTTCTTATTGCTTAACTTACGTTATATAATATTTGTCTTATTTTATAGGTATGACTTCCTACATCATTTATTATTGAACCTAAATAATTCTGTTGATCTTTTTCTGGATTTTTGGTTCTTTTTTTCATATTTTATCAACTCTAGTAAGATTATATTTATTCTTGATTGCTATTTGTTTATTTTCTTTGTGTACTTTATCGCTATTTGGTTAAAAGTTGTTTTTGCTCTATTGATAAGGCCCCATAAACTGGAGAATTTATGAATTTTTGGGCTAGAATGAATCTTTAGATATTAATGTTAGGTTTTTGTTTTTTTAAATCACTACATTCCACACTGTTCAAATAATAATCATAAATTGTTGATGTAATCTTAGCCGTATTATAAAATTATCTTATGCATAAATAGGATTTTCTTACAATTAAATTAAACATTACACGTTCAATTAATAAAACAGAACTTTATCGTATAACAATTTTTGGTACAGAATGGTGTTATAAATCGGTAAAAGGAATAGATTAAATAAACTTTCGATAAGATCGTACCGTTTCATTTTTAACAAATCACATAACTTAGTTACCGTATGTTTGTTTTTATATAGGACATCATAATATGGTTTAAAACAAATTGTTTTTACGAGTAAATTTAATATTTTATTAACTGATGACAGCATTTATCCAGTAAATATTTTAACTTTTCAGAATAAGAAAAAGAAATGAATACGTGTCCACACTTTATCCAAATGACGAAACGTACGGTTCATAAATATACGTCATCAATCATCATAGTATGTACTATCAATATTTTAGAATTAAGCCTTTTTATCAACGTTTAACTATTATATTTCATATGCAACATGACTACGCTATTATACATGAAGCTCGTTAAAATTTAGTTTTTGTAGATTATTAATAAAAACTTCATTAACTGAAACATTTTTATAATCGTTCTGAGGAAAGTTGCTATCAATTTACACCAGAAAATTTTTGATTTAGCTTATATTATAGATACAAAACTATTTTAAATTCGGGAAACTCCGTTTGAACAATAAGCATGATGAAAATATAGGGTGACCCAGAGAAGACGGACGGTTTTGTTTTTCAAATAGCCTAGTTGGTAACGCTGCTATACAACGCAAATCGCGTGCTCCACATTTAGTGTACACACGAGAGATTCGTTTTTTTAAATTTTCACGGAATCCTACAACGAGCAGCGCGCGTTTTGCGTTATTTTCGGCGTGAATCAATCATTGCATTGCAAAGAAAGTTTCGAAAAATTTAAAGTTACGCGTTTTTTTTTGTAGGGATACCTTAAGAGGCGCGTTTACAAAATACGTCCACGCGATCTGAAAGACTTGAAAAATCGGAGTTCTGAAGAAATTTCAAAAACTCTCAACGTCTTCGAAAATTTTGTAACGACTGGATGAATGTATTTTTACAAATGGCGGTCATCTGAACCGTATTGTATTCCACAAATGATTGTAAACTAATCTCTCGTTTTTCTATTTTTGAATTCAGGCGAAAATTTTTTTTGAGTTATCCAAAAAGCAACAAACCGGCCGTCTTTTCTGGGTCACCATATATGATAAATAAAAACGTAATAAAAATTAATGCTAAATTTCTTTATATATATATATATATATATATATATATATATATATATATATATATATATATATATACACAACCGATTAAAAAATTAAAAAAAAAAAACATTTGTTGAATAAGTTACAGAAATTTGTATTTTTGTAACGTTTGACATCAAGAACGTCTAACAAATAATTATTATGTCTGCTCACCTTTTCGGAATGTTCTTTATTGTTAAAAAATAATAATCTTTATAAATTATATAAATGATAAATGTTTTTGATAAAGTTCACGTTGTATTAACTGAAATTTATAAAATTAGTTTAAAGGAAAATTTACAATTAAAATACTTCATTTTTATCACATTATATACATAATACATTTCTGTAACAATTGTATATCTACCCAATATATACAATTAAATATCTTAATCGGTGCAGTATATATAAGAAATTTAGCAATGATTTTGATTTTCATCATGTATATGTTCGAACGGAGAAATATCTCCAACACTGACATTTTTTATTAGATGTATACCATCATCATTATTAAATGCTGTCTCCGTATCGGAGGTAGGTGACTACTTACTATACATATTTTGTTGTATAGTGTGTAGCGTACAAGGCAATTATAATGTTGCGCTGGCGTAGATAGACACACACACACACACACCCGGGAGAACTGACTGTAATCGCTTTGTCGTCACGATACAATAGATGCATATACAATTGTCATTTTTTTTTTATGCGCAAGCCGTATCAAACGTAGTTCATTGTACGATTTTAAACCTTTTTTCCTCCTTTATCGTTTGAAATTTTGACAACATTCTCACTCTTAAAGTTGCATCTCATTAAATCTAGAACTTTGTTTTTTCATATTATCACGTTGGTTTCCGTACTCATTACCTCATCGCATGTAACATTCATCAAACAGTTTCCTTAACAATTTCAAATAAATATTATTTTTTGAATTGTTATAGTTCTGCTAAATAACGTTTACATATACAAGCCTTTCAGTGAACTAAAAAAGAAAATGGTCAAACAATTTTAATATGGTTAATAGATTCTTCTTTCATTGAGTATTCTATTTATTATTACGCATGAATTCTCCTTCATTATGTCTGTAATAAAAATTGTTATCGTAAAACTTGTTTTTCGTTTGAATGTTAAAATATTGCTCGGGTTTTGTTTTAAATGTTTATAGGAAAAATCTCCGAATTGCTTCAATAATAAAACTTTTTTCACATATATAGCAAGGGTTCCTTATGCATATTTTTAATTTTATTACATTAATTCATTTTTTCCAGTTTCGGTAAAACTTGTATAATTTTTATTTTTTATTTAAATTCGATCGAAATCGTATTTATAAAGTTGCGAATCTTTATGTGAATGTACTTTACTCGCTTCGTTCTAAATATGTTGTAATTGGTTTTCTCCAGTTTTTCATATATATTATAAAGTTTCAGTTGTCTTAGTTGAAAATTAAATTTTTTCGTCAAAGCGAACACATCGTATTTAAAATAAATTAACAAAAACTATAGCATTATTTTTATTTTTGAGAAACAAACGTGTTATTTAAAGTCATTTATCTTTTTTAAAATTGCGAAACATTCGTTGTTAAACATATTTGTGGTAAAGGAATTTTAATTTCACGAACTGGAATAGTCTTATATATAAGCGCTTTGAATAAAATAAACGCGAATAAGACATAAATTACATAACACATTTAATATGTCCTTAATGTGTCTACATTACTATGTGTACGTAGTTACAAATTACAGCAATTTGCTGTTACGAAAAAATATGAGTTTGTATATTTTTTACAACTTTTAGAAATCAACAACTATTATATGATCATACAAAATTGAAATGTGAAATATAACATTAAATATTCTGCAACTTTAAATAATTACTAACCTTTTGAAATACCGGGTGTCCCAAAAAAACCGCTACTGGAAATTAAGATGATCGAAAAAGACATTTACTCACACTTATTATTGGTTTTTTGTGTAATACCGAGTCACTTACCTAAACCTACAATAAATGTTCAAATTGGCTTCCTTTCACTTCCAGACAGGCATACTCGTCATGTTCGAAAATATTCGTTTCAGCATAGGTCGATCGATCTCGTTGATTGCCGTTGTGATTTTTGTTTTTAATTCTTCAATGGATTGAGGAGGTTGGTTAAACACGTTTTCCTTCACATAGCACCATAAAAAAAAGTCGCACGGCGATAGGTCGGGACTACGCGGAGGCCATAAGCCGCGAGAAATAATGCGGTCGTCAAAGAACAACTTAAAAAGTCTATTGTGTTCTCTGCTGTATGTGCAGTCGCTCCATCCTGCTGTAACCAACAATACCGGTCTTCCACATCTAAATTAGCAATAAAATCGGTAATAATGTCTTGGTAGCGAGAGGCATTAATTGTAGATTCAAAAAATACGGGACACCGATTATCTTTTTGCGCGAAATTCCGCACCACATTCCAATTTTGCGTGGGTGCAAACTGGTTGTAAAAAACTCGTGTGGGTTTTTCGCACACCATAGCCGATAATTATGTGCATTTACGTAGCCGTACAAGTAAATCCATGCCTCGTCGCTAAAATAAACATCATCAAAACGACCTAACCCTGAATGGCTAAACTGCTTTATCCATCGGCAGTATTGGGCGCGGCGCGTGTTATCGGTAGGCAGTAATTTGTGTCTTGACGACACATGATATGATTTGAAACGTAAACCGCGTAGAGTACGATGTGTGGTAGATCTCGACAAGTTTACTTGTTTAGCGTTTACAATGTTCCGCACCTCTTCCTTTTTTCCTTCTGTAACTATCGGTCGTCTGCCACTTCCAGTCTTCCGATCAACAGTAGGCTCCAAACGAAATCGACGAACGATGCGGTTGATCGTAGAGTTCGGTAGTGTGTAATTATCACCATATTCTTCTTGAAACAGCCGTCTCACTTCTTTAAAAGAGTTGTTATTCGCGAAATAAAATTCAATAATTTTACAGCATTGTTCAGGAGAAAAAACCATTTTGAACTACACTCAAACACTGCGTTCTCAACACCGACCTGTTGCAGTCGCAACGCTGTCATTGTTATTTAGATTTCTAGTAAAACCAGTGTAACTAAAAAACCGGTTTATAACCCTCTACCACTCATTTAATTTCGCATATAGGCGTTGGAAGTTCCAGTAGCGGTTTTTTTGGGACGCCCGGTATATTGTTATATCTAACAGTTGAATTTTATGCATTAAAAATTTCAATGCAAGTTAACTTTCTATAAAACGTGACACTCGTATACACGAAACATAAATAAGCTCGTCTATATTGAAGGCGTATATTTTTTATTAAAACAAAAAATACAATAAATTATCTACAACGTCGAATTTTGTAGATTTTACAGTTTAATAAGCTATAGCCATTTATAATTATACATTTTAATACGATTTTTATTAGTCTCGTAATTGTTAAATGTAAAACTTATCAGTTGTTTTTATGGAGATTGATACAGAAAACCGTTAAAAAATATTAATAATTCGAACTTTAATCTGAAAACATGACGTTATTAAATCTGTACTTTAAGGATATAATCACACCATTCGGATAAAGTTATAAAGCATAGGATGTATAGGATTTTTATTTTAAATTTCAAATCGCATCTTTTAATAGATACTTTAAACATTTTCAGACCCAGATGATTTCGTTACATAAATCCTTTTTCACGTTTGTTTTCATCGATTTCAGTTTTGTGTTTTAAGAATTTTAGACCAGCTTCGATAGATTGCGCCATATCACATGTTTTATTAATTTTTAGTTTATTAACGTTGCTCGTGTCGTACGATACGGGAGGTGGTATTTCAACGCCTCGATCATTTAAAATCTTCGAAGCTTTTACCTTGCTGACGTCTGCTTTATTCTCGTCATCGTCAGAATCGATCAAACTTGACTGTCGCTGCTGACTTTCGGATAGACTATTTAATTTATTTTTTTTCGTTGTAAAATATAACGGATTAAACTTCCGAAGATTGATACTTGGCTCTGTTACAGGTGACAATAATTCGTTATCTTGATTAGTTACTTTATTATATAGGTCTTCAATAATTTGTTCGGAATCTTGTCGATTTGTCACAATTATAGAGCTATCGTCGGTATTGTTATCGGTATAACTAAACTGTTCGTAAGACGACGGTGGTGCAAATTCATCTAATCTATCTTGCCTTTTCATTTCATTCCATTCTTCTTGCGACATTACTAAAACGAAATACGAAATCACGAATCTGATTAAAATAAAATAACACATTAATTCTTTACCTTACGAGCAATGGATAAAATTACCGGAACACACGACAAATTAAGTTAAAAACTGAACAGAAACTGAACTATAAAAACAATTATTGTCTGCCACTTAATATGATGACCAATTTACCTTTTAAAGTTGAAACGCCTTCTTTTCCAACGTCCCAAGGTCTAACATGTTTTAAACGCCGAATTTTTTCCAAATTTTCCAGAATTTTCGCGTCGTCCAAATTATTAACATTTTTTTCGTGATCTATACTGTTCCCTATTAAAATTTTAAAAATGTTATCCAATGTGAAAAATTGATACATCAAATTAAACGTGTTACATACACGCTCATTATATGAAACTATTAAAATGTTTACAATTATTGCGAAACACGTATTAAAACGATTTTTTAACTTACATACGGTTGAATATATAAAAATAAATTTCACGATTTAAGAAGTAAAATGGAATATTGTGGTTTTTTTATATAAACGTTTTTTAAACATTTGAAATATCGCGTTGAATTATGATTAAGAATTATTTTTATGTTAAAAAAATATTTAATTTATATGTTTTTTTATGAAACAGTAGCTATATAACTGCTGCAAGTATAGAATATTATGTTACCTTCTTGGGTTGATGAATTTTTTTCTTCCGATTCCTCTTCATCAGGTAAACCCAATCTGATACGTTTTCGTTTTTTAGCAGCGTTTATTCTAGCTTTTAACATCGTTTCACGACGCTGTTTTATCAGTTTGTAGTTTTCTTGTCGTTTTTCTGTTTCCTCTCTCATCCTTAACAATTCTTTTTGTTGACGTCTTCTTTCGTCTTCATTAACGGAAAACTTGTAAAATGCGGTACCATGCTGTCTGGCCTCTAACAATTAAACATTAATTATTATTTAACGGTATTTTTTTTATCATTATGTTTCATATAGCGATTTGTGGATATTAATCAAAAATTACAATTGTGAGAATATTTATTCCGTTAGATAATTTTCAAGTACTGTTGTTACTTTTCATCTGACAAAATTATACGAACAGAATAAAAGACACACCATCAAAAAGTATATCTGCGTAATGTACGTCTTGCTTTTCAGCTAACGATTGTTCTTGCTGTTCCCATTTCTTTCTTAATGCTTCTCTAGCCATGTCCCATGTACGGAATTCTTCGTTTGCTTCCACCATCTTTTCCGGGTTATCTTTATTTTTTTGATCATTATTTAATCTTCGATCTAATTTTTGGTAGAAAGGAAGATCTTCGCGCAAACAACGCCTTGTTCTGCCAAAACTATCAACGTAGTCAACCCTAAACACAGAAATACACTATGAAAAATTATATCGCGTATAGAAAAAATTTTTATATGCATATTTTTAAAAAGTTATATTCGTTTTATTTGGAATTACATATTAATTGCTCACAACAAATAATGGTATTAATTACGTACAATTTATTAAGTTTCAATATTTTTACTTTCTTAATTGCATTCACAAATTTGAAAATAAATCCTGTATCTTTAATAAGCGGACTCATTTAAACGGAATATTAAATGATCCTATAAAGCTTTTAATTGTATTTTAAAACTATTAAAAGATACAAAATTAATAATTATATAAAAAGAATCTCGCTAAAGGAATATTGCACGTATTTGTGAAAATTTATGGTTTTTTAAATTTTATCGAACAATTTATATTTTCAAATATTTTAATATTTATTTCTGAAAAAATATATATATATATATACACACCCATACATAGATATATAAAAATTACCAGCCATCATCATCATCACTTTCATTGTTACTATGAAATGAAGCTTCATTTTTAGTATCTTGTTTATGGGTATCGTTGATATTTTCATGCCTGCGTCTCTCGTTTTTTTTAGCGTCAAAATTTACAAGAAAATTTTGTGAACTGTCCGGTGTCAATTCTTTATTGCATAATTTGTCATACATCTGACTCTTAGCCGCTAATATCACTCTAAAATTATATATTTTTTATTATGACAGACATACGAATCGGATATATGATTTGAAATATATTACATATATAATGATCATTTCATAAAATACGTTCAATAACACTAATTTCATTTTCATAACATATTTTTCTCA
Organism: Coronaproctus castanopsis; assembly: GCA_032883995.1. Taxonomy (NCBI): domain Eukaryota; kingdom Metazoa; phylum Arthropoda; class Insecta; order Hemiptera; family Monophlebidae; genus Coronaproctus; species Coronaproctus castanopsis. The sequence goes on from CM065052.1 coordinate 160,477,470, forward strand.
ATTATAATTTTTTTCGAGTATTTTATATTTTTTCGCATAATGATACAAAAGTAAGTTATTACTAGTATGATACTTTTGTTTAATTATATTAATAATCACTTATACAAAACTTCAAAAACATTCTCTTTCAAATCTTGCATGTGAAGAAAACATTAAAGCCAAAAGTAAGAATATTCCTTATAAAAGTAGTTTTTAAAAATTAGATGGGAATCATTCATTTTAGCTAGAAACAGCGATATATCTTACAAAAAAAAAACAAAAAAAAAAAAAACAGGAATTTAAAGTCTCTTCTTAATAAGTATTAACGTAAATTTCTCACATTTAGAAATCTTCAAAAACAAAACAAATTTTTAAAAATGATTTAGATAAAGTCATGGTATGTGAAATACACAATTTATCAAAAATATATAATAAAATTTGTTTTTAATCTTACGTAGTTAATTTTTCTAATTCTTTCTCCTCTGATGTTAAATCTTCCAGTGGCTTATTATTAACAGAATTATCGTTTTTATTCGAACCGACATCTTGATTTTTAAACTTAAGGCCATTACGTATTTTCCGTTTTGGTTGTGGATCAACCTCTTCACGTTTACGCACTAATTCTGCTTTAAGACTCACCAACTAGCAAATTAAAAAATAAAATTGTTAAAATTTAAACTACATTATGCCATTACAAGTGATAAAAACAATACTATTAAATATAAACTAGAAAACAAATTAATAAGTTATTGTCAATGATATTATCAATAACTTACTGAAGCCTTATTAAACCCTTCAATCTTTTCATCGCCCATTTTAGTTTTCAAAAATAAAAATGAAATATTTTTAGCTTTTGAGGAGTAACAAATACCTTGTATTAAATACTTCACTTTGTTATTTATATTTAATAGGGTTCTTCTATTAAATGAAAAATCAGCATTTTAACAACGAAGTATATTTTTGACAGGTCTGTAATATACAGTCCACAAATAAATATACCAAAAATTTTTAATTTTCCAATTACTTTAAAAACTGTAGTAACATTACAGCAATTCTTAAAATGTTAACCTTGGTCCTGGTTTTAATTATTTACATCCCTTTTATAGATTATTTTGTTAATATACAAAATCAATAACACCGCATTGATAATATTGTGTCGATGTAGCGCATGATTATATACAATGATTTACCGCATAAAAATTTTAAAATTCGGCGAATAGTATACATATTCAAAAATAAATTGCGATGATAATTTAAAAAACAATAAATATGGTTGGTAAGTTTAATATTTGTTTATCATTGTCTGTTATAAATATTCCAAGAATTCGTAATTTTAAGGCCTTTCTTTTGTTATGTTTTTATGTTGTGAAAACTTGTAAGTTGTGATCACGCATGTGTTATTTATCTTGTTATTAAAAATTTATTTAATTAAATTTTTATAGTTTAATTTTATATTTTAACAAGGTATACCAGATAATTCAATGGATAAAATTTATAAAAATTGATGGATTGATTTTGATGCACATTAGCGAATATGTCTTCTCAGAGTAAACCTCGAGGTTTGTTTATGAAAATTTGTTAACAGCACATTTTTTTATGTTGAAAACAGTACAAAATACATAATATTCAATTATCTCTTATATTTAAATACTACAAAGACTAACAATTTGACGAATAAAAAAATTTTCATAACTGACGATAATTCTGTTATTTTTAGTCACTTTAAAGAATTAAAATCAATTTATTCTAATTATATGAGATATTTTAAAACTTGGTATACATTAAACAAATGTACATGAGCATGTTAATTTCCTAACTCAATCAGCCAAGATTTTTTTATGTACTTAACGGAATCATTATACTAAAATACGCAAATGTTAAACTAGGTCGTCCTCGTAACAAATCATGCTGTACATGGTGTGTTGAAAGCAAACAATCATTAAAATATGTCTTACCAACTCAAAACGGGAAAAAGGAATTTTGTTCTGAAACTTGTCTAGCGGAATTTCGTAAAGCATATTCAAGGGTTAGTTTTGAATTTAATTTTTTTAAATTAAAAATTATATAAAGTAACGTGTTGTATAATTTATAAATTAATTTTAATTTGCTTGGTAAATATATTAAAATTATAAAATATGAATTATAATGAATTTAAAATATTGTTTTGTTTTACATCTTGTCGCGTTCCACAAAATATTTCATTACGGAATATAAACAGTTTCTTAGTTAGTACATACACCTTATAAATTATAGAACTATATGTTTTATTTATGAGTTCAATGCCTATATTCGTATGCCATTGATTTTTTAATGGAAAATAAGTATTTTTGGATTATTACTTTTTGATCATTCAGTACAGTTGATACAGTGGATTATTTGAACAAGAAATTTGTGAGCACGGTGGTTCCCGTTGGTAACTGAGTTAATAAATAATCGTTTTTTCGTTAATTTTTTAAGTTGGTTAAATAAACTACATTATTGTATATTCTTACTAAAATTACGTTCTCGTACTAGGTCGTTTATTTTAAAGAACCTAATAATTAGAGTAAATAAAAAATATAAAACATGTCATTAAAACAATTTATAAAGAATATGATGGATTCCATGATTCTGCTACTTTTTAATTAAGGTACGTCTACGTATTTTTACATCCTCACTATTTAAACTGAATAATTCGTAACATTTTTAAAAATATGACCCTTAAACATTTGTAAATTATCTGTTAGCATATAAAAAAATGATTAATTAGTGACTTTTGACAGTAAATAATTTTATATTTTTTTGAGTGTGTAGATTATCATTTACAATTATGTAAAATATGAAAACAGATGTGCATTAAATATATATTTTAGAATAAATCATTTTATATTTTAATTCAATTTTATTCTGAACTTATGATATTGATTTGTAAAGAATTCATGAAGTTAGCTGGAATATTATCCCACTTTGAGAACTAATTTTATAATATTTATATTCATATGAAACCAATCTATTAGTTGATGAACTGTGGATATCATTATTTTTTGAACTCATTGAGTCCCGTAACTTTAATAACGATTGTTTTTATATTAAAACGAATCGTATGTAAAAACAAAATATACAATAGCTTGAATTCTAATTGTTTTTCAAGATTTATTTTAAATAAAGTTGATCATATTTTTAATTTTTTACGTTTAATTTTGTTAGGGTGCTTGTGCTCAATGTGATAATGTTATCCGTGGTTCGCCAGTAAAGTTTGAATTGCCAGATAATGCTTCAAAATCATTTTGCAATACTGACTGTTTGTCAAAGCATCAAAAACGCATTCTTAGCTTAGAAAATAAAAAGAAATGTAAGTAAACGATTTGTAATCTAGTATTTTATGCATCAATATCAAATAATGTCGGATATAGTTTCTTGTTCTCATGCATTAATATATTTAAAATATATTCTTTAAATTAGTGACAACGCTTATTTAAAAGATTTAAGTACTTTTTAGTATATTTTATGTTCATATATGCAAAAATTCCATACAACAAGAAAATTCGTTTTTAAGATCTCTAGTTTTTATACTACTTATAATTTATTAAGGTTGCTAATTAAGGTAGATTAATTCATAAATAAAGACCTACGTGATGATAATTTCCTATTTTTTCGTTTTCGATACACAACACATTCAAATTATTATGAGAAAAATCTGATTGGTCAATACTTGCTGTTGCCATGTTGAGCTGATATTCTGAGAATGACAGCAGAAAATATTGCATAAGCAATAATAAGTTGGTTGAATAAAAATGTTGATGTAGTGTATACACAAAAAAACATATGTTGATTAATTCAATTAAATACGTATTTTTATCTTGATCGTAATGTAAATAGTACATCTACAGTCTGAGCCACCGAATGTAATTGAGCTGCGTAGTGCAAGTAAAAAAATTTGATGAAGCTTATAGTGTAATTTCTTCATTGCTAAAATCAACATCGATCTTATCAATTATTATCTTTTCTAAATGTACTAATCAGAAACAATTTAACCAGGACCAAAGCATTCCTATTTCAGTTAAAATAAATATTAAGCAATATAGATGCGTGGATTCCAAAAGAAACTTTTGGGGAAATCGAAAATAGCACGAGAGCTAAAGAAGAATGATGTAAGAAATTTTTGGTTAATAAAGATGTACGAAATAATTGTTTAACATGGATTTACCAAGAAAGGAATAGATGATACTGAAGGAAGGGACACGACAAATATGTGATGTACAAGTGGAGATTCGCATAGCTACTCTTGCAAAAATTCTCATGCTTGTCGTCGAAAAATGTTCAATCTTGCCTTCGATTAGTTTGCGTTTGAAAGATATATATGATGTAAAAACAACGCTTTCGTCTGGTTGAAACGATTGGAAATTAATTTAGGATGATTTATGTTATTTCGATTTTTATTGTTTATGCTTGACGGTTATACACAAAAGAACAAAAATGCCAATAAAAGAAATAAATTCTATAGTTGCTTATTGTGCTAATAAAGCGCTCAGTATAGAGAACTGAGTATAGAAGATATTTTAAATTTAATCCACAAGTACTGAATATTTACCAATTAATTTTGGGAAAATGATCGGATAATTCTATTGTAAGTTATTTATGTGTGCATAATGCTTTAAAAATATATTTGCTTTAATTGCATTATATTCTAAACGTCATATTTATAACCATATGCTTTTTTATTTTCTAATTATATTTGTAGTAATTTCTAAAAATCTTATTAGAAATATAATTTTTTTTACTCGTTCCTTTATCTAAGATTAAAAAATCATTTTTAATTAAATCAAAATTATTATTCTGATTTGAATTTTATTTTTAAAAATATATGTGCTTTAATTGTATTATATTTTCAACGTCTTATAATCATATGCTTTTTTATTTTTCTATTTATAATATTGGTAGTAATTTTTAAAAATCTGTTAGAATTATAAATTATTGTGTCTACTCGTTCATTTATCTAAGATTAAAAAATAATTTTTATTCAATCAAAATTACTATCCTGATTTGGACCTTCTGTAGTATATGTCAGCAAACAAGATATATGGTAACATTGGATTGTTTATCCCGTTCAGTCCTCTAAAAACTCGAACCTTTAATTGCGTGATATGTCATCTTTTATCTTTTAAAATAAATAATTTTTAATATTAAAATTTATACTATAAAGGAAATAAAAACAGTTCAATATATAAAACATTATTCATCTAATGTTATGACACGTGATTTCTTCTAATATTTTATCAAATAAATTTTCGTTTTGGTATTTCATACGTCACATATATTCTCAAAAGTATGAATTTACCATTGTGCGATGCGTTCTCCAACGCTTTTTATTTTTAGATTTTAATTTGGCCCATAAATCTTCAATTGACTGGGTATGAGCTAATGTGACTGATCCACGAAATTAACACTGTTAATCAGTCTGATGATTATAGTAGTAAACCTTTTTATTGTAAAAAGGATACAACACGATCCTTAGTATTTATTTCTTCTGCCACTTCCGAAAAATTAATATTTATTAAATATTAAATAATTACAAACGTGGAATAAGATTAAAATGATTATTTAAAAATAAAACTATTATGAACGAAATAAACAATTAAAAGTAAGAATTAAAATGATTATTATTAACAATTCAACGCGTAAAAAAAAAAAAAAAAAAACAAGAAAATTATATTTTTCATTTAAAGTAAACATTCAAAAATTAGAATTCAAATGATTCGTAAAAAAGCTTTCCACGTTCTTCACTAGATGTGTAATAATCGACAGAAATTGAATGAAATATGTGAACGTTGCCATTTCATCACATTTTGTTTGTTTGCTGGCAATTACTATAGAAGGTCCTCTGATTTTAATTTTATTTGCCAAAAAATTTATTCATAAATTTATATAATTTTATTGTACAAATCAAAAAGGTATATTTTTAAATTTAATATATTGTAAATATATTTTTCTTTTCTAAATACGTACTTTCCCTTATAATTTTTATTAAGCAATGACGATTTATTCCGTATTATCATGTTCAAAAACATTCTTGGCCGGCTCTGTATCATTTTGGGGATGAACAGAACCGTCCAGACAGGCTAATTTACGAGTTGATAGTATCTTTTTTACTCCACTTACTTTTCCTGATAGATAGGATGAATGTTGACTCCATTTGTTATATATATATATATATATATATATATATATATATATATATATATATATATATACATATAATAATTATTCGATTTTATTTTATTTCGTTTCCTTATATATAAAACTATTCATTTATCCATACAGCTTGTAATAATGAGCCGAAAGTTCAAGTTACAAGTGTAACAAATGATTTGTTACTTAGCCCTTACTCACCACCCATTCAACTATTTAACTGGGATAGTTATCTTCAAGAAACCAAAAGTCAGGCGGCTCCAAAACATTGTTTTAAACAAGTAAGTCGCATATCAAGTAATATATTCGATATTCGTAATTTTCAGTTACATATTTTATAATAAATGAAATTTTTAACTTCCGTTGTTATTATATACATAAAATTTGCAAATTATTTTACTTGACATCTTAATTAAATAAACATTTTTGGTGCGTCATTCACAGCAAATTCCCATACTACAGTTATTTATCGAAAAATGCCTCAAACCAAAATATTGCTTCCGTAATAATATATAACGTATATGAGTATAAAAATCGTTTCTAAGTATCTTGTAATAATTGATTCACATATTTTTATTTTTATTTAAAATCTGTAAATGTAATTTTTAAATATCTATTAAATTAGAGTTTTAAATTATTTTGTTGGCGTTATCTATAGTTTTTAAGTGTTCATGTTGACATTTAAGTTAGTCCACAGATTAAGATTTTTTTTTTAACGAAAACTTGATTTAAGAATTATAAAATAACGAGCATAATTATTAATATAACATGTAGAAACTGAAAATTTATATATTTATCTGCGAACATTTGTTTCATAATTAAATCAATAAAGGACATTTATAAAAGAAAAAAATCAATAAAAGAACATTAAAAATAGACAATTTCACTATGACAAAATATGGTTTAAATGTACTGTATATCGAGTTTGCAACTCTTATGATTTATAGCAAACATACTATTAAGTAGAATATGTATTTTTAACATAATTTATATTTGTCAGTGATAAATGATTTTATATATGTCATATATGAAAATTATGAAACTTTAATTTTTATTTAATGCGAATTTAAATAAACATTTGAGTTTGATGGTTTATAGTATATACCTAGTAATTGCTTCTAATTCTTGCAAGTAATGATCAATAGATTTATTAAAAAATGAACTGAAACCAGATAGAGTAGTTCAAGATGATTTTATATATATTAGTTTTAAAAAGATTATTTGTACATGTGTTTAAAAGGTTTATTTCTTTATATTCATTGAAGTGAAATAGGATGAAATAATGTAAGAAAGATAGTATTTTTTTTTTCTAAAAGTTTGTTACCTGATATTGGTAATTGTTCTTTTTGGTTTGAATAATAAAAATTTTACAACTGTTGGTAATTATTTTATTTAGGATTTTCAAGAGGTACGTTTAAAAATGATTTAAAGTGATTCATTTATAATCGATATTTTTTTTCTTCTGTAGTAAAAACAATAATATATAATGAAACTGGTATCTCGTCATAACGACATCGTCATATGTTGTAGTTATGAATGGTCCGTGTAAATATTTCTATAATAATTATCATGTAATTGTTAGAATTATAATGTAAATGCTACATGTGGTAATTTTGTTTGAATTTTAACTTCAGTTACATTTCTTTACTTAACACGTAGTACTCAGAGCCACCTGTTAATCATTTCGATGTCGGCATGAAGCTCGAAGCTCTAGACCCCCGAAATGTTACGTCAACGTGTATTGCAACTGTAATTAGTAAAATTGGACCGAGATTACGTTTGAGATTAGACGGAGGGGATAATAAGAATGATTTTTGGAGGTTAGTCGATTCCAGCGAAATCAATGTAATTGGTCATTGTGAGAAAATAGGAGGAATGTTACAACCTCCTTTAGGTATCGTACAAATCTTCGAATATTAATTTTATAATTTTATTCGCTTTTGCTTATTAAAGTATAACACGTTTCAACATTTATTATTTCTAGAGAAGTTGTTCACGTTTATAGAAATATGAGTTAGTACGTACAGTATCACATTGGGCAGTCTGTAAATGCATCCCCATGAAAAAAAAAATTATAAAAATTAAGATAATCATTAATTGATAAATAGAATAGATGAACGGATACATAAATAAATATTTAAATATAATTAAATAAATAAGCTATCACTTAGACATCAGTGCGAGTGTTAGATTTAAAGAAAGTAGTTGAAATAAATTTTATATCTTATTTACTTAAAGCAAGAAATCTATGTTTTTGATGGAATAGTACAGAATAACGACTAAGTAAATACCGAATTAAGAATTGGTACCATAATCTACACTAATAATTGATATTTGTATTGATTAAGCGAGTGGCAATTCATTTCAGTAAATTAGGGATCGATTACCGTGTATATTTTTCACGTCGTAAATAATGTTTCCTGGTTTTATTTACGACCAAATTTTCAAAATAATATCAATTGACACTTAGGATGCGGTGGCGTTAAGTTAGTTCTTCGGTATCGTGTATGGAACCTTATACTGTGTACACAATACTTGTGGTTGGAAAGCAAATTTAAAAATACAGACAAGAAAGAAGTTTATTAAAATATACGAAATCATTTTATACATTTTAATTTTTATTAAACCGTTACTACAGACCGTTGTCTAAAGATAGTATTTTATTTTTAATTTATATGATTAATCGAAATTTTTATTTTTCAAGTATATTATTATTTTTTTTTTATGATACACATTCCCGCTTAAGATGATTTATATTCTATTAAAATTTTGCTAATACTTTGTAATATATATATAGAGATGAATTAAATTGTAAAATAATCTCAAAATCTTTTACTATGTTTTTATTGAATCACAAACAAAGGTGTCATACTAATTTTTATTACGATTAAACTTAATTTACAAATTCAAAGTTTGTTATTTCAACCATATAATTTTTATTACAAATTTTAATTCATTTTACGATTACCTGAATATAGGACTTTAATGTTGTCGGAAATAGTTGAATCAGTCGTTTAAATCTTATTTTCTTTTGAAAATGTACAGTGGATTTTTATTCTGTATAAAACGTTTATTCAGTGTGAACCATAAATATTAATATTTACATCGAGTGTGGGTAATTGCAAGACTGGATTCATGGAAGATTTTTATTTAGTTGTAAAGCTTCGAATTCATTTTTTTCGCTACCAAATGGCTACTTAAAATATACATTAATCTCGATTCACCTCTAAAATCTGCTATTAAGGGAAACAGAATAATTTTTAGCGGTGAAAATGTTACGGGTGCTGGTTGATAAAGTTCAATATTATGTATAAATAAGTTCAGTTTATATAAAATATGTCCAAATTTAATACGTATATGCCCAGTGAGAAAATAGGGAAATAGAATATGAACAGTGAATAAAGTATTAGGTGCTAACCGTATATCTCACACCAAATGGCAATTTATAATTAAATATTTTTTATCGAAGGAAGATCAAAAAATTTTATTTGATGCTAGGAATAAAAGTGATCAACTTATTACATGGCGTGATTCATACGATGAAAAATTACTGTGAATTTCCGGTACCACTGGCTGTACAAATTTGTCGTTTGCATTATGTACGATATACATCGGCGTTTAATTTGAAGGGTAAAGGTAACCTACTTGTTAGCAAATATAAAAAAAGATAAAATTGAAGATATGGAATCGAAAGTTATAAGTTTGTGAAGAACTGATGTGCATAATCGCGAAATAGATGTTAGATAGATGAATTAGCTGTGATAGAACGGGGAAAAAAGAATCACACTTCTTACAATATGAATGCATGGTGTCTGTAATAAGGCATCGTGCTATATTTGAAGGTATTAGGGTGAACTGGATTTTCAGGGCTAAAATTACAATCGATCAAATTGATAAGGAGGGTTTAAAAATAAAAATAAATTGAAAAAGAGTTTTTCATTTTCCAAATAAGGAATTGCGCTAATGCAAAAAAAAACATCTAGAGTCGATAGTGAAGAATGAAACTAAACCAAATACGTGTTTTATATTTAATTATTTAATTGATGAATATTAAACTATGATGTGCACTTGATAATCACGTCGTGTTATTTGAATCAATAATATGAAAAATTTATATACAACTATGTTGTATTAAGTTCATCTTAAATTCTTGTAAACTTATTTTCGATGAAAACCATGTCTTGATTAGTGATATAATTTAACGTTTCGAGTGTGCTTACACCACTCATCATCAGAAACGAACTAAACCGCAGACCCTTGAGTTAGCTCCTTTTATAGGCGCTTATTAATCGGAACTTTATATTTCCAGGGCTGTGATTGGTCCTCTAGTCAGCTGATCCATCACCTAATAATACTTCTGCATTCTGATCGGTCGATTCGTCTGTAATCAACGTTTGGTTAATCAATTGAGTTGGATATTTTAATTTTTCTCTATTACTTACTAATACTGGTTTCCAAGCGTTCCTGTTGAAATTATCATGCTTCTCTATTTCAATAGCTTCTCGGACTATTCACTTCCCATATTTTTGCTCCTTTATCAGGTCCTCACCTTGAAGTCTATAGAATGACCAGCTGTAGTTAGATGTTCTACCACTGCTGATTGACCTACAGGTTTATATTTACAATCTGCAACATGCTCTTTTTAATGCGTGTATTAACAGACCTTCCAGTTTGTCCAATGTAGTTCCACAAGAACAAGGAATTTTATACAGACTTGCAGTATGACCATCGGGAATTTTATCCTTATTATTATTTAATAAGTTCTTTACCTTCTTATATGTATCCAATATTGTTCTTATATTATTTTTTCGCAACACCCTGGCAACCCTATCTGTTACTCCCATGATATATGGTATCTTTATACTTGCAATATATTCATCTTTGTTCTCAACCTGTTTTTTTTCTGATATAGTACTAACTTTGTTAATAAATATTTCCGATTATTTTATGCCATATCCATTGTTAATCATAGTCTTCTTAAGATTAACCAGTTCATTCTTAATATTGCTGCTGTCACAGAAACGTTGTGCTCTCACTGTTAAAGTAAGGAGGAAACTCAAGGTTATGCGGTTTAGTTCGTTTCTGATGATGAGTGGTGTAAGTCCACTCGAAACGTTAAATTATATCAATAACAAAGACGTGGTTTTCACCGAAAATAAGTTTAGACGGATGCAAAACAGCCACAAAAGTTTTAATAAATTCATATTTAATTATTATATATATATATAATGTAAATATAGGTTTCCGTATGAATGCGTCGTCTTGGCCCATGTTTTTATTAAAAACTTTAAATGGAGCGCACATGGCTCCGAAACATGTTTTTAAAGAAGAGCCTCAAACACCCGCTGAGAATTATTTCACCCTCGGAATGAAATTAGAAGCTGTAGATAGAAAAAACCCACAACTAATCTGCGTGGCTACCGTTGGTAAGTAAATTATCGGCATTTATTGATTAAGCAAATATTAAAACGGACTTTAATAGATAAACATTTAGTTCAAGCGCGGAGGTTGTAAACATTTGTATAAATAATGGTACATATGAAACAGTAGTACACACAATGATTACTCTAACAAAAAAATTGAAGTTCATTTAATCAATATTATCTTCAGAGAAAAGTTGTAATTTTGATAGAAGTGTAAAAAAAATAATAGTGAACTTTTGGAATCAATCCTTTATTCAGTACGTTAGATATGTGAATGAACTAACTTTGAGTAATTTCTTAGCTAAGATTATTAACCATGCTGGAATAAACTTATTGTCATTTTTCACAAACCAATTATTATTTTACGTTTATATCTTATTCATTCCCACATAATACATAATCTTACTTAAATCTGTGTTAAAACATCTTTATACCAAAATTTACACTATGAATAGGTCGGGGTATCAAAACCTACATTACGATACACAGAGTTATTATTGTAACAGATAAAATCTTTAACTCTATTAAAATATGTGTAATAATTTTTTTTAAAAAACATTATATTTTTTTTATTAAACTAAAGTTGTGTTTCTTTATAATCTTTTTTTTTTTAATTTCACCATTACAGGTGCTGTACAGGATGATAAAATTTTTGTTATGTTTGACGGATGGAGAGGCGCCTTTGATTATTGGTGTGAATACGATTCGCGCGATATTTTTCCTGTTGGATGGTGTGCTAATAGTGGTCATCCGTTACAGCCTCCGGGACATAAGCGTAATTTCAATTTTTATTTAATAATATTTTAATGATACACGTTAGATTTTTTTTTTTTGTTATTAACTTATTTACCTTATATAATTTTCATGGAACTAAAGAGTCGAACTATTATTTTATGTAATACTTTAAGATTATTAATATATTCAGTTGGTGTTTCGAATCGTATTCGAATTAAATGCTTCATAAGACTATTAGATAAATATTAGAACTTTAGAATGCGACGGAAGATATTACACCATCGAAGAGAAACCTCGCGATTATAGAAATTATAAATGCAATTAAAAATTTTTTGATCTAGAAAATTCTAGATTCTAATAGTTTGTCATAATTATTCAATTTTTAATTATATTTTTTTAATTAATAGTTAACAAAGGAGAGCATAATTTTACGTTGAATAATAACGATATCAATAAAAATCTGAAAAATAATAAACAACAGTTGTACCACGCCGCTCAGAGAGTATTGTGATGTCTACATCCAGCAAGAAATATAATACTCTGCAGAAGAAAAAGAAATAAAAATATCGACGCCCAATGTCGCAATTCACTGAAAAATTTAGAACTAATAAATTCCAACGTGGAAATGAAACAACTTTTCTGCCATTTCGCATAAAACGAATTTAGAATGTTATACTTTTCACGTGTGTTGAATAGAAATATCGGCACTCTGAATTTGAGGGAAAAAACAATTCTCAACACGTCTGGATATAGTGACTCTTTATTTTGAAATTACGGTTTATAAGGAGATGTAGCTTTGATTTGTCCAGTGAAAGGGATGACTAAGTACAGTTGAAAAAACTGTATGTAAATGTTAGTGGGTTATAAGTTTTTGATATCTGTATATATAATTATGTGTATTTTCTATAGTTTTTCATATTACGCTCAAGATTTATCTTTTTTTTTTTTTACATGTTTTGTAAGATCTGCACTGTAATTGTTCGTAAAATTGTAAATAAATTATAATTCTTTACTTATCAAAGTTTAATAATTTTCAACGAAATGCTTTATTATTTAATGTTATTTTTTATTAATGATTTCTATGTAATGGTGATATTGGACTTATGTATGTATGGAAATTATATATATTTTTTAACAGTACTAAATGCTACGAATAAAAGAAGTCGCGGAAATGTAATGTCTCCTGTACCGAATGATTCTCCTCAACCTCCGCCACCGCCAATATCGCCCAATGTACCGACGACCGAGGTTACCATGATAGAAGCTGATACTTCTAGTATAGTACAAAATTCTGAAACGTGTGCTACTAGTAATGGACATGAAAATACGCGTGGTAATTATTTCACGTTGGCTCTGTTTGTGCTTGATCATATCGATGAAATAATTTTTAATAACTGAAGTCCGGATAAATCTTCGTTACATAGTCTAATCGTGATATTATGTGATTTATTATCAATCGCTAGAATCAAAAACAAAATTACGAGTAAGATTTATTCTTTATTTCTGCTTGCACCATTCTTTTAAACTGCTTTAATAATTTTCTAAACACTATAGTTTATCTAGATGCGTGGACAGAATTTATAGTCGTCCCAGTTCAAAATTCAAACTCTTTTCTATCGTCCTCCGATTTCCTTCGCGTCTTGCCGCCGTAAATCCTTTGAAAGAATTTTGAAAAGTGGAATTAACTGATAACTGGTGAACCAAAATATTTTCTTTCTATAATAATCATAATTCCTTGCACTGTGTTACTCTAATGATTTCTTCAGATATTTAATAATGCAATTATAGATTTAAAAAAATACTGCCGTGTTTCGTAAATGTTAAAAAATCATACGATTCTAATTCAGTTCCTATATTGCATAACATCCTTAATTCTTTGAATATTCTTGTTTCCTTTATTGGTGGCGTCAAAATTCTTTCGTATGCTAACGTCATTGTTTTATACGTTACACACAAATACGTGAAACATGGGAAGAGACGTATTAATTTTTTAAAATAAACTATCTGATCTCGGGTTACACTTTCATTTAACAAATGTGAATCGGTTATATGTTCATATAGAAATATAGATATCGTTCGAAATTATTTATTAATACACCATTTATTCCATTCGTTACATCCCATCTCACTACCTAGGCTTTATTCTTGGTTACAAATTTAATTGGATGAAACGACGTTATCTACCGATTTTTCTTTATTTCTTCATAGCTGCTGCACATAATACAAATAGGATCTCTTTTGTGTACATCATTTATATTTTACGGTCTGAGACTTCGTCAATTTTGTATAGCGAACGTGTGTCATCGTTCGAATATTGTTTTCTCTTTCTGCATCTGGCAGATCCTGATATAAACATTTTTATATATAAATATATTATGTATTGGGGAAATACGAGGCGATTAATGGTTCCTGACGTACAACCTACTATATTAGAGAGATAGTTAATAAATGTTAAAGTTTTGTTATTTGAAAAAAAATGATGGAATGGGAAAAATTTCATATTACAGTAGAACATCTTTTATTCGTCACCCTCCGGAACTGGGCCTGTGGCGGATAACCGAATAGACGGGACAACACAAATTCCATTACAAACAAATTACATATATAGTACTATACTACATTGTACATCATTTAGGAAAGAAACTTAAAAAAAAAAATTGTTAGAATATTGTATTTTTATATAGTATAATTACCTAGAAAAACTATCTCTATGCCAAATTGTTTACATCTTTAAGAAATCGGACTTTCTTCTTTTTTTTTTCTTTTCAAAAGAATATATTTATTTTTTAAAAATTACATTTTATAATATGCAATTTAAAGCGACAATCCAATTAATGCCACTTCAAACTCCACTTACATTAATGATAACAATAATACAATAATATTGAAAATTTATATATTGTAATAGAATTTTAATTCAAATTTTACAACTTACTTCCCAATATACCATAATTGTATCTTAAATTTAATATTTTCATTAAAGTTCTAAACAAATGCTATTTTTATATTTTTTTCTGTTTTTATTTCTTCTATAGTTAAATTATTGAACTCATTAAATTTACCTCGTACTAAATCTTCCATACTACAATCTAACACTGTCCCATTGACATTACACTCTTGTAATACATGAAACAGGTGTCCGCAAAATTACATGTAATACAATTTTTTGTTTCTGCTATGCCAAATCTTTTTAAATACGTTTTAAAGCTACCATACCCAGTGATAAATTGTACATTATAGTAATTAGGGGTGAACTGTTTGTTTTTAAGTCTTACACTTAAATCTGGAAAATATTTGTAAGCTAATCCATTATATTGGTTCCACATTTTTTGATATTGTAATATATAATATCGATTTTTAACATTGTTTTGTTTACTTTCATATATAAATTTATTATTAATATATATTACTTGGTTAAATTCATGTAACGTTTTAATATTATTTTTAATTAAGAATAAATTGTTATGTTTATTTCTAAGTCAATGGGTATAATTCCTGTCACCATTATTGATGCCCAAAAAGTCGTTGTTTTGTATGCTTTGATCATTCTGATAGCTATAATTCTTTGATATGATCTCATTAATGTTATAAACTTTTTAATTTTTAACATATCCATATAAATATTACTACAATAAATTATATTTGGCATTATTACAGATTTATATAATATAGTTCCTTTTTTATAATTATTTCTTTTATTATTATTGTATAATTTATTAAATATGCATAAGAATTTGTTTATTTTAATTTTTACATTATTGAAATGATCATAAAATTTTAGGTTATTATCAATCGTTACTCCCAGATACTTTATATACATAATTTAAATTAATACCATACTTTAATAAATTTAATTTTTTCTTATGTAATTTTCTATTGAATAGTAAGTAATTTGATTTGGATATATTAATACTTAAATTATATTCATTTAAATATTTTTCAATTTCCTTGTATGTAATGCAAATGTTTTTTTCCATATTTATTTCGTTTTTATCCGCGATGATCATGTACATCGTCCACAAAAGTGATAACATTTACATTCTCCGGAACTTAATTTTGAAAATTCTTGAAAATACAATATTCCATAAATACGGTCCTAATACCGATCCTTGCAATATTCCTGTCATTATCGGGTGTTTTTTAACGTATGTCCCAATATTTACTAATGTGTATCTCTTACAAAAGTAATGATTTATGTTTAATAAATTGTGATCAATACCTAAATTTTCCAACAATGACATTAATTTATTTAAATTCAAACTATCGAACGCTTTAGTTATATCAACAGTTAAAACTGCTACTTTGTATACATTCCTTTTATATTTTTTAATTCTTTAAACTAACTGAAATACTGCTAATTCTATTGATTTATTTTCTAATCCACCGTATTGATCTTTGTTTATTATATCTTTATTGTTATTATTTTTTTTTAATTTCAGGAGTATGTATTTCTCAAATACTTTACTTATATTTGATAGTAAAGATATTTCTCTATATGAGCTTGATTCACACATAGGTTTATTTGCCTTAGGCAGAATTACCGTTTTTGATATTTTCCATTTTTCTGGATAGTAGTTCAATTGAAATAAAATGTTTATAAATTTACAAATCACACTTGGTATTTTAATATTAAATATTTTTAGCATTCCATTTGTTACTTTATCTAATCCTGCCGATTTGTTTTTCAATTGTTTTATTATTTCGTTTATTTCGTCATTTTTAATTTCATGCATTACACTATTTGCTTTCAATTTTGGTGTGAATGCATTTACATTGAGATATAGTTTATCTCATAATAAGTTTACTTTATCTTCATCTGTCTTAATGTTATGATCTAACGTTGGTATTTGCACCATTTTATTTTTATTTGATAATACCTTATATTTCAAACCAAAAACGTTTTTATCTTCATTTATTTTTGCTTCTTTAATCATATACATGTTTTAAATTTTTTTATACTCCTCATAGTATAGTCTTTTTCTTATTATACTTGTACTCCTATGATATTTCTTATAAGTTCGATTTACAAATTTTTTTTTGTATCTGTAGTTCTGGGTTAATACACGTTACTTGTTTTCCTAACGCAGTATGATCGGTTAAGTATAGTGTCTACATAATTTTGAAAAGTATTTAACCATTTCTCAACATCTTCCTGCGTATTACATTTAACTTCGGTGTCAATTATTTTCTTATATTTTATGATTTATTATAATTTATGACTTTGATATATTCACACACATGACTATTTTTATTTAAGTTAATATTAAACATAACATAGAAATCGTCACTTAAGTTTATTTCGTAGCTGACTTTCCAGTCTGTAATTACATCTTTTAAATTTCACGTAACTAATGTCAGATCTATCGTACTTGTTTGTTTGTCTCTTTTAAATGTAATTTGATCTTTTTGTTCAGCAGGTGTAACTCATGCAATTCTATTAATTTTGTTAGTTCTTTCCCTCGTGTATTATTAACTGTATCCCATATTATACTACGTGAGTTTAAGTCTCCAAGTAATACAATTTTTTTTATGTTATCATTTATGAACATATTGATTATCTGAAAGTATGCCTTAGATAATTTGTTGGGTGGTATGTATGTGAATATATAAATTATATTACTTATTTCTAACACTAAGATATTGTGTTCATTATGACTATAGATTGTGTCCACTCGTAATCCTAATTTGTATATTATCATAAGTTTATTATGTACTATTTTATTATAATTGTTCGGCACGTAATTATGTTTACATTTGTCAGATATAAAGACGATATCGAGATTGTTAGTAATTATATTTGCCAATAAAATGTCTATTGCGTCTTGGTAGTGGTTTTCATCATATTGTAGTGCTCTCATGAAAGGTTTTGATTTTCACTTTTGAATTTCGATTATTTTACTTATTTGCATTTTTGTACCCTTATCATTAATATTCCCATGTATTGCATATAGTTATATTATTGTTTCATTCAAATTAATTAATTCATTTTTTTAATACTTTTTTAATAGTTTCTTCTGCCATATAATTTTTATTTGTTGTATTTATTACTTCGACTGTTTGTTTAAAGTTCAAAGTTCCTCTCTTGACTCTATTTGTATTTTCTATGACCCCTTTTATTTTGCAATAATACTTTTTCAACCAAGTTTTGATCTTTATATTTGGTTCTTTTAATTTCTTTTTTTATTGTATCCGCGTTAATTAGTTCGATATTATGTTTATCATCATTTACTACATATGTCCTGCTTATTTTTCTCGTCACAATATATTTCTCGATGTACAGTCGTCTCAGTTGTTACTTCTGTAATATTATTTTCTAAGCTCATTAAACTGGATTACCGTTGATAGGGGAATATTTTCTTGTGGCATTATTAATTCCTTTATATTGCTAGATTCTTCTGCTGTTGTTGAATGTTGTCTTTTTGTTTCCCCTTCTTTGTTAACATTCACCTGCATGGTTTGGTTGCTAAATATTCTAAAATTTTCATTTTCGTAAGTAATGATTAATGAATCTGGGATTTTATCATTTTCATATGTCGTTTCTTCGGAAACTAAATATGTGTTTAAATTCTTGCTCATGCATTCCTGCCTTGATGAAAGTCACAAGAGATGTTATTTTTAATTGTAATTTATCCAGTGCCTCTTCTATCACATAGTGGAGTATGTGAGGTGAAACATTAGACAAAATTATTCGTTTTGCTGGATTAATTAATTTACGTATTTTGAATTCTTTTGTCCCAATGATTAAATTACTATGTTCATTTGTTATTTTATCGACCAACTCCTTATTTTTTAAATATATACATACTCTATTATTAGAAATTCTCGATGCAAACAGGATTTTATTAGGTTCTATATGTTGTGCGAGTGCGTGTATATATTCTTTTAATTTAATTTCCGTCACTGAGTGTATAACAATGGCTTGATTGCGATTGGGGAATAATTGTTTTTCGACAACTTTACTATAGGATAGATTATAAGATAAATTACTTATTGGCCCCGTTGGGACCATTGTGTTATTGTGTGTCATGATAAAAGGAACGGACTCGCCGATTATGAATTACTGATACCGTGATAGTAGATTTGACGAAACTCTGCTTGTAAATATATCGTTGAACCGACGTTAACGTAATCTATCACGTATCGAGACTGGCGGTAACTTTCTTCCGTTTCTGTGAAATTCGAGCTTTCTTAATGGCAAGGTTCTGTATTTTTTTTTTTTTAATAAATAGGATCTGTGTGAAGTTTGCCTCATCTTATCTTTTAAACCAATAGAGGCACTTTTTAACAATATTTCAGCTTCCGAATGGCTGATTGCTGAGTTTTGGTTGCATTTTGATCTTTCATCGTAGTCATTTTCACCAGCATTGGACTGCTTAACATTAGATACAATATCTTAATTGGTTAGAATTTCAAAACCTTCATCTTGTCCATGACACTATAACCAATCTGTTACTTGTTTCCCCAATGGGTATTACAGATTCAGGCCATAGTTTATTCCACCCATTCTATAGGTTTAACATTTTATGGTCGACACGTGCACTGACAACATTAAAAATTTCGTCTTTAATGTAATTTTTCCAAAAATCTTTTAACTATTGTTGTACCGTCAGATGACAAAAACATTCAATGAAATTCCTTCCGTACCGACGAGCTTCTGCTACAGTGATGGTTAAAAGAAGTTTTATTGTACTTGAAAATAAAAAGCGGCGTAACTCTCATCTTAACTGTCAAATTAGGAATAATTACTTTAGAAACATATTTCTCTACATATATATAAAATTTTACAAACTAATACAGTATTGATTTAAATCTGGTGTATACATTTATTAATTTTTTTTTTTCAAATTCAAGAAAACCATTCCGTTTGTTTTTTTGCAGTGTGCATTTATTTTAATTCGACGTGTAATTGCGGTCCATATTTAGACCCCATAAAAATATCACAAATTCCTCTTTCGTTTGGACCAGGAACTATCAAACGTGTATTACGAGAATCTATTCAAAATTTAGTTGATGCTGCCTATAACCAAAAAGAAGTTACCGGTATTTTAAAACAAGGAGATGGTAAAGTAATTATCACCGGTATGTATATAAATTACTAAAGATTTTTTCATATTTACGAATGAAATTTACATACTTAAATAACATTCGGATTATTGTTTTTATGTATAAACAAACAACGCGTATGTTTAAGTGTTCTTCTCTATTTTATATACATATACACGTGTGTGTATGTATGTATGGACGAGATAAGTAGAAAGAGAATTATTGAATCCCCTAATTAAAATTATCCTATGTTAATTTTCAACTTTAAAAAATAATACAATTGTGAACATGGTTAAATAATTATTTAGCGTCTCATGAAAACAATTTGGACAATGTTCGGTTGCCCGAGATTGAAAACGAAGATGATTTTTGCAAATATTTAGAATCTTTTCTAGAAAGTATAATGGCATGTGAAAATCTTTTCAGCATTTCTACAAACAACATACCATGTTTAAAGTGTCGCAATTCAAATCAACAAATAAAAACAGGTGAAACATTTTAATTCTTAATTTGAAGAATGTTGAATGTAGTAATTTTTATTCAAATAAACAATAAAAAAGAAGTTCAAATCACTGAATTTTTTTATCATTATCAAGTGTGAATATCTCAAAAGATAAAAAATATGAAATAAAAAAATCAAACAACCAAAAGCTTTGTAATTTTTAAGAAAGAAAACAGTGATTTGAACTTCTTTTTTATTGTTTATTTTTATTTTATTTCTTAATTTTATTAATAATTAATTCAACAATAACTACAGAAACATTCTAAATAGATGTTAAAAAATATAAAGAAATATATTTAAATAATTTTGTTACTTTAATTTAGCGTATATTTTGTGGTACGTTAGTTTGAAAATAATAAAATATTTTGATACCTTTCTACACACACACACCAAAAAAAAAAAAAAAAAAAAAAACCTATAAATCTATTTAATATATTAGCATGAGCTTATTATTAATGTTCATCATAATTTTTTTAATATAATACAGTTAAATCGCTTGGAAGTTGTTTATAGTAATTATTAAAAGAATGCACTGAAATAAAATTTTATTTGTAAATCAAATTAAATTTCTGATAATACTATTCCATTCGGTATATAGTTTTCTGTGTTTCAAAGGTACATATAATAAATTAAAATTAGCTAACAGCTCGGTTATGTGTCATATCGATTAATAATAAGCGCGTCGTAGGTGGTTATTAAATATGTTTGTTTCAATATTTACACTTTCAATGGTTCAAAAAATACTACTTTTACCTCAGAATTAATATGTCGATGTCAGTCACGAATAAATGTTCGATAGTTTTCTCGTTCTTATTCTACAAGTAGATAGTGTGGCAGAAATAATTAATATTCTAACACTGTCGTAATTATTCAATTTTGAATTATATGTTTTAATTAATAGTTAACAAAGGAGAACATAATGAATCTTTTACATTGAATAATAACGATACCAATAAAATCAATAAAAATCTGAAAAATTACGTGTGCAATAAAGACATTGGCAATAGCGACCATAATCACTGTTCCCCAGAAAGCTCATCACCACATTCCCCTTCGACTACTACTACTAACTTGGAGCACGATGATTCAACAAATTCTCCTCCTGCGAAAATAAAGAAATTAATAGCTGGTGAGTTTTTTTTTTTTTCAAAATTTATTATTAATTGATCATTAACAGTAATCTTCGTGTTATGCGTTTTTAATTTTATCTTTATTTTATTTTGTATTTTCTTTGTCCATTCGAATACACGTTACACATTAATTTAATGCACTTCGACGAGTGCAACCAAAGGAGTCTCCGGGAGTAATAATCGTGGTAAACCATCTAATACTAAAAAACCGAGTTTTCTTGGTATTGAATTAATTAACAAACGTAAACCTCGAATTCTCTTTCCCTAATTCGTCAGGTTCAATTAATCTAATCCTATAACGCCAGATGCGAATAACGGTTATTTTAAACTATAATAATAATAATGATAGCGTACCAGTCGTATTATTGCCTTCTAATAATAGTGGTCCACTTTTTGTACTAATTGAAAGCTTAGACAAAAATATTGCTCATTTACATCCTTTAACAGTTGAGAAATTAATTTCGATTAGAATCCACGGTATTAAAGAATTTATATCCGTGGGAAAAAGTAAACTTCCTTTAGAGTTTTCCTCCTTATTAGCTGTTAATAACTTTTTTACTTTCTCCAATTTTAAAGGAAAACAAATTAAAATTGTTTATTCCTAGTACTTGATCCACATGACATTGATACTAAAATTTCCAATAATTTGGAAGATTTGGAAACGCAGTGTTCTATAAATTTATAGTGAAGTTACTACGAGTAATGCCCACTCCTTTTGAAAAACTTATCCAAACTATGCAATCTTAAATGTAACCCTTCCAACCGTATAAATATCGTTCCTGTTCTGAATACCAGATACAACAAAATATTTTAAAAATTGGCCTATGAGAATGTTATATTACTATTAAATCTATACCTTCCAAAATCAAATCCTTCCTTTCTTAATATACCTTCTGTTCATCCTTTTAGTGGTATTAATCCTATGATTAATCCTGACATTCACACTCAAATTAATTAACTTCTATTCCAACTGATGTACCTTGTTCTGATATGATGGAAAATATTTACACACCTCTATCTGCTCTCTTCAATAAAGAACAGATTACTGCACTTGAATTTTCTGAAATCAGCACCTTTGTAGAACAACTTATTGCTCATATCAAGAAAGCTCTCAATAATTGTACTAATATCCACACTGACTCGAAAGATTCTTTTGGTACTATGGAAGTATCAGGAGCTAACTTTTCTTTATTTGCATTAATACTACGTATCATTCAATAGAATGCTAGAAGTATTCTTCTTCGTCGTTGTCTGTTTTCGGACGTCGTGACCATCATAAGCATTTTTTAACTATTTTTCGCCAGTCATTCCGATTCTGGTCCGTTTCCGTCAGTTGATGTGTCGATGATATCCTCGCTGTATGTAGAATGTAGTCGATGTACCGAGTCGGTAGTCGTCCTTTATTTCTTTTTCCTTCTACTAATCCTTGTATGACCGTCTTTTCCAATCCATTTCGGCATATAACATGGCCGAAAAATGTGAGAACTCTTCTTTTTATCTTCTGTAAAAGTCTATCCTTTTCCTCTATTTCCAGATCTGCCAAAATTGATGTGTTAGATCGATGTGCCCACGGTATTCTGAGCATTCTTCTATAACAGATCATTTCGAACGCTTCTAACTTACGACATAAAGTTTTGCTTAGGGTCCATGATTCAGATTCGTAGCTCACTATCGAAAATATTAGCGTTTCAATTAGTCTCTTCTTAGTTATTATCCGTATAGAGTGGTCTTTCCATATTTTATTTTATTTTCCTAGGGCACTTTTAGCTATTCCGATTCGTCTTTTGATTTCACTTTTATCATTTCCATTACTCGTGATATATGCTCCAAGATATGTGGTTGAAGTCTGTTTTTCGATGTCTGGTATAGACGTAAATGTTTCAGGCAGTTTCCCAGCTCTATCAATGGTGATTATGGTGCATTTCGAACGATTTAATATTAGATTTGCTTTTCGACTGAAGTGTTCTACTCGTTTTAAAAGTGTTGCTATTTCCAGTTCATTCACTCCTAATAGTACTGTATCACCTGCATATCTTAAATTACAGATTTTTCTTCCACCAATTATTCCTCCATTCCAATTTTCACTTGCTTGACGTATAATCCATTCACTATATATATTATAAAGTATGGGTGACAGTATGCAACCCTGTCTAACCCCTTTCTTTGTTTGAAAACTTTCACGTAGGTGTCTATCTATTTTTATATGCACAGTATTATCTTCATATAATTTTTTTATCATTTGAGGTGTTCAGATACTCCGAATTTCCTTAAAATTTTCCACAATGTGTTCCACTCAACCATGTAAAATGCTTTTGTATAGTCCAGGAAACATAATATTGCTGGCGTATTGAATTCGTAGCATTTTTGAATTATTTGCCTTATAATGATAAGCTGTTCTCGCGTGTCTTTTCCGGACATAAAGCCTGACTTGAGATTTGTGGCAGTATAAAAGGTTTTAATCGTTCTTGTATTATGTACGGCATTATTTTACTGATATGATTAATAAGTGCAATAAGTCTATAATTTTGGCAATTGTGTCTATCTCCCTTCTTGTAAATTGGTACATATACTGATTTAGTCCAGTCGTTTGGCCATTTTCCGTTGATCCATATCTTTTTGCAAGTTGCATGTATTATATCAACAGACTTACCTTTGATTGGTTTGATCATCTCTGCCACTATACCGTCTTGCCCTGCAGATTTATTATTTTTTAATTTGTTTATTGCCTTTTCAATTTCTTCTCTAAGGATATCCGGTTCTTGCTGTAATATATTTGAAGATGATTTATACCTTTCCGATGTATTATTTGTATCTGTTAATTCTTTGCAATATTCATGCCATCTTTTGATAATTCCTTGTTTATCTGTAATAAGTTTTTCATTTCGGTCTTTTACTGATATGGATCGTGGTTGGAAAGTGTTGGTTAAGTATTTTACTTTTTTAAATAAATATTTTGTCTCGTTCTTCTGGGAATGGTTTTCTATTTAATTACATATTTTAATTATGAATCTCCTCGAAGTCTAGTATTGAGTCTTCTTGTATATTCATTATATTTTTTGTGCTTTTATTTGTTGCCTCTGTTTGATTATCATCCGTGTTTCCTGAGTTATCCATGATTTTTTAGGTTTACCTATGGATTTCTGTATTTCAGCTTGTTATTTTAATATATTTTTATATTTATTCCATAGTTCATCCGCCTTATTCTCATTTATTTCATTTTCCGTTATGTTGTTTACTTGTTCGGTGACTTCTGTTATGAATTGTTCATTAGAACCTAGCTACCATCTATTTGGTTTTGTTTTTGTTGTACGTTTTAGTTTTAAACATATTTCCGCCACTAGTGCATTATGATCAGTGCCGCAGTCAAAACCAGGATAACTTTTCACATCTTTTATAGATGTTTTCCACCTTTCTCTTAATCTGATTTCTGGTTTTTCCATCAGGTGATTGCCATGTATATAGTTTGCGAATATGATGTTGGAATATTGTATTGCTAATTACCAGTATGTTCTCTGCGCAGAAATCTAAAAGCATATTTCCTCGATTATTTCTTTTACCTATGCCATATTTACCAACTATATGTTTTAGGTGATTATCATTTTGGTTGAAATCTCCAATAATCAATATCTCCCTATTTGGGATTATTTTGATCGCGTCGTTAAGTTGTTCGTAAAATTTATTCATTTCTTCGTCTGTAGAAGTCGTTATTGGTGCGTATATTTGGATTATATTCATGTTTACTGGCGTCGTTCTTAATTTTACTGTTACAATTCTGTCATTGATAGTTGAATATCCAACAACACTTTTCTTAATCTCTGTTGATAATAAAACCTGCTCCATTTTGTGATTTTTCCATTTCCTGAGTGGATGACTAGGTTTCCATTCGAAGTTGTAAAATGTCCGCTTGATCTATAATGGGTTTCAGACATACCAAGTATAGGAATTCTATTTATTTGCGATTCAATAACTGCTAATTTTCCAATATGATTCATACCTCGAATATTCCATGTTGCTATTTTCAATAATAATTTATTTTTGTTTTTCTTATTGTTCCCAGGCGCATATTTTCTACAGAGAGCCTGGTTGTCCACTTCTCTGTAGCCGGTCGCCCATTTAACACGTACGATCCCGGGGTCGTAGCGTCGAATGCAAGTCGGGTTACATGGCATAAAACTGCTATTATATGTGTTACTCATAATGGTTTTCTTGGAACAAAAATACCACAGTAGGGTTCCTCTTCTTTCTGTGGCGCAGTTCCACAGCCGATTGCAACCATTTTAGTCTCGCCTATAGATGTAGCATGTATCACCGTTTTTGTCTCCATGACTTCCGCCTTTACTGCTTACTGATATACCTATCAACAATAAATGCAATCTTCAGGGGTTCTTATCGTTTAACAACATTAACATAATTCTTCTCTCCGAAACTTGGCTTCGCTTCACAACAATTTGATATTAAAGGTTTTTGTTGTTATCGACATGATCGCGTGGATGGGTATGGTGGATGTGCCATTCTCATCAAAAACAACATTCCTCATGAGGCTATCAACATTTGTTCAATCTATCCGTCTTCCGATCATCCGCCTTAATGCAGTTTCCATTTCGATTAATCTAAATAATTCTCCATTAACACCGTATTTATTTATTTTCCTCCAATGCATCATCTGTTCTCTCGAGAATTTATTACGGCCATTACTCCATTTGAGAAGAACGTTATAGTTGACGCTGACTTTAATTATCATCACTATCTTCTAGGTGATAACTATATCAACTGATCTGGGACAAAAGTGGAATACATACTTGAAAACACACATCTTGTCTGCCTTAATAACGATGCTTTCATTATCAGAAATTTAAATTAATGCACATAAATCACAATCTACTGTAAGACATTTCCATACTGAAGAATTTACTTTACAGGAACATAAGGTAGTTTTGAAGAATAAAACATCCATCAAGCCCGGATTTGATGAGGTTATTTATTCTGTTTTCCGACATCACTCAGATTTCGCTTTGGAGACTTTATGTTATATTTTTAATCGTCTTTTTTAACCAGCAGTATACCTTAATCCTGGTCAGAATTTGTAGTAATTCCGATTAAAAAATCAGGATTGGCTAAACCAGCAGATAAATCATGTCGTCTTATATCCCTTTCATCATGTATTAAAAAACTATTCGAATCTGTTCTAAAGAACCGGATTGTTTGGTGGTTGGAGACGAATTCGTTATTACTTGATCGCTGCTTTGGTTTAAAACCAAACAAAAACTCCATGTACTGTCTTACATATTTAACAGCTGATATACTCCAATGTTTTTTGGACAAGGAGTTTTTGATTTCTGCGTTCGTCGATATTAAAAGAGCTTTGATGCAGTTCATCTTCGGATTTCATACGCCCGACTAACCGCTATTAATATTATATCTCTGGCGGCTGATTTTTGTAATATGCTTGGCATTTAAATTTGCTTTTCTGAACAAGTTGGTCTATAGAGAATATACCATGGTCTTCCTCAGTACTCCGTCTTAAGTCACATCTTGTTTAACATTTATATTTTATCCGCCTTTCAATTACCGAAAGTACGATCATGTCCTATGCTGATGATATAACAATGTATCACTCAGAAAATAATTTATCAATTACCATCAATATCATACAAGAAGATATGACCAAACTTATTGATTGGATGATAGAGTCCCATTTAATAATTTTAACTTTTGTTATTTTTACATATAGATGGTTAACTGATAATACAACGATTTGTTTTAAAAGTGATGTAATCACCAGTTACAATTTCGTTAAATTTCTGGGCCTAGTATTAGACCGAAAGTTACTGTGGAAGGGCCTTATTCCCCTACTTTGTTCGAAGGCCTTTTAAGCCTCAAACATACTGAAGATGTTACGACATCTCGGTGGGGTGGTGATCCGTCACTGTATTTAATTTTGTTAAGATCGGGGACAGATTATGAATTTCCAATTTTTGGCAATGCAGCTTGAAATTGTGTTATTAAGCTCACGCGGATTCAAAACTATTGTTTACGCTGGATGCTTGGAGCATTTTCTTCCTCGCCAGAAGTTTCGGATGCATTTCACCGATTCAGTTCAGAGGTCAACAACTTGCTAATCAGTTTTTCATAAAATTTTAATCCTTTTCTAATAACTCCTTACCCCTCAAATACCACGAAATTTTTCGAAAGTGGTGATTTACGGATAAATCTTGTTCTTTTACTCGCGCTCTCCACAAATATATTTCTCTCATACAAATCCTTATTAATTACCGCTCCTGTATTCTCTATTTACCTTTGCCGCCAAATTTCTAGTTCAACGGTGGATTTGGTGTCCCATATGCAATGGCCTTATCTTGGTCCTTCTTCCAACTTATAAGATATCTTCATTATTCAAAGCAATTGATCGGAATTGTTATATGTGTACACTGATGGATCTAAAGAAGGTTTTCAATGACTGGTAAGATCGACCTTCGTGATTCTAAGCAAAAACGTGACCAGGCAGTTTAAATTACCATCAGCGGGCTCGGTTTTCACTCCTGAGGCTTTTGCGATCGTTAAAGTTTTACGCTTTATTATTCGTATTTCTGATTTTAGTGACAATATTATTATTTTATCGGTTTCTTTTAGTTGCCTTAATACTATATCCAACTTCCATGTTATCAAGAGGTTCTATTTTACAATTTTACAAGAAATATACAACTTCAGTTTAAGAAATATTACAGTCAACTTTTGCTGGATTCTTGGTCGCATTTAAATTCATGGTAACGCTGTTTGTGATGAAACCGCAAAATCTGCTGCAGCCATCGGTAACTTATGACCGTACATTCCATATTCATTGGTCTTAATTTGTGTTAACTCTGATTTGAAATAATTGTGTCAAATTTTATTAAAACTCTATTTATAGAGCTTTGAATTAAATTGTTAATACTCGCATTACATTTACTAGGGGCGTAAGACAATTTTTAAATTATTGATAATTATTAATTTAATCAATGACTACTCACACACGCGCATTAAATTGTTCACTTTGAGACATATTTATTAATTTAAAATAAACGGGATTTTCGTTGTTCTTTTTCTTTAAAAAAAAAATTAAATTAAATTTTTAAACTGCAAAATAATAAAATCTATTTGTAATAATATCAATACTGAAGATTTTTTCGATTTGTTAATGATTGTCAATTTTAATGCGCGTGTGTGTGCAGTCATTGACTAAATTAATAATTATCAGGAATTTAAAAATTGCCTTACGCGCCTAGTTGCGGGTATTAACAATTTAATTCAAAGCTCTATAAATATAGAGTTTTAATAAAATTGGCACAATTGTTTCAAATCAAGTTAACACAAATCAAGATTAATGAATAAGGAATGTATGGACATAAGTTACCGATGGTGCCGCAGATTTTGCGGTTTCATCACAAATAACGTTACAATGAATTTAAATGTGGCCAGGTTCTTTGTTATCTGAATATCTACGTGATGCTTAATTTTAGTTTAACACGTTGCAGATAAGTCTATTGTAATTTAATTAAAAACTGAAGTAGCGTTCATATTCGCAAGTTCACAATTGGTTAATATAAACTGAATTATGCAGCTGGTTTTAATTTTATTGTTTACGAAATGTCAAGAGTATCATTTGCTGAATATCATCAAAATATTGAAATAAGTTGGAATATAAAGTTAATCCGGTTTTGTTTTACATAATTCTGACGGTATCCGGGTATTATTTGTGATATGCAATATAAAGTTATATTATTCGTCGACTATCATCTGTTAAAATAAATTAAAAGTTAATATAATATTTTAAATTATCTGTTTTTTATAAAAAATAAATAATTTTATTTATCCCTGTAAAATATAAAAAGGTGTACGTATTTGTACGTCTAATTTAAAATAATAAAGTGTGAATAATTTTACAAAAAATAGGAAAAATCTTCATTAAATATTTTCATTATGTGTTTTTGACTGTTGATTAGTTCGAGCATGTGTACTTTGTGTCATCATCGCAGTCGTGTGCTCTTTTTAAGCATTGTGAAATTATGAATCATAGTTGCTGCGTGTAATTGACCCCGCTATATATCTATATCTTCGGTGCATACAGCGCGATGATATGAGTGGCGATTTTAAGTTCGTATTGTAGCGCATCGATCTGTGACCTTCAATCATTCCTACCATATGTTCCGTCACACAATATAGCCGAAAAAACACTTATCCGTTTCACTATTGCCTGCCATGTAGTCGGTTATCCACCCTACCATCTTTCTTGGTTCTTTTCGCCATCTGCGGTACTCAACATTCGCCTCCAACTCGAATTCATCAATATACTTTAGATGGTTTTTTCCTTACTTTTTTAGTATGTACTTTATATATATATATATATATATATATATACACGTTTATATTAAAATCGCATTTTTTTTTATGCTATGCTGTTTTAATGAACAGAACAAGAGGCAGCTACGTCGACAACATATAACGAAGGACCGCCAAAATTACCGAGTGATCCAGCTGAATGGACAATAGAAAATGTAATATCGTATATTTCCTTCAACGATCCTGCTTTGGACGTACATGCCGATCTCTTCAGAACACATGTATGTTTCATTTATTTTTTTTAATACTTCCATTTTAGATACAAATGGATTTTTAATGAGATATCAATTTAAAAATTATGTTACCAAATAATACAATGGAACAATTTTAGCGATCTTCTTCTTCTTTTCGTATCCGGTTCGCTTAGGATTCATATTTTGTCACACCAATATTCGGTCAGTATCTTGGCTTTCCATTTGCTAGGGTAACATCATGCATTGTACACATCATCGGATTCTTTTCACACTCCAATATGTGTTGTATTGTCTTTCTCCGCATTGGCATTATGGGTCTTCCACCAGGTCCCATTTCATCATTTCTGATGCGGTACGAGCACAGCCTGTCCGTATTCGATTTATTATGCGTCATATTGGCCATCTCTATGTTCTGGTGCCAGCGTTTCCTCTGACGGTCTCACGGGGTTTGGTTTAATTTCTTTACTCCATTGATTTATCCGTTCTTTTTCGGGTTGCAATATTAATTCCTTGGTAGTTTTCATGAAACTGCTCCTAGACTTCAGTCTGTATGATAGCTTAGTTTGACCGTACATTGAATGCCTTTCGTCGTAGATTCTGGCAGTTCTTTCTTTGTCAGCTATTACACAACGTTTTATGTGTGGTGACGCTATAATACCGCTCAGTAAATAGAGGTTTTCTACTGCCGTTTGTTTCAAACATCCTGTTACTAAACGACACGCTTCGTTCAGAGCAACATCCACCTGTTTTGTATGCGCAGCCGTACTCTACCGCTGTAAAACATAACGCTAAGGCTGTTGTTCTTATGACCGTAGCATTTTCACCCCATTTTGAAGTTATGAGCTTTTTTAGTATTCCATTTCGTGTACTGATTTTTTGTTTAGTAAAAAGAAAAAGATTGGAGCAGTGGTAAAACCAATACATCAAAAATACAAATATTTTGTTAATAGATTTAAAATTAAAACAATATATATTCACTAAAGATTATTGATAGCAGACAATTTATGCAAATCTCGTCATTTGTAGATTTTTGTATAATTAACTTTAAATGTATAAATTTCAACTCTACAAGACGGCTGAGGATAATTATTTGTTAGTACATCACCTGTTGTATTTTGAGCAAAAATTCCATTTCCGTATCTTATTAACCTGTTGTTCTGAATGTATTGTCGGTAACATGGGATGGAGACGTTTAATTTTTTTTTTAGCATTCTACATAAGTAAGTGGATAATTTTTTATTCGTTCGACCATTTCCGATTATTATTATCCATTTAAGAAAGTAAAATGTAATTTTATCACACGATGACTTTTACAACTTTGTTTCGTTCTATTGTTAAATATCTTCAGTATGAAGTAAAGAATTGTTTTTGTAGTAATAGAAACACACACGGTACTGTGTGTAAATAAATTTCATCTGTAAACTTGCCTATATTTATTGTTAGTATATATATTACTAGGCATATATAATTACCGACGAAGCTATCGAATATGTTCGGACTCTATTATGGTTTTTAGAAACAACTTGTGAATTAAATTATTTGTATTATGATTATATAAATACATTTTATAACAAAAATTATTTAATTTAAATAAACTTCAAATGATATATTATAAAGAACTTATTAGTGAGCACAAAAGAACTGCTCACTAAAAGTGAACGAGATGAATTCGCTCCGTGCGTTTACAAATTATCGTTCATCGTTAAGTAGTTCAATTACTCAGACAACTCAGTAACTCAATTATGACGATGCTTATTCGTTCATACAATCTTCGCGCATGCGTAGAGTAATATACTAAAATATATGGCAGTCGGTTTTAGGTATCATCCTTACTGGTTGTAACGCAGGAAAAATTACTGCGTTTATTGTGAAATGGTGTATAAAGTATATAATGTATCATCATTTATCCACTCGTGTCCGAGTATGAAGTACCACCCGTTATTGATGTATTCTGATGTGACTAAGTAGCCCGATTCTCGCAGCATAATCCTTGCTGCATACGCTACATTTGAAGGTGCCAGTGTTGCTGGATATTGTTCCTGCCCTGAGCACGCGATTACGTTTTTTCTTATCTGCCACGGTTTGAGCTTTTTTATCCGCACATTGTAGGTCATTTGTAGCTACACATTTCCATCCTTTCCTATCTATTGCTACTTTCTCCCATTTCTTGGGATCTATATCGCAATCTTTAAATATTTTCCCCAAGAAGCCTTGTACCGCTATGCGGACGTCCAATACGACACTTTCTATCCAACAGTTGACCATAGAAAATCTTTTTGGGAATTCTGTTTTCACCCATTCTTATAACGTGTCCGGGCCATCGTAGACAATTCTTGTAAAGCAACAGTTGAATAGATGGGCAATTTGCCCGCTGTAAAATGTCACGGTTTGACACACGATCTTGCTATCGGACACGCAGTATTTTGCGCAATAAACGCTGGTGGAATGCTTCAAGTGAGCGTATGTTTTTTTTGTATAGAGCCCAGGTTTCTGATTCGTAGAGTAACGTTGGTAATATTACAACTTTGTAAATTATCAGCTTGGTTGGCAAGAGAATATGTTTGTTATTGAAGACTCTTTTATTTAGCCTATTTACAGCGGCTGAAGAGCAGCTTGTATTCTGCCGTTTATCTCGTTATCTAGACTGATATTGTTACTTAATATGCTTCCAAAATATTTAAAGCTATCCACTTGTTCAATTGCAGTGTTGTTTAATTTAAGCACATGCTCGCTTCTCCTTTATTTGAAAGTCTTCTTCTTATCGTGTCGGTCATTTATATTCCTTTTTTTCCCAATATTTCACTATCTGGATTGCCTCGTCCGAGATTCCGTCTATTCTTGTCATATCTTCCATTCCGCATCGCACTGGCACAATAAGCAAGTTAATAAGTTCTCCGAATCTTGTACCATGCCACAATCACATCTGTCATTATCTGTAATTTTCCATCGTTTCATGTTCTTTGCTGTTCTACCTGTCAGAGTTCACCGGGAGGTAGGTGTTCGTTCTATTATTCCCATAATTTTAATCAGTTTTCTTTCACACTTCCTTTCCATAACTCCATCCTAGTGATTTCCGGCGTTTGTGTCAGAGCGTTTGCTGTTTTCAAAAAACTCTTTCTTGACTTGAGTCGACTTATTGCCGCATCTTTTGCATTCAGTGGATGTCTTATGTCTTGTTCTTGTTTTGTTTTTTCATTTCCAGCCATCACTTTCCGTCTTATATCTGGTGGTGCTATGCCGGATAATATTTCTATTTTATCGATCGGTGTCGGCTTCAAACATCCTGTAACTATACGACCGGTTTCGTGTAGTGCTACATCAATTCTTTTTTGCATGTGCTGAATTCCGCCATACTGCACTAGCATATTCACCTGCGGAATAACACAGCTAAAGCTGATGTTCTTAATACATTTGGATCTGCACCTCAGGTGAAGCCAATCAATTTTCGGATTAAACCGTTCCTTGTACTGATTTTTCTTGTGGTATCTTCGCAATGTTCTTTAAATGTTAAGGCTCGGTCCAACTTAACGCCTAAGTACTTTGGGTTGTCACAGTGTTCCAGCGATATCCCTTGCCATTTAACATTTAATTTGCGTTTTGTATCCTTATTTCTCAAATGAAACGCTGATACTTGGGTTTTATTAGGGTTCGATTTGAGGTAATTGCTAGCATATTATTTTTCCATAGTCTCCAGTATTCCATTCAAATTCTTTTCTACCTCGCAAAACGTTTTCTCTTGAGTTATAGTAGCTAAATCATCAGCGTATATAAAGTGTTTTGTTGAACTTCTAATTGGTTGATCATTAGTATATATGTTTAATAACATTGGCACAAGTACGCTTCCTTGTGGTAGACCGTTGTTCTGTTTCCTCCATCTGCTCTTTTTGTTTTATAGCGTTACATGAATCGCCGATTCCTCAATAATGTGCTAATAATTTTGGTTAATTTGTAGTCGGTAGTAAGTTCGTAATATTTTTTTAATTAGTATTCTATGATTTACTGTGTCGTATGCTGCACTTGAATCTATGAACGTCGTCCCTGTTACCATTTTTTTTCATATCCATTTTCTATTTCCTGGGCCAGACTTAAGATTTGCGCTGTGCATGATCTTCCAGCTCTAAATCCGGCCTGCTGTTTAATAAGTTTTGAGTCTATTTTTTCACTTATTCTATTTAATATTATTCGTTCAAATATTTTATAACTATGACACAATAAAAATACAGACCTAAAATTTCCAGCTATAGCGGTTTTCCCCGGTTTAAGTAATGCAACCACGTGCGATTTTAACCATTATTTAGGAATTCGGTCCATGATAATGCAATTATTAAACATATCTAGAAGCCATTTTTTAGCTTTAGGTCCTATATGTTTAATTTGTTCCGTCATTATGTTATCGACTCCGGGTGATTTCCTATCTTTCATTGTCTTAATTGCCCTGTCTAGTTCATCCATTCTGAACGGTTCATTAAGCTGGCTCGTATTATCAGTTGTTTTCATTATCAGTTTTGGTTTATCTATTCTACCTTTGATTTTTCCATTCATTAATAATTTATTTGCTATTTGGTCTAGTGTAATATTTATATATTTAATATTTATATATTCTTTTGGTAGTAGTTTTTCATTATTCATGTTTTTTATCAGCTCCCAAGCTTTGTAACCATTTTTCGACGTGTCTAGATTTTCTATTGTTGAAATCCACTCTTTTTTCCTTTCTCCTGCTATTATTCCCATGAAATTTTCTCCCATTTCAATGGTAGCTTCGTCAAAAGATCTGTTTCATACATTTTATAGTATTCTTCTAGATTGTCAATAGCTTCTTGACATAATCCTTTTACATAATTAGTGCGACATCCTTTTGGTATATGCCTTTTAGATACTTTTTTTAAGAGCTCCACAAAATGATGATAATTGGCTGGTGTTGGTTCTATCGTTCCTACCTCATTATCCAAGTCATTTGCAAATTCCATCTACTTTGCTTTTTTAAAATTAAATTCCTACCACGCCCCCAGTAGTTGCACTAGCAGTTTAGTTCTCGTTTATGGTTAAACCAAATTTATTATAGACAGGTGATAGTTGCACTAGCAGTTTAGTTTTCTTCTCGTTTATGGTTAAACCAAGTTTATTATAGACCATCTCTAACGACTGCAATATATTCTGTAATTCCTGCACGTTGTGGGCTACCACAGCGCAATCATCCGCGTACTGGAAATCTACAAATACCGTTTGCGAGCATTTGAAAGTAGCACAGAACCGCTATAAGTTGAAGAAACCGCCATCGAATCTACTGTTTATTATTATGTTCATGGAGCCTAGTTTCTTAAGTGCAAGTGTATGTATAAATGTCATATACACTGCGAAAAGTGTCAGAGCTAACACACAACCTTGTTTGACTCCTGTGTTTATTCGGAATGGCTCTCGCGATTTTGTATAAATACAGTGCCTGTGTTATTTTCATGTAGTAAGAAAAACATTTGAACAAATTTTGGCGGGCAGCCTAGTTTCTTCATGCATTTCATTAACAATTTCCTATGAACTGTATCAAACGCTTTGCAAATGTCAATGAACGCGATGTACAGATCCTTATTTTGCTCCTAACACTTTTCTTGCAGCTGTCTTAACGGGAATAATGAATCGATTGTGCCACGGCCCGAGTGAAACCATTTTAAGTTTCAGGAAGAAAGTGTTCTAAAACCGGTGTAATGCGATTATTACTCTTGCAAATAGTTTGCCTATTGATGAAAGTAGCGCTATTCCTCTGTAATTGTTGCAGTCACTTTTATCCCCTTTGCAACTATATATTGGTATTATGGCGGCAATTTGGAAGTCTTTAGGGATAGAATCGCCCAACCACATAGTCGATAAGAGCTTGTATAAAGCGTTTATCGGGTTTTTGCTTTCTAGTTTAAGTATATCAGGTGGTGTTTTGTCCGGACCAGCAGCTTTTCCGTTTTTGATTTGATTTATTGCGACTTTTATTTCTTCCAGTGATATATCCCCATCTAGTTCAGTTAATTGATCTCAAGTCGGTATTTCATCCACAACTGAGGCGTCTACATGAGTATCATTGTTTAGCAAATTACTAAAATAAGATTTTCATCTGTGTGATATTTCTTCTTCGTTATTTATAATATTTCCATGTTCATCACATAGCGGGGCTTTTTTATAGGGCACTGGTATAATGACCGAAGTCTGCATATGCCTGAATCTCGTGTGCTTTATCTTCCCACCATTTGTTTTTCATCCGACGTGTTTCCCTCTGGACTTCAGCTTTTAGTTCGGTGAATTCACGTCTTACATTGGCGTCGTTTATATTATTTTGCCATTGAATGAATGCTAGTTTCTTACGTTCAATCAAATCATTAATTACATTATCATTTGCAATAAACCAATCTTGGTTTTTTCGCTTGGTTTTTGTTAGTGCTTTGTTGCAACATTTGTGCAGCATTTCTTTCACAGTATCCCAAGTTGTATCACCATTTGAGGTAAAATCGATATTAGCTTTGTGATGTATTATAGCTTTACGTTCCTGACTATTCTTCAAGATATCGATGTTGTACCGGGTAGGTTTCGGCTTATGATATTTCAATACGTTTCGTTCTTTTAATGATATTACTGATCTAACCAACCTATGAACCGTCGAGAACTCTGCGCCTCTCATTACTCTTGTGACTTTTACTTCGTTCCTGAATTCACGGCGTGAAATTACAAAGTCAATCATATGCCAGTGTTTTGACCTGGGATGCATCCATGTGCCTTTGTAAATTGTTTTAAGTTCGAACAACGTATTTGTTATAACTAATCTCAGACTTTCACAGGCTTGGAGTAGAAGAGTACCGTTGCTATTTGCTCCTTTTAACCCATGTTTACTGATAACATTCGAACAAACTTGGGTGTCGTTGCCTACACGAGCGTTGAAGTCGCCCAGGATAAACACTCGCTCTTTACGCGGTATGTTGCTAACAAGTGCATGTAATTCCGAATAAAAAGTTCATTTTTCCATTTCTTTGGCATCCATTGTGGGTGCGTATGCGCTGATTACATGCATTACAGTCCTTTTATATTAAGTTGAAATGTTAATTTCATCAGCCTTGACCCATAATTTACAGGTTTAGATGTAATAAGATCTGCAAAATGTTGTTTCATCGCTTTGCCAACACCGTGTATGCGTTTTTGTCCAGATGGATAGCCATGCCAGAACAACACGTACTTATCTACTGGTTCATAAATGCTTCCGTCATCAAGGAATCTAGTCCTGCTTAATGCTGCTATATCAATATCATAGTTATTCAATTTTTTTGCCAAAAGAGCAGTTCTTCTTTCTGGATTGTTGTCATTATCCGATCAAGTTCTTATGCTCCATGATCCTAGTTTTAGTTTAAACTCATTTTCATTTTTTCTCTTGTTTTTACCGCATGTGTATGGGTTCCCGCCAGTCGCAGCATACTGACCAGGATTGATTGGAGTAGCTGATGTTTTGAGCACGTTTTCTAGCCAACTCCGAATTCACGGGGGCAGCGGGGATCCTGAAGAGGCCTGTCCAGTCGCATATTTGACTGCCGAATTCAACTTCTACTCCATTCCAGTTGAAAGCGACCATATAGGATATGCTGCCTGACGTGCAAGATGTAACTAATAGCTTCCTACTACCATCGCCGCAGACTTGTCGCTGCAGGAATTTGACAAGAAGAAGAGAGAAAAAAGAAGAAAGGAAAAAGAAGAGATTAAAAAGAAGAAAGGGAAAAGAAAAGATTAAAAGCGAGTAGATTAGGATGGCATAAGTGCGCATGTGGGAACGTAGGAGATGTTGCACAGCAGTTCCTATATTGCCTATACAGCTACATCAATTGATCTGATGGCATGATTAAATCAAGGCAACGAGGCTTGCTATAACTGTTACTAATGCAGGTAGGTTAGATATGGAAAAATGGGATGAGATTATGATTGAAGAAAGGATAATGAGGATGAAAGGAAAGAAACGCCAGTTATTCAGGATGGCGCCCTAGCCTTTGGATAAAGATCCTGACCACATGGCAGTGGTTTGCTATTGAGGAAATAGCGATGTAAGGTTTTTACAGCGACCAAACCTCGTTGAGGGTGAGACAATCGTAGGATTTTGTGGACTTTTAATGGACAGTTCATCAAGCTGCCCATCCACATCCTCTTGTCTCATTGCCCTCTCACTACTGGAATCGTCTACCTGAGACTTTCCACCAGTAGCCGCTGTTGGTTCGCGGTTGCTTATTGATTATTCACAGCTGGCCAATATATCTACTGGTCGTTCCACTATCCAGCACCTGTGGACGCGCCCCGTTCCGGTTAGAGCTCCGGATCCCAGAAGGTACATAGTACCCCCTGGGGGGTATAATGTATATATATACATATATATTATTTAAAACAAGTTGCCGTGGAAACGGTAGATACCTTCATATAATTAGGGAAAAATTTGCAACAGGAAACAATGGACATACACAGGAGATTATAAGAAGAATTCAACTCGGATGGATTGCGTTTAGTAAAATGAAAAATATTCTACAAAATGAAATTAGTCAGCAAACCGAGCTAAACTGTGTTCAATCAATGCATCATACCAGTGCTGAGCTATGGAACAGAAACTTGGCCCCTAACAATAGAATTGATGGATAAGATCGGAAAATCAGAAAGAAGAATGGAACGAGCATTGCTAGGAATAAAGTTGGGTGACAGAATTTGAAACTACGACATACGGAGAAATACAGGGTTTGAAGACATTGTAACCAAGATAGCAATAAATAAATTAAACTAGGCAGGACATGTAGCACGACTGTCGGATGGAAGATGAAGGAATTATTTAGCTGGCGGCCATATGCTGTAAGGCGGAAACAAGGGAGACCCCCAAGAAGATGGTCGGATGACATAATAAAACAGGCAGGCCATACATGGATGCGCAGAAATTGTTAGCTTAATGATCGAATAGAAAGTGCAATATGCGCAAATTATAATCTTTGTTGTCTGTCGATTTCTTACGTTATCGTTTTAGTATCTTCTTAACTTCATATAGGTGGAATAATACGACGATCATAGTTTTATATATATATATATGCGTGTGTGTGTGTGTGTGTGTAAGGACCCCCGTAAACGATTAAACTTGTTTGTCAAATATATTTGACAAATAAGTACATAGACGTGCAATCTGTATTTGTCAAACTGCTATCTTTTTTAATCGTGTTTATTTCGTGTACAATCTTTAAACAACTCTTGGTGTACAATGTTAATATTTAAACATGACTAGAAATAGAGACAAAGCTTTACTTGCACCGACCCAGCACTGTTTATTAAAAAAAAAAAGCCCTTCCTCCTCTGTTATACTAGGACGAGGAAGTTTTAACATTCAGTCATTTTTGAAGTATTTAGATTAATTTCCATAATTGTGGAAATTCTCGAATTCTAATAATTTTTTTTTCACTAATATTTCGCGCTGAAACGTCTATCATATTAAGATACTGAATTTTGTTTGTCAAACACGCGCGCAGTCCTACAAACTTATTTGTCAAACAAATCGCCAATCAAAATTTTTATCAAGAACATCAAACGTGATTTTTATTTGACAAACACATCAAACAAGGCCGTATACCGTCAATTGATTTGACAAATTGTTTGATTGTTTACAGAGGCCTTAAAATATCAATATACTTATCTGAGTTGTGTGTCTGTTTATTGATGTACGTTTAACGTTAATTTTATTTGTTAATTTAGGAAATCGATGGAAAAGCATTGTTACTATTGAACTCAGAAACCATGATGAGATACATGGGACTAAAATTGGGACCAGCGTTGAAAATTTGTAATCTTATTTCAAAGATGAAAAGTAGAAGGCATATACTACTGTAAACAACATTTTTTGTATGTTTACTTTTGTTCTTTCATTTGGGGGACCAGCGGTATCTTTTGCTGTTTATGCTTTCTTAAGATTATTAATCTTGTCTTTACTCGCTTTCCGACGTTACAATCGTATGTCTATTTCAGCTCTGAACATATAAATATTCTTCCGATATATATATATATATATATATATACATATATATATATATATATATATATATATATATATATATATATGTATATAATATGTGTGTGTGTATATATATATATATCGGTCTATATATGTGTGTGGTGTGTATTACTAAGAATGTTTCGTTTTCTTCTATTTTTCATTCAATTAATGTTAAGAGGTATGTTAGATTTTATGAATGTTTACTTCAGGCTGCATTATTTCAAGCATTTTTCTGAAATTATAGAATATTATATTCATAAAATTAGGTGCTAAGTTTCATAACTGTGATTGTTTTTGAAAATTTTTTAGTCGATAGAGATTTGATTGATTATTAGTTCATGGGACGTAACTAATTTCGTACTCCTATTTATTATTGAAAATCTATTTCTAAAATTATCAGACTGATTTGTGAGAAATTCTTCCAATTGACCAATGTTAAGTTTCTTCTCGTTATTCCGTTAGCAGAATTTCGTAGTTTAATATCGATATAGAGTTAATCGCAATACATAGGTTTATAAATCATGTTCAAAGATTAAAGTCGAATTTGATGCGGTAATTCGAATTTCACGACATGCATTTTCTTTTAGACGTAAAAACTTATTCCGTGTAATCGACATTATCTTTTTAGCAAGATTTTAATGTAGTTTCTCTCGGATTTATACAAACAGTGCTTTTGAGCAATTACTCGATCTTTAAGTTAACGGTAAATTAACATAAACATATAATACTAAACTATATATAAATTTAAAAATCCTAATTAATCTACCTAGGTGCGTGTATTTGCTACTTTGTAGGCAAATTTTTTGGCTATTAAACAGAATCTAAATTATTTTTACAGCTACAAAAATGTAATATACATAATATTAAAATTCGTTCCATCTTTACACCAATGTTGACGAATAGTCTGTGAATGAAGTGTATATCTAAAACATAAATAAATAAACATATGTTACCCGAAAGTTGTCTGGTAGAAGTGACAAAATACGTTACTAAAATTTAAAACAGCACTGTATGATTACACATGATTACCTTCATCGAAAACGACTAATTTTATATGAATAATGTATGGCTTGACAATTACATATACTTCGATATTTTATTGTTTTCTGCCTTATTCAAGCAGTTTATTAGGAAAACGAGTAATTTTTTATCATTTATAAATTTTATGAATGCATTAAATTATTATATTTTATGTATAATTTAATGTTTTTGTTGTTATTATGTGATTTATTAGTTAATGTGAATATATATGTATACATATGTGTATATATATATATATATATATATATATATATATATATATATATATATATATGTATAAAATATTTTTCGGGTGTTATTTTATTTTTATTTTATATATATATATTTATATATATGTGTGTGTGTGTGTGTTTAAAAAACGTATTACTGTCTCTCCCAGGGCGAGTTTAGGTCGCCGTAAAAACATTAAATCGTTACCTCATCAGTAACAAACCGCTGCCTTGTGATTAGGGTCTTTACCCAAAGGCTAAGGGAGTAAACCCTAACAGAAAATCCTGCAGAAGTCAACGGGAAACTACTGCAGTATTATCCCAAGAACAACCATCATGATAGCGGGAAAAGAATTGGCGCCCGGCGTTACCAAGTTT
Organism: Coronaproctus castanopsis; assembly: GCA_032883995.1. Classification (NCBI taxonomy): domain Eukaryota; kingdom Metazoa; phylum Arthropoda; class Insecta; order Hemiptera; family Monophlebidae; genus Coronaproctus; species Coronaproctus castanopsis. Next base: position 160,519,678 of record CM065052.1, read on the forward strand.
GCAGGCTTGGTAATGCGGAATATGTGACTGGCCATGCAAAAATGGATACCAGGTATATCGTGTAAAATGAACGACTGAATAATAACACCAGAGAAATATCAAATGGAAGGAAAGATCTCCGTATCACTGAATTCAAGTCATCCGAACTGAGGAAAAAAAACATTGAAATTTAATGAAGCCATAAAGAAAAGACAAAGTAATATATCTCATAAGAATGAAAAGAGTTTGGTACATGGAATGTACGAACACTGTACGAGCCTGGAAAATTAGGTGATATTGGAAATAAAATTGAGTATACTTGGTCTCAGTGAAGTAAGATGGCCTGGAAACGGAAAGATCTTATCTGAGAATATAATAGTATATTATTCAGGTGACAAAAATGGAAATCATCAATGAGCAGTGGCTATATTAATTGATAAAGAATTGGATAACAATGTTCTTGCTTGTATTCCTTACAATGATCGAATAGTAGCAATTAAGTTAAAAGCACAACCAGTGAACACCAAAATTATACGGGTATACGCACCTACAACTGAAAGTAGAAGAGGTCAAACAATTTTACGAGGACATTGAAGTAATATTAAAAAGCTGTAAAAAAAACAGCTACATATATCAGGGGATTTTAATGCGAAAGTGGGAACTACAATTACACAAGAGACAACAGGATCATTCGGTTTAGGAACTAGAAATGACCCCGAGGAGATCTATTGGTACAATTTTGTCAACAAAACGACCTAACCATTATGAACACGTATTTTAAATTACCTAAAAGAAGGTTGTATACATAGAAGTCCCCAGCTGATACAACAGGAACAATAGTCCGGAATCAGAATAGATTTTATAATAGCTAATAATCGCTTTAGGAATAGTGTATTAAGTAACAATCTTGACAACTGCTGACGCGAATACGGACCATAATCTGTTACTAGCGAAGATCCGTATAAAAATTTAAAAACTCAAGGAAAACATGAAAACAGGATTAGATCTTCAAATTTTACAGAACCAAGAAATACGGCAAAAAATAAAAGAAGAAATTAATTATCAAATACAAAATATTAAGCGCGCTAAAGACATAGAAGAAGATTGGAGACAAATAAAATCTGCATTCAATAAAGTAACAAAAGAACATCTTACAAGGAAGCAACGTAAAAAGTATAAGAACTGGATGACCAACGAAATATTAGATATGATAGATAGAAGAAAATGGAAAAATAACCCACCTAAGTACAAGAAAATAAACAAACACAGCAGGAAAAAGATTACACAAGCAAAAAGAAAATGGCTGAATACACAGTGCAAAGAGATTGAACAATTACAGAACAAACATGATGAATTCAACATACACAAGAAGGTTAAAGAAATAGCACATACGTACAGGAAAAGAAATATAACTTTCTTAAAGTCAGAAGATGGAGACATTATAACGGATACAGATAAAAAAAAAAAGATAGAAATATGGGAGAAATATATTACGGCTCTATTTACTGACTAAAAAGTAACAGCACCGCCGGAAGAAATGGATACATTGACAATCCTAGAATCCTAGGTGAAGATGGCAATCGAATAAACTAAAACGCGAAAAGCTGTGGGTCCCGATGAGGTACCGATAGAACTACTGCAAATGTTGGGATTAAGAAAATCACTAAATTTCTAAATGAGATCTATAAAAAAGGGGTACTGCCAGCAGATTGGTTAGTCAATATTACTCTACCAAAAATAACAAATGCGTATGGATGTGATAATTATAGGCTATGAGCCATGTCCTCAAAATATTTTTACGTGTAATTCATAGACGCATAATTAAATTAAGCGAAGAAAACATAAAATGGAATCAGTTTGGTTTCCGTAATGGTATGGGTACAAGAGAAGCCCTATTTTGTATAAAAACAATCCAAAGACAATTGGAGTTCGAAAAATCAGTATACATTTGCTTTATACATTACAATAAAACATTTGATAAGGTATTGCATGTTGAATTAATAAAAACAATAAAGTATATAGGCATAAATCAGGCAGATATTAGGATAATACAAACTCTGCACGATAACCAACACGCATGAATACTAATAGACGACAAACTATCAACACAAGTGTACCAATAAGACGAGAAGTCAGGCAGAGATGCGTTCTATCGCCTATTCAATTTGTATCCTGAGGCGATATTTGCACAATCCCTAGAAGGGCGTAGTGAAGGTATAAAAATAGGAGGCCAACGTATTTCAGTAATTCGCTTTGCTGATGATACGGCACTCCTAGCAGAAAGTGTAACAGAACTACAAAGACTCCTTGATATAGTGGCATTAGAAAGCAAGAAAAAAGGAATTAGTACTAACACCAGGAGAACTAGATTCATAGTAGTCTCAAGGAAACCTAATCTAAACGAAAATCTATTTTTAAATGACAAAGAAATTAAAAAGACGGAATCTGTGCAGCTGGCCGACACGAAATAATGATTCTGACATGGAAATACGAACTCGTATTGACCTAGCTAGAAATACATTTATGAAATTAAGAAGCACCCTTTACGATAGGAAATTAAGCTTACAGATCAAAAATAAGTTACTGAAATGCTACGCTCTTATATGGAAGCGAGACTTGGACTATAAGAGAAAATATGAAGAAGCGGACATCATCATTTGAAATGTGATGCTACCGAAGAATGTGGAAAATACCTTGGACTAAAAAGATCAAAAATGAGGAGGTTCTAAAATTAATTGGAACCGACAGAATATTAATGACAGTAGTGAAAAAACGGAAGAATTTTTTTGGTCGTTTTATAAGAGCAGAAAATTACAAGGTACTACAAACGATAGCAATGGGCATGATTGAAGGAAAAAGGAAACCGGGAAGAAAATATATATCGTATCGGTAACATAAAAAAATGGGCCGGAATCAATGAGACAGAAGAATTGGTCAAAATAGCAAGAAATAAGAACCGGCTACAACAAACTGTCCATTCGGTGCATGCTGATGGTTAAACAATACCCGAATCGGGTTGTACGAGAAGAATTCATATTTACTGGTATTCTTAAATTATTGTCGCCAATAGTATTTCTAATTTTGCATTGAAGTCACCTGCTATTATGAGCATTTCTCTGTGCAGAATATCGTCTATTGTTTCCCTTAATTTACCAAACCGTGTATCTCATGTAATGTTGCTTGCGGAAGTTGGAGCATATGTTTGTATCATTCCATTTTCTGGTTTATCTTTAATGATGTTTTCTTCATATTTTATTGCAGTAACGTAGGTAGGAATGCTCGGAATTATTCAGTTCATGTTTCCAAGCAAATTTTTATATGTATCTGGTTATTAACACCATGTACAAATTATTCATGCACTACATTTAACTTTGAACGAGTAACATAATGAAAAATAATCTAATAAAAGTAAATCAAATGAAACACTAATATTAAACTATAATGACAATTTTAAATAGATTTTATTATGTATTCAAAAATTTATTTTTTGTATTACTAATTACATGTTCTTCCAATAGTATTAGCATTAATACAATCCTCAATATAAGATTTCAATTAATATTGAAATTATAAGAGATAGATTTTGTAATTACATTCGATGAAAACTAATATAGGGTAAGTATAGGTAATGTTTGTAATAAGGACTGCTAAAATAATTATCAGACGTAAAAATTTAACATTATGGTGAAAAAAGAGCAAAGTTTTAAATATTAATGAGATACTAAACAGATTGGAACTTTTTATAAATGTTGTCCTGATGCGTAGTAAACACTTTAACTAAATATTTTACAAAAGTTCAAACTGTTATTCAGATATAGTAGATGATAACCACTTTGATAATTAAACAAACTTTTGTACCGTGTTGTAGTTTTATTTGTTTCTGATAAGAATGTGGTGCACTTTTGAATTTAATTTCTCGTAGGGTTAAAAAGATGTTTCAAATATGCAGCCTGTTGTGTTGATGCTGGATACAAGCACCACTCACGTCCAGCAGCTTGTTTATCACGAATAAGTTGTCTAATGTAATGGATGTATTGTATTTTTGTACATATGTTGATCCAGAAGCAATTAGTAATATTCCACGTGGTATGCTAAATATTGGAAGTAATTATTCAAACTGCACAATCAATTTCTTCCAAGTCCTTGACTTACATTTAATAATACATTCTGATTTAATATTTCACAGAACATTCCCTAATTAACTCACGTGTTTACAAATACTCGTAGGCCTATATGATGTAAATAAATGGTTAACAATACAGATGAATGCAGATGTTAAAATTGCCATTAATTTTTTGAGAATTTAGTTTTTAATCCTTTTAATTAAAATCAGTTCCTGCGATGAATTGTAAGGTTAATTGCAATAACTGAAAAGAAGAGATTTGACTACAGTAATCTTGGTAGTTAATAAAGGACTGAATGTATCACACATTTAATCGAGTGGTGTGTAAGCTTAGCTGTGCTATTTTTGGTGGATTTAAATATATTTTTCTGCAAGTTCATTATGATTTTGAACTTCTATCTGCATATGGTCATCATCCAATTTATGGTTGATTACTTCCGTAAATTTTGTGCAGCACGCGCACACACACACACACTGTGATCATAATATCAATATATCTTGATACAGCAGATCTAACAGTTATAACATTGAGGTATATCTTCTATAGTTCCTCAATTCTGAAGTATTTAATATCAAAAATTGATTTATTTTATAAGGAAATTTTAAGCCACTTTCTCAAAAAGTGTTAATAATTTTCGATCGGCCGAACGGATCGCGTTGAAATTTGCTGACGATCTAGATGGGAATTTTCTTTAGCGCAGGTAACACATCCCACGATGAACCCTTCCTAGGGTAAATTCACCTCAAATAGGGGAATTCTACCCCTTTGCGTTATAATTTTTCCTGAAATGGGGGGCTTTACTAAGTAGTATATGCACTTTCACGTCGTCAAGTCAATTTTCGAGTAAGTCATATATTGGGGTAGATACAGAAGGTTGAAAAACACCCTAAATAAGGAAATTAGCCACTTTCTATTCAACCCTTGATAACTTTATGAGTATTGATGCTATTGAAAAAGTTTTCAGATAAAAAAAGTGTGTCCGAATTATCGCTACAAATCTAGCCACTAATCCCTATTATCCTGCAAACCTTTAACACTGCAAAGAGGTGAAAAACCCCTAGTGTTTTGACTACTGTCGATTTAATGCTTTTAACCGACAATTTGAACGTTATAAAATTTTAAAGGTTGAAAATCTGGCTCTTTTTACTTAAACACCCCTATTAATTCAAAAGTTGATTGGGTCGTTCGAAACTAAAATTCTCCCATATATACCACACTCGGGGGAAGGTTTTTCCTTATTACATTTATACCCTTATCTTTTACACCCGCGCTGGAAAAACTCCACTTTTAAACGGGTTTGTGGTAGCATTTCAGTCACCGTAATTGAAGCTTTTTAATTAATGAGGAATCGGGGCTAAAATTTGCTGGAGGTGTAGACTGGAATTTGCCACAACTTTCAGCGCGGGTACATCATCCCTGGACTAACCTTCCTATTGTAAATTCACGCAGAATAAGGTATTTTACCACTTTATATTATAACAAATTTTTGTTTTTAGAAATGAACAAGGAGACACCTACATCATTCCGAACATATTTTGTCGTCCAATAAATTGCTATTTAAGATTATTTGTAACCCGTTTAAATGGTTCAAATATTGTTTGTGGGTAGCTTTATACTATATAGCGTATATAAAGTATAAGCTATCAGATGTAGCTGTAGCATGTGTGTATAAAGTTCTGCGATATTATGGTAATGGATGGTCGGATATTTTTTCCCTTTTATATTTAAGATAATTGGATGGTCTGAATTCATTTAGAATACATTCCAATTTTTTCAAAAAAAAAAAAATCGTGGTTAAAAATATAAAATTTATCTAATCGTCTTGAAGAACACGAATTATATGCTAGAAGTTTAAATTAATATACCAAACGAATCATATCCCCAAAATTGAAATTGATGTTCTTAGAGGGAGTTGAATATTTTTAAAACTCCAAAAATTGACTTCTTCCATAATTTCTAAATTGGAGTTTAATCCCTATGCTATAACCTGTTAAATGACGTGAGTAGTCTCCCCGTCTGATAAATACTCGTCGAGTAATAACGTCGGAAAATTAGCTGTTTCCCAAGTTCGAATTAAGAATATCGGGGCTGCATCTACTTATAAAACGTTTGAGCTTTATAGACGCCTACTACTATATGAAACATATCGTATAAATTTTAAAAACTGGAAAAAACCTGTTTGATATGGTACCCCTTCTTATACATCTTGCAGTTTTTAATACATTGTGTTTTTATCATTAGAGCGGGAAATTTGTAATTAGAACAAAACACAATGCGAATTTTATATGAAAAACATATAGTGGCCAATAAATTAAATATTAAATTTTACAACAGCCAGTAATTTATATGGAAAATTTTGTGTGTAAAATCCTGATATGTATATATAAAACAATAATGTTGATGTATTGGAGAGTAGTGATTTTAAGAATTAACAAAATAAAATACAAACAAAAACAATGTTAATCACTATAAAATTTATTTTATGCGTGCAAAGCTTTTTAACTATAAAATCATTTTCAAGCAAATACAAAAACGCTACAAATAAATTAACAGAAACATTAATGAAAACTTATAAATATCGATTCACATTGATTAGCCACATGTAATTTAATTTGCTAAAAAAAAAATTATTTACAATAACATTTAATTATGAAACCGATTTTAAAATTAATTCTTCCTCAAAATTTATCATATTATTTAATAAATTATTACTACATCTTTATTTTATAATTTAAAAATTAATAGTTTATTTCTGTTAATTTATTTGTAACGTTTTTGTATTTGCTGGAAAATGACTTTATAGTTAAAAAGCTTTGCATACATAAAATAAATTTTATAGCGATTAACATTGTTTTTATTTTGTTTTGTTATAATACAATAGCCAATAATTGGAATAAAATATATTATAAATATGAAAAATAAATAAAATTATACTGTTGCCAATATAGTTTTTTTTTTTTTTTAATTTATTTAAAGCGGCGCCATGTACTGCTACTGTGGCCAGAGACACCGCTTGTGATATTTATATTAGGGGAAGGAGTTTAGTACGCTTCAGAAATTTGAAGGTATGATCGATCATGTTGGGATTATCAGAAATAGTGGATGGAGAATGAAGAAGGTTGGGTTATGTGATAAGATTGGAGGATAGGACACTCATAGAAAATATGGACAACAGTTGCAGTTTGCTGGCCACAATAACAGCACGATGGGACGTCCCTTCGATCGAGGATATATTTGTGGGTAAGAGCTGTATGCCCAATGCGGAGCCGGGTAAGAACTACTTCTTCACGGTGTGATGGTTGTATCGACGTTTTCCAGGGAGTTGTGTCTGATTTGATACTCCGTAGCTTATTCGTAGTAGGAGTATCTATCCATACTTTTTTCCACGTATCCCCGAATCGGTGCTTTATATTACTAATAACATCCACTGCAGGAACAGCAACCAATGGAGCTGGAAACATAGTTGATGCCTGTTTCGCTGCTTTGTCAGCTATGTTGTAAGTGATGTCTGAATGACTAGGAATCCAGCAGAAGGTTACCTTTAGGTCGGATCTATAAACGGCAGCGTGAATTTCTTGACTTACAGGATAGTATTTTGTTTTAATTAATTGGTGATCGTTGATACTTTGTATAGCTGTAAGTGAGTCTGTGAAGATTACAATATTTGAATATTGCTTCTTGTACGGCTAACTTTAGTGCAATTAGTTCCGCAGACAGAACAGAGAAGCCACACGGTAAAGTGTATCTGATGACCTCGCCATCGTGAACGACAGAACATCCAGTTCCTTCCCCCGATTTGGATGCGTCAGTGTAGAATTTTTTAAACGATGTGTAAGCTAACAACAGCTGTTCGTAGGCTTGAGATATTATTTGTACAGATTTTTTGTTATATTTTATTAGCGTGGTATCGGTACGAATGTTTGTTAAAATTGCAGGCAGAAGTAGAGGTATTTTGTAAAAAAACAATCTTATTCGGAATGTCGATATGTCTTTTCGATAGAATTTGACAAATTGTTTGATGAAGGAGTACCGATGGTCCAGGATAGTTATTTATTGATTTAATTTCACCCGATCCGAATAATCTGTATCTGCACTGAAGATGGACGAAGAATTTTGATAGCAAATATTATCGAGAGATTCAATGGCCATTTGCCTGCTTCACACAGCATACTAATGGTAGGGCTTGTACGAAATGTTCCCAGCGTTATTCTTACCGCCGTATGATGCACTGAGTCCACTGTAGCTAAGACTGAACGCATCGCTGCACCGTAGATAGGTACACCATAATCCAGCGATGTCCGTATAACAGCACGATAAATTTTTAGCAAGGTTGTTCTGTCTGCTCCATATGATGTATGTGAAAGCTTTCTCATTATGTTCAATTTTTGTTGACATGTCTGCTTTAAATATTGAACGTGTTGTTTCCAAGAAAGAGTATCATCAAAAATTATTCCCAGATGGGTAACTGTACGAGATTGTAGTATAGTATTGCTGTTGACGGTAAGACTTAGTTCTTTTCTGCACGTTCGAAGGCGACAGAAATGTACACATTTTGTTTTAGAAGACGAGAACGTAAGACCGTTTTGAGAGGCCAATTGTTGAGCTCGATTCACTGCAATTTGTAACATTCGCTCTCCAGCCGCTAAGTTGTCGCAGCTGATGGATATCGAAAAGTCATCTGCAAATAGTGTGGCATCAACTAATTATGGAATAGATGAAATTAGATCATTAATTGCGACGATAAATAATGTCGGACTGATTACAGATCCATGAGGAATGCCATTAGTCAGTGTTTTGGACGATGATAATTACGAGCCTAAGCGGACGCGGAAACAGCGTGAAGATAAGAAATTTTGAATGAAGTGCATGATCCGTCCTTTAAATCTCCATTTGTGTAAACTGAGCAGGGCTTTGCGTTTCCAAATACGGTCAAATGCCTACGTAATATTGAAAAAAACTGCTAACATGTGCATGCGTCGAGTAAAGCTATTCTGTATCTTTGTGTGAAGATAGTTTAATTGATCTAATGTCGAGCATGATGGTCTGAAGCCGAATTGGTTTTGTGACAGCAGATTTCTATTCTCCAATTCCCATACTAAGCGTAGGTTAATTATTTTTTCAAGTAGTTTACAGAGCACTGATGTCAATGATATTGGACGATAATTGTCAGGGTACAGTGGGTTCTTGTTAGCCTTTTGAATCGGAATTATGATGTCTTCTCGCCATTGTTGGGGGAAGGGATGAGTATGCCAGATACAATTAAAGATTGAAAGCAGTTTGTCATAAACACAATCCGGAGCGTGCTTTAGGAAAAGAATGTTGAATTCGTCGGAACCGGGCGCAGATACTTTCATGAGTTCAATAGCATTGAGAAGTTCTATTTTGGCAATACTTCTATTATATATCTCATTATTTGAAGAGAGAAAGTTTAACTGCTCGCTTTCAATTTTATTTTTTGCTTCTATTTAAGAAGGCAAAACAGATCTTTGTCACTAGACATATTTTCGAAATGTTCTGCGAGAATCTCTGCTATTTGAGCGGCTTTCGTGTGTAGTTGATTGTTCACTAAAATGGATGTAGGTACTTCTGAGGTACGTATTTTACTTATTGATCTTAGTTTTCTCCACAGTTGAGTAACTGGTGTTTTGTATGTTATCGTTGATATATAATCAGCCCAAGATTTTTTCCTTTCCTGTTTGAGTACCCACTTCGATTTTGCACGCGCGTGCTGAAAAGAAATGTGATTTTCTAAGGTTGGATTTTGTTTTAGTTGTTTGAGAGCTTTCCTCCTGGTTTTTATTGCCTCAGAGCACTTATTTGACCACCACTGACCTGGTGTTCGAAATTTCGAAAGTGGCTTCGTAAAAGGTATAGCTTCCGCAGCACATTGCTTTATTTGCTTTGTGAATGATGAAACAATTGTATCTATATCTTGTTCAAGATCTAATTTTAATTTAGTTCGACATAATTGCTTATATAGGTTCCAGTTTGCTTTATTAAATCGTGGTTTTGCTTCAAATTTTTCAGTTTTTGTTTTTACAGAAATTATTATTCGGAAATGATCACTATTAGCCATGTCATTGTGGTGATGTACCTCTATTAAATGAGATATTTGATTAGAACTGAGTACGAAGTCTATTGTACTCCATGACCTATGAGTAGCACTATAGTAAGTTGGTTCTGTGGTGTTGTGTACTGTAAGGTCGTATTTATCTATTATGCCGTTCAATAATCTGCCTCTAATAGTGTCACCGCAATATTCACTGTGTGAATTAAAATCCCCAGTAAATATATAAGGCTGCTGAAGACGAGATATTATATTAGAGTAGTCCTTTATATAAATTTTTGTGTATTGTGGTAGATAAACTGAGCATACAGAGAACGGAGTATCACTGTTTATGCGTACTGCTAAGGTCTGTATGTGATCTGAGATGAGGTTCAATTCAGTGTAGCTGACATCTTTTCGTATACCTAAAATTATTCCAGCGTGTGCCTTCATTACTGGATTAACACTTTTATATATTATATTGTAAGAGGTTAGATTTATAGTTTGGTTTGGCCGTAAGTGCGATTCCTGGATACACGCAATTGTAGGGTTGTACATGGATAGGAGCAATTTAAAGTCTTCTAAATGTTGTAGAATACCATTGCAGTTCCAAATTATAATTGTTAATTTTGATTTGTATTATTCATTTTAATTAATTAAATTTATTTTATGTCTTCTTGTTGCGAGGAAGCGTAATCAGAAATTTCTTTATCGGTATTATTAAGTCTCTTAAATGGTAGTCACTGTAATGGTGTCTGCACTTCTATCAAACACGGCACTAAAGAATTATTTATACTTTCATTTTACTGCCCACCTTCCTCTTTTTTTAATACAAACTTATTTATGTCATTTATCAACAACATATCATCCGATGCTTATATTTTTTGCGGTGGGGATTTTAATGCTTTGCATTCTTCTTGGAGTTGTAACAGGCGCAACCTCTCTGCCCAAAATATTATAAACATTATTAATCATTCTAACTTAGTACTATTAAACGATGGAAGTCATACCACAGTTCCTTCGCTAAATGGATCAGCAAACGCTTTGGATCTAACACTTGTCTCCAGTAATTTATCATTGAATAGTACCTGGAGTGTTATTAATAATCCTCTGGGTAGTAACCATCTACCTATTGACAGTTCAATTATTTTCCAGCATACTAGGATGGTGAATAATAAAAATTCATTCTTCCCTTCTTGGAATTTCCCCCACAAAAATACTGTAGATTTCACAAATTTCCTAGATTCATTATGCATTCCATTACTAGATAATTCGTACTTTGACACCACTGTATACGCTCAACTTGTCAAACTTTTATATATTGCTTTAGATTCTTATGCCACTCGGAGGTCGGCTACAGTGAATAAATTTCGTAAACCTATTTGGTGGGATCCTTCGTGCACACCATTGTTACAAAAACAAAGTGCATATTTTAAACGTTTCCGTAGAAGCAAACTAATTTCAGATTACTTTGCTTATAAGAATCAGGAAGCCATTACTAGGCAGTTCCTTTTATCAAAAAAAAGGGAATCTTGGAAGCAATTTATAAATTCGATTAATCGTAACACTTCTGTATCTTACGTTTGGAATAAGGCTAAATCATTTGCAGAACATCTCTCCACGAATAACACATGCAAATCATACAATTTTGACTGGTATGAAGAATTTGTCAATACAGTAGCCCCGAGTTATGTTCCAAACTTGCACGAACTTTCTCCTTCTTATTCATCCTATCCTTATTCACCCAGTCATAATAATACTCAAAGTATACTATCTGATGCAATTACCTTACCCTAGCTTAAGAGTTCACTTTCCTTTAATAAAAAATCCTCTCCTGGTTGTGACGGAATCACATATACCATTCTCAACCATCTCCCCTCCTCTGCAACTACAATTTTGTTAAACTGTTTTAATAATTTCTTCCAGACTGCCAACTTTCCAGATGAATGGACTAAGTTCTTTATAATTCCTATTAAAAAATCTCAGTCAATATCTTCAGAATCTCCTTCTTACCGTCCAATTTCTCTTGCCTCGTATTTACGTAAAACCTTTGAAAGGATACTTAAAAATAGATTAGTATGGTGGCTTGAAAACCGCAATCTATTTCCATTAGGAATATTTGGCTTCCGAAACAACCTAAGTTCATTAAACTGTATAGCTCATTTATTATCAGACATTTATAAATCTTTTTTATCAAAAAAATATTTAATCTCGTGTTTCTTAGATATTAATAAGGCCTTTGATTCCATTTCTATTCCCATCTTACATAACAGATTAACAGATTTGGGAGTTCCTTTAGGTTTCGCCAATGTGTGCTGCAGGTTGTTTACAAATCGTACACTACTTTTCGTGCATCCTTCCTCTGAACCTATAGTTCGACATGCATATGTTGGACTTCCTCAAGGTTCTATACTAAGTCCAATTCTTTTTAATATATACATTCTTCCGTTATTCAAACTTCAACGAGCACCCAATCTTCATATCTTATCGTACGCTGATGACTTTCGTTATATATTGTGATCACCACTGCCATGCCGAGGGTGTCAGTTTACTGAACAATTTCTTATATTGTTTTTCTATGGCTCTAGCTGATTTGGGACTCTCTCTCGCGCTGAATAAATGCTCCTCTGTAGTTTTTTTCTTATAAACAACCAAGCCCCGCTATTACAGGATTATCTTCGCATCGGTATTTAGGTATAATTTTGGATAGAACGCTTAACTGGAATTTACATATACAATATACTTACGCAAAAGCTTTTAAACGCATAGGTCTTATTAAGTCGCTCAGTCATACTACTTGGGGAGGAGATCCATTAACGTTAATTTTACTTTATAAATCCTTTATTCGTTCGGTGTTTGAGTATGGTAGTTTCTTTTATGGTAATGCTTCGTCAAATTCTTTGGATCCTCTAAATAAATTGCAAAATTCTTGCCTTCGTTACTGTTTGGGAGCACTTCTCACTACTCCAATTGCTGCTTTAGAGGTGGAATCTAGTACCCCTCCTCTTCACATCCGCAGAAGCCTCTTAGCAGACCAGTTTGTTGTAAAAAGTTTCACAACTACATATCAGTCAGCATATAATAATTTCTTATTTATTTATAACAAATGGAGGTTCTCACTATATAAACTTCCTATTCTCTGTAAATCATCTAAACGATTCTCCAATTATCGCAACTTAATTATTCCTTTGTCATCCTCTCCTTATTTTTCCGATCCTTTCTCTATTAATAATATAAAATTAGAAATAAATTTAGAAACCTTTCATAAATCTATATATCCTCCTTCTGGTTTTAATACTTCTATTTTTAATAATTTACTGGCAAATCACTGGACGGGCTTCCTTCCGATTTATACAGATGGTTCTAAGTTTAATAATAAAGTTGGTGCAGCATTCGTAGTTCCTTCTTTAAACATTATTAAGAAATTCGTTCTATTACGTTTTTCTTCGATTTTTACAGCTGAGGCTATGGCAATATACCAAGCGTTAAGATACGTTTATCAACAACGTCCAGCTTCATCAGTTCTTATTCTTACCGATTCGAAAACCTGTTTAACCGCTCTAAAATCTCTCTCATTTAATCCCCGTGCATCGCCTTATTTATATAAAATCCGAATTTTGGTTTCCTCGCTGTTAGAATCTGGTATTTCTGTTAGGTTCTCCTGGATTCCTGGACATTCTGGTGTATTTGGCAATACTGTTGCTGATGCGGAAGCCAAGTTCGCTTCGAATAGCGGTGTGCTTATTCCTTATACACCTTTAACAGATCTTTTGTGTCTCATTAAATTTGCTCATAAAGAATATTGGAATAATATTTGGTCCAATCCTTATTTAGCTCCATATTACAGATCGATTCAACCTCTAATACCCATAAAATCATGGTTTAGTGATATAAAAGTACCAAATAACATACTTCGATGTTTCATTACTACTTTATGTAGATTACGATTTTGAAAAAATCGTCTTCCATCGTCCCTATACCGATGCAATCTTATAAATTCTCCTTTTTGCCCTCATCCTTCCGATGACAACAAAATAGCAGATGCGGATCATGTATTTTTTGAATGTTCTTACTACAGCTGTCAACAATCTTTATTATATAATCAAATTATATCTCTCAAAATACCATTGCCAATAAATATGTCTTACTTACTTACTATTAATCGCATTCATGTATATTTAGCTATTTATAATTATATTACATCAACTAATATTAGTGTTTAACATATTCATTTTAATATTTTTATACCAATCTGGGTGAAAAGTCCTGTGCCCATTTATAAAAAAAAAAGTCTCTGTAGTTTATTTACAATTTTTGTGAATCTACTTTTTATGTATTTATGTTCCAGAGGAAGACACTGATTTCGAGATCCGATTCATATGAGCTATGGTCGGTGTTATGTGGATTGTCGCATTCTGTTTTTTCTTTATCTGCACTAACCGCGGCGCTTCTCTGTTTTGATGACGTTGAATTTTGTTTTCTTTTGCGGTTTCTACTTGACGGTTTGTTCAAGTTTTCTTTGTCATTTATTGATACCGAGGATTTTTCTGTACTTTTTGAGTTGTCAGAAATTTGTCGTTTTAAATGTGTCGCCTATGTCTGGCAATAATGGGAGGTTTAGGAGAGATGATGTCGGGTGCTGTTTGTTTTGCATATTGGGGGATGGCAGAGATGAGTTTGCAGCTGGAATATTTTCCACATCAGTATCGTCATCGAGGATGTTCACACTCATCCGCATTATGACCAGAGGAGTTACATTTGAAGCAGGTGAGTGCGTCAGATGAGATAAAAATACAATTTTTTTCATTTGAGTTTAGTACGAACGAGTTGGGCCATGTGTAATGCCGACCGTAGTCACGCGTAATTAAAGAAGCCCGTACGTCGAGTCGATTTATATGTGCATAATAAAAACGATCGAATTAAACGAGATCGATAACAAAAACCAACGAAAGATAACGATCGGATAAGACGGTGTTATCGCGACGACGCACGTGAAAAGTAAATACTTTATAACGCGTTCGAATCAATATAAAGTGAATGCATTTTAAAAACTGGCTATTACCATGGACGTCAAAAATATATTGTTATAGTTATATAGCTGTTTGTTTAAAATAGGCACTTTTTTCAAATGCTAATTTCATTCTCATTTAGATTTTTTTTTTTTAATAAAAACAATAAGTGCGTTTACTGAATGAACATAGCTTATCGAGGATGTAAGGAGAAGCAATGCAACAAGCACACTCCTAATAACAATGTACATCTTAAGCTTTCGACATATTTCGAGGCCAACAAAAATATTATTTAGATAATTTTATGGATGAATTAAATTTCATTGCTATTTTTTCGATGATGTTTTGTTGGGCTCTGTGTTGCTGTGTTACATCTCTTCATGTGGTGCAACCTGATAATTGAAAGAGGAGTGCTACAATGTAGTAATAGTTTTATCGTGATGTTTAAAAGGAAAGGATTGGATTCAATTGTACCTGCAAATACAATTGAGATGGACATGTCAGATAATTTTATGGTCACAATCGGTAATTAATTGACAGAAGTGAAGTTTAGCCTTGTTATCATCGTGAAATTTAATATTTTTTCTATCATCATCAAAATTAGTTACTTTATCAATTATATTATTTTTTAAAGGTTTAAATTATATATTATTTCCTACAATTCCCAATAATTGATGTCTGAGAATATTTAAATTAATTACATTAGTAATGTAAATGGATGGGATATTATTAGGTATGCTTGATTCAATGCCCAATCCAATTACCTTGTAGTTGATTGTTATTATCAGCCAGAAATAAAAAATCCATATTTATTTAAGGAAATAATTTACTTAATTTCAGTAGATTCATTTCTTGTAATTTTTATGCTTATTATTAGAAACCATCACTAGAATAGTCACAGGTTGTGTAATGTTGTCTCTTCATGGCATAGAAATCATCACTGGTTAGAATTCAAATTTACTAAAAGTTAATCATTATGAGTGAGAACTGTGATTTCATCAGTTTTATGTTCCTTTAAAGTACAAGCTACACACAAAAGTGATAGTGTTTGAGACTGCGCGGTAGGCGCAATTTATCATTATTATCAACAGCAAGAAACAACTCATTCATAAATGGAAGGAAAAATTAATGGCAAGAAAGGAAAAAAGATGTTTGTAGGACAAATGTTTGAAACTGCTGGTTGCAGCAAATACATAAATATGAAGAGGATAGTGATGAATAAAGAATGGAAACTAAAATTCGTACCGACAAGGCTGTCTTTAGAATAGATGAACAACAATGCGTGCAACAAACAAAATGCATTATGCAAGCATGTTTATTTTATATTTACATAAAAAAGAATACCGTTTAATAACAATAACACATATAAACATTAATACAAGTAATAATATAATTTTTTTTTTAATTAGTAGGTATAATTAAGAAATTATAAACTGGTTTTATCTCACTAGAATCCACTAACCAAGATATTAAACCTCAACAGAGTAATTATTAGTAGAGAAAAATACAATAAAGCAAATCTAATGATTAATACAACAAAATTACAGAATTGTAGATAACACAATGCACAACTAATTATAAGCATTAACATAAAAAAACCATTGCAACAATTTAAAATGTATATATTAGGAAAATTTTCAAAGCAATAAATAAAAGTACAGGAAAATAATATAACACTTGCACTAGAAAACCAACACGAGAACTTCAAATAAAAATAATGGAACAAAATAAATGCAGACTACCCGGAAAAATGGCAACGTAATCATTATCACCTATACACAACTACATCTAAACAAGTAATATTGGCTAGCAATGCTGCTGCCAAACTAGAGACAAAATATGGATCGGGTCATAAATTGTTTAGAGCAATCTGCATACTATACTACAAGACACCAGACGATAATCACAGGGCTAATAAGCTCAGATCTCAAGACTATTCTGAAAACAATAAAACACAATTTTATCAGTTACAGAAAAAACCACAACAAATGGAAAAATTGAGTCAAAAAAAAACATTGGATAACAGAAGATATCTCAGAGCTAATAAACACAAGAAGAAATATAAAGAAGATCAATTCAATATGGAGTCAAACAAAACTAAATAAATGTAGAAAGGACAAAAATAAATTCATGAACAATATATGCGTGGATACAGAAATACACATGCATAGAATAATAAATCTAAAGATTTATATAATAAAATTAAATTCTTTACAAAAATTTTAAACTAAATATTCAAATGATATAAAGAGCAAATAAGTGCATTGTGATAGATCCAACAGGTATTGTAGAAATATGGAGACAATACTGTCTATTTACCCACAGTCATGAATACATATAAATAGAGGTCCCCCACTTGGATGAACAGTAAATTTTTGGAACCTATAATATTAAAAGATGAAGTTAAAAAACTCCGTACTAAAGAAAATTTTAACTGGAAAAGTGGGAAGATCAAACCATAGTAGTTGAAATTATTCCTTACAGATGTAGCTATCGATTAGTTCAAATCAAAGCTGTTATTTCATGGTACAAATTTTTGTGACGTAGATTAAATATTTTCTACATTTTATTTTTGATATATTATTCGGGTACACCTAGTGAGTAAAGAGTCAGATTTAGATACTTGCTTACATAGCGCTTAACAAAAATTTGTTTGAATGACAAATAATCCTTGAGAAAGTTGTGAGAAAATATCAAGGAGAGACTGTGAGCTGACCTAGACTACCGTCAATTTCCTATCATCACATCCTTTAGAGAAAAATCTAAGTCAGTTGCATGATCCAGATTATATTCCTTACAAGTTGTATTTGTTCTGGTATCTCTGTCACTCATAGCAATAATGAAATAAGTGCATGCAATTAGTCTGAAATGTCATAATAACACAACAAACAATCAATAATGTACTGTATTCGTTTATATAGAATTCATAATAAATTTCTAATTAACAAACTCCACATATACTGGCGATACAAATATGTATTACCTTCTGAATATTAAAATTTTGTTATGATGTTGGCGCACGTAAATATGATGAAATAAATAACTTTGTTTTTCATTTTTCAAATGATTACTTTTTTGGTAACCCACGATTCGTGTTAAATTATACAACATATTTATTAAAATTAAAAAATCATTCATTTTATATATATATTTATTTGAAATGAACAATTTCTACAAATATATTTTTATAAGTAAGCAGAAAATGAAGAGAAAATATTATTCACTACGGATAATTATTTAAGA
This sequence comes from Coronaproctus castanopsis, assembly GCA_032883995.1. Taxonomy (NCBI): domain Eukaryota; kingdom Metazoa; phylum Arthropoda; class Insecta; order Hemiptera; family Monophlebidae; genus Coronaproctus; species Coronaproctus castanopsis. Next base: position 160,538,079 of record CM065052.1, read on the forward strand.
ACGTGTTTACAAGTCACATTTATTTCTATTAGTAATAATTACAACAATAACAGATGTTAATGGTACTACTAAAAATACATAGTGTAATTCTTACACATGTATTATTATTTATTGTTTTATAGTAGTATGGGTGCTAGCGGTTCTGTAATTTTATTACATGTTTTCAAGAGTATTCGAAACTACATAATTTTATTGCTATTTAAGTGCAGTCAAAAAGAACATATTGAAAAATGGAAAATAAAAATAAAATGAAAAACATCCCCCCTAATTATGTAATTTCTGTTTTCTTAAAAAAAAAAAAAAAAGAAAGAAAGAAACAAACAAAAAACCTGACATTTCGGTAGAATCCTATTGTTTATATTATCGGTAGATGCCATTTTCTGGCCACCATTTACTAAGCCAATTTATAATCACATTGCATACACATTCATAATTCCAATGTTACAAAGGGAACATAAATTTTATCCAACCATCTATAATAATTATTATAATAATTAATAATATGTATAATAAAAATTATCAATAACAATAATAATAGTAGTAGTAAATATTAAGTGAAGAAACAAAAAATTTGACGTGTGTCTTTTAAATTTAAAATAATTTAAAATTTTAAAGATAACGATATTTTCTTACACACCATCGGCAATATATATGTTGAAAAGGAATGTGCTTTACACCATCGAAATCCCAATGATGAAATTTTGGCATACTAATGTAATTTTATATATATATATATATATATATATATATATATATATATATATATATATATATATATATATATATATATATATATAGGTATGTGTAAAGTTAACATAATAATACCTCTATGTTTATGTAGAAAGAATTAAACAGAAAACAAAGGATTATTATTAATTTATAGAACGCCAAAAAATTGTAAAATTGCTTATCAAGTATCCGTATTATTATTGAGTACATATATATATATATGAAGTATGTAGAACAGATATTGAGATTTTAAAAGATAATTATATTTTTCAGAACTAGTAATTTTTACAATTTCCAGTTTAAATACATTTTTAACGGTATTGTGCATATTATTTAATTCATTCGAGCTATTTAAAGAAAAATTTAAAAGAAAATCAGTGACTGAAAAATTTAAAAATGTACTAAAACACCAGCATTTTATACATAAAACCCAGATAATGCATGTATAATCAAAAAGACAAAAAAAAAAAAAAAATAGAAACGGAAAATAACAGAAAAGAAAAAATAAATCCGTGTATACATTATTTAATGTGTATGTGTATCATTCCACTAGCTCGAATGTGTTTGGTGGTATTTATGTATTTGGAAAGCGAAGAGAAAAATGCAGGTAGAATTTTTCGGTACGTATGGTAATCTGAGTACGTTTACTTGGATGTCATCATAGTCACGAATTCTGTAAAAATGTACAATAACAAAAAGTAAACATTTAATCATCGTAATCCGTATATAAGTTGAAATTAATACATATAAATATCGATTAATATATTTAACGTACAAAACCGAAATAGGAAAATATTTTTTAAAAATAGCTTTTACGTGATGAAATAAATTAAGCTTAGCTTTCATAATGAAACAGCGATCAAATTAACTCGTAGGCGAATTTATGAAAACATGAAATAACCGACCAAATATTCAGAACCGTATAAAGAATGTGTGAGATAATTTCCGTTTCAAACTTGATACGTACAACCAATTACATTGATAAATTAATCATTAAAAATAATAATAATAATAATAATTTATAATGTAACAAACTAAAAGAAAAAGATCGAAAACAATTTTTCTTATATTATTTTTACAGAAAATTAATATTATTAATTAAACGAATGTTTTTCATTAAATGCTTTTTTTTTTCATTAGATAAGTACATATAATATATCTCTCAATATAAATTCTTGGGTAGTTATTTCAATTTTATGTCTATAATCAATCCTTCAAAAACGTCAAGTACGTTTTTAGAATTTTTACTAATTCTTGTCTAACACCTCGTGAGTAACATTACACCGCGAAAAATCATGTAGATACTTAAATTATTAAAGTAATAAAAGAATATATTATTACGAATTTGACGTGGTTTATTCTGTTGCCCGATTAACGAGTTTAACTGAAAAAATTTAGTTAAAATAACATAGTACTTCTTTTAAATTCCAGTAAACCTTCTCGTAAGCCGTAGTAATAAACACGGTGGATAATTTTAAATCGAAACAGAACATATAAGTAATAAATTAATGATAAAGAATAATTAAAAAGTATTTACCTTTCGCAGATGTGAAGGTCATTCGCGTAAATTTTGTCATGTTGTAGTATAAATTTATTTATTTTTTGTTACGTACAAAACAATAACACAGCAATATGTTAGCAACAACAAAGTATGAAGTCTAATCGAAAAACTGTGTGCAAGGCGTTAAAGTTACAAGCACAAATATACATAAAGAGCCGTACACCGCTTTACGGACTTGTATAATACTAATATTTAAAATGTGGGTATAGGTATATAAAATTAAATAATTTTCAAATCCGAATTTATTGTTTTAAATAAAAGGGAAACAATCGAAAAATTAATATATTTGCATGGAACATCTATAATATCCGATGACATTATTTTCAGACAGAATGCTAGAAGACGTTATTTTCCCAGATCATCGCGGTGATTAAATTCGTGAGTTAGTTAAGGAACGACCAATATCTTTTATTTCGTTATATTTAAATTTTATCATAAAATTTAAAAATACAATCGTTATTAGACGAATAAAATACAGAATACTCAAATAATACATATACACGTAGAATGCAGTGTATATCCGGGGGAAACGCTAATTTTCGAAATATTATTGTATACTATCGAATTCCAGAACGATTAAAATTATATCGAAACAATAATTCCGTTCGATAAAATATCCAATGAAATTCGATTACAAAATAGTTTATTTTAAAATGGGAAACCGTGTATACATACGCAATTTTTACATTACAAAAATATTTACCACGTATTGTTTATCAAAATGAAACACTGTAATTACTACCGATCTGTTTTAATTTAAGCATACTGGTTTCAGTCGAAAAATAAACAATTTTTTTCCCGATAAAAGATTATATTTAAATAATTAAAATAGTATTTAGCACACCGTTTGACGGTGCCACACAATTTGGTTATCTTCGTTTGTAGATTTTTTTCCACTCGTACAACATTTGTTTCTGAATTAGGAAAATTAAAATTTAATTTTAAAACGTTAAAATTGTTATAATTTAATTAACTAATTTTACTTTTAGTTGAAAAAAAAAATACTAACATAATTAACATTGCTCATTTTAAATTATAGAAAATCGTTTATTTTTGAAATTATGAAAGTCATTTATTACATACTAACATCGCGTATATGTAATATTCTAAACATCGTAATTGGATGTAAAATGTTTGCATATATTCTATTGAAAAATAAGAAAAAATTAAACATTTTGTTTAATACCAAGATGTACAACATTCTAGAATTCGTACCGATGTAAATATTAATTCTAAAATCGATTTAATTGATCTATTTCAAAATTAATATTGCTACAGCCAAAGCGATCAAATAGAAGAAATCCGACACTGAACCAAATAGTTTTACACAAATAGAGCATATATAGTTAATTTCAGAAAATCAGTCAAGATACACAACTTCCTAGCAATATGATTATAGAAAAAATTTTAAGATTTCACTTAATCTTCCTCTATTTTGGATAAAATAATACACTTGCACCGACAAATAAAGATAAAACAAAAAAATATCATTCATTCCCCTATATCCGTATTCACAAGGAATGCGTTGAAATGTGCGACTGTTTCGTGCGTAAATGTTAGTGAGTGAACATGTGAGATATACCTATATATCTTTTTTATTTTATTTTTTTTTCATCTAAATTATTTTGTTCATATATGTATACGACATGCAGATGAAATTAATATTAATTTGTATCTTATACACGACGCATTTTTACAGATATACGCGCAATATGTACACACATTCTATAGAGTGAAAAGGCTGGATGCGCCTGAACCGCATTCGTACGGGCCATGGACGAAGTGGTCGTATGCTAGCAAAGCGGGGTTTTAAATCTGATCCATCTTGTGACTTCCAACAAGAAAACCAATGGACGAAGAGTCCTTCGCGGTGGATGGGAGGATATTTGAGCAGTATCAACCACGGGTCATAGTATGCTTACAGAATTTGGATGCGGACATTTAAGCTACTCGTAGACATATATCATCATCATTTAACTTTCTATTTTTCTTCCTTCAGTCTGACAAGTCCTTTTTAAATATTTTTATGTTCTATGTTTATCTCGATAGAAATACACAAGAATATACAGAAGAACGAAGATACGTTCAGATATAAAAAATTTAATGTTCAAGAAACATCTAAATGTTCACGTTGTACGATGTTACATCCGGTCAACATTGTTATACGGTGAGGAGAGTTGGCAGACGCTAAAAGAATAACAATCTTGAAAATATACGCGTAACCATCGCTCGTTCAAAATACCGTATCATGAACAGTATACATACGGATAATTATACATGTTATTTTTCTGGAGTTGAAGACGCGCCCAGGAATAATGTAGGTTTTTTTTTTATTATTTGCGAGGAAATTTCACAATTCGCTAAATCAAACTGAATAATTTAGCATATAAATGCTACATTGGAATCTAAACCTATGCGTATAATGCAGGTATATGGCTTCAAAAATGGGCCAGTTCTATAATACACTTTCGGATAAGCTGAAAGCAATATCGAACAAAGAAATGGGAGTCGACGATTTTAACTTCAGAATTTGCAAAATACGGAATAGGCAAGGAGCAGCATTTACGACGAATAGTTTTGATTAAATCAACTGTCAAATATGAATAATTTTGTATATCTAATTCTTCCCCTAATGGAAAACGAACAATCAAATTGACTTCATACTAATGAAGGCCAGGTGGCGATCCATTATATTTAATTTCAAATCAAAAAATGTACTCGCCGTATAAGTGAAAACGTTAGAATTAAAATAATTAGAACAATATAAAAGATAAAAATGGATTACCATTAACGAATTATCGTGAATTATGCTGGAAAATAAAAAGTCCTGTAAATCGGATAAAGAAAAATATTATAATAATTTTTGGATCACGATGAAATTTTACCATAACCAAAAGTGACCGTTACTAACAGCATGTAGCAGGTAGGCAACGAAGAGATGCCAGTAAGGAAAAATGATTCACGAAATAATCAGCTATTACGACGTTCTACAGAATATATAAGAATTGGTTTACGAGTCCAAGGGTTTCTATATATATTTTATCTTACATGCATCTTAGGGTTGATCAAGTTTAACATGCCAGTCAAAATTCGATTCGTGCTAATCCCAAAACTGCGCATAACTTTATATTAACGCATTTTTTTTTAATATAATCCGTAATTAAATCGAGCCGTTCAAATTATACATTTCCACTTTACAAAAAAAAAAAAACAAAAAACAAAACGCTGCTTTTGCGCAACGTTTTATTTACCGTAACAACTACAGTAGAGGAAGCACACACTTACACATACAAGTAAAGATATAAGAGTGATTTAGTAATTTATTCGCCGTTAAATTTTAAAAACGTACTTTCATATTTAACAAATAAATCTGTTCCTGATATTTAAGAAATAGCTAAATTTTAAACGTGCTAAAAATTATTTCAACTATTAAGACAACTACATTAATACCTATCAAAAATATTAAACCCATATTAGTATGTAGACACCGTAAATACCACGTCAAAGACAATTTTAACCATCACGTTAATATATGTATGTATCTCAATATGCGAATGTATATATTAATTCAGTGCCGTTCACCTACAACAAAATATGGCAGATGGAAAGTCCGATTATATTTTGATTAATTCTAAACAAAATACAGACGCAATTAACTCCGGTTCGAATTGTACTTATATTTCAGATTTTACACGTAATTTATGATACATTTAATTTTTCGCCTTAATAATGCCGTCGGATGAAAATTACACCAACTATTTAATGATAAATTTCTTTATTTTCTAAATATTTTTTTATTGTTAATTTTGTATTAGAAAAATACTTTTACCTATTTATTAACAGCCTAAATTATACCTATACCCACACTAAATATCAAAATGATTTGACGAAAATTACGTATACGAATGATAATTACAATGATATTATATTTCGTAATAATAAATGAGAGGGAATTTTTGAAGATTTACATAACAAATTTCACTACGACACGGAGAGATAAAGCATCAAATAACGCACGAAAAATCTAACACGGTAATAAATTATTCGATTGTATGGCGGAAAGTAATATAATTCATTCAAATCGGATAAAAAACACATTAAGTTTACTTTTTGTCCGCTGTTGACCACAAAAAAGGTACGTTAAAACTACACTTGAATCGTTAGAACTATTAGTGAAAAACTATTCATATCATACAACACGCTCTATTAAGAAATTTTTGTTCGATATTGACATTCAATTTAAAAATAATACGCAATATCATCTACATTCTTCATAAATATCCAAAAATTCAGACAAAAATTACATTTTGAAAACAATATATATATATATATATATATATATATATATATATATATATATATATATATATATATACACAATTAAAAACGAAAAATAAACAAACAGCCGACAATGTAAATACACATAGATATAATATATGTGTTTTTGTGAAATGCATGTATTCGCTGCAAGGTTTTTATTAAACATTTCTATTAATTTATGCCTTTACTGTTTACATCCATAAGTCGAGGGATACGTGTTTTATCTTGAACGCCGTTTCAATTCATCTTGTAGTTCAGCATTTGGCAGAATGAAAAATTGTCGAACAATCGACTTAATGATCTTTTCGTTTATTAATCGATTTCTAGTCCTCTTCAAAACGTGTTCGCTTATTATTAATAAATTTCTATACATAATATTTATTTTTATCATTAAAAATAAATATTTATTTTCTCTTTGTCGACGTCAATTTATGTTAATTTTCGCATTATTTTTAACATTTATTGACAAAACTATTATAAAAAATTTAAAATACATAAAACACACAACTTTTTATCGTCGTCAATTGAATTTTAGCAATCAATGAACGTAAATTATGAAAAAAAAAATTCAACAGCGACACACACAAAAAATAGTTTTATACGCAAAAATAGACATCGACTTTCTAAACTTGTTAAAGGAATGTTATTCGCCTAAAATAGGGAAAAATTAAGATATACAACTAATCCCGATAACTATTTTAAATAACTCGAAATAAGGTATCACTCGATAACTTACCAATATCGGGAAAAAATATTAGAAAAAAAAAAAAAAAAAACTAAATATATTCGCAAACATATAACAGGAGTACACACAGAAGACACACGTGTCATATTAGTCATCGCCATTAAAATATTAACAAACTATTTTTTTACTAAATCGGAAAATAAACATTTACAGGAACAAGCTGATGCGGAAAAACACACATGTAAACAGACGAGGAAAATAACCTAATTTCGAAACATATGAATACTAATACGTTGATAATATGTAGAATGCCACAGCTAAAAATCCGGAAAAATATATTCACGCGTACGAGGGGCAAGCTCGCGATTTTCTCATCACTTATATAAGCAGCTTATAATAATGTCACGGCATTCATTTATATACTAGTACTTGATAATGAAGAAATTATAATTAATTCGAAAGTTCGCGGCCACGATGATGCGACAAATGAAACGAGAATGATACATTTTATCACGTACCAATATGAAAAATTCGGTTTAAATAAAAATAATATTAAAAAAAAATAATTATACGTTCGAATTGAATTAAATCGGGGAGGAACAAAATAATGTATCTCAGTGAAACTATAGGTAAGAAAAGCGAGGTTCTATACTACAATATGATCTTATACGATGTTCGTTCATACACATTCCATAAAGGTGTGTACATATGCGCATACTATTCACAAAAGTGTAATAAATAGTCTTTTTATGAGAGTGTAAAAAAGTTATTTCTGAACGATATGGTTTTTTTTTAGTTTTCCTCTTATAAAATAACTTTTTTTTTAAATATAATTTGCGGGCCTAACATGAATCACGGGTATGTCGTTATAAATATTAAAAGCAAAATACTTATATATCCGATACGTTAACTTATTCGTTACACAGGTACGAAGAAACACAATACTGGCCGAGCTACTGACAGAAAACATGAAATTCTAGCCAGTTTCGTATAATTTTCAATAAATACAATATACATTTATGAAATAACTAGAAATCCATCATAATAGTAAATTCGACGCACGAAATAAGTTTGAAAAACCAGAGTTAATCAAATCAGTCTAATCTACAAGATATCACGATTATCATTTGTCAGATACAAAATAGTAAGACGCAATATCATTTATTCCAAAAACGTTTATCAAAATACCGGAAGAATGTTTATTGAATTCGAATGTTTAATTCGTTCATTTTTTTCAATGAAATCAAACCCACCATTTTTTTTTTAACTATCTGAAATTAAATATTATTCATTCTATTTTCTCGCTTTTATCGGTAATATATAAAGTAAAGAGCACTTCTTGAATTAATGACAAATACCACCGCGTCTTCAAAAAAATTCCTAAATAAATTATATTTGACGCGCAGTTATAAACTCAACAGTCGGGCTAATTACTGGAACAGTGATCGCAACTTCTACACCTCGACTACTTGTATTAAATAACATTGCGTGCGCTTCCTAATATCTGTACGAAAGAGTTTCTATAAAAGAATGATTTGGTTTAAGTATAAAAGTAACCTAAGTCTTTAAATAATCAATCATAGGCGATTGAAATCATGGAAACCGATAACTGCGCTATTCAAAAAACAAAAACGATAGATTAAACCCAATAGTGAGGAACAATTTCAAAATAGTTCGATAAACGAATAATTCAGTTTCTTACAAGAAAATAATTTAATATTTTCTATGATTAAAAACAGCATCGAATAAAATAGTAAAATATAATTATCCGTAATATATTTATTTAGATTAAAAAAAAAACAAAAACAAAGAATACTCGTTAATTTTACATCTTTATTATATAATTGCACGATTTACTAAAACCTACGAACCCCGTTAAGTCCTATAAAGAGCAAATGAATAATCATTTATTTGAAGGTGATCGAATTTTTCTCCTTGCAAACTGAAGTATATATTGTGTCATTATTGACCACGCGTGTTGTTCTTTCAACGAAAATTATTTAATTTCGCGGCATAATATTGTTTCGTAACGTAAACGCAATACACTAACGAAGACGAAGCAGCTAGCAAAAGCATTTTACAATAAAGCATCGTAAATCATTCCAGTGTGGTATACAACATTGTTAAGATTTTTTTTTTAAACCACCATTACAAACAGAAATCAAATATAAAATGATTTTTTTTCTGTTAAAAAAAACCCACATGCAATCTTCTAACTTACGTTATTGTGCAGGCATTCTTGGTAAAAAAAAAAGAGTAAACACACGCGCGCGCGCACACACAAAAAAAAATAAATAAGAAATTATAAGTTTGTAAGAAAGAACGAATCCGTCAAGAACACGGAAAAAGAATATCATCGCAATAGCTAAACACGGACTGCCGCGTCAACGATTCAAGTGTAGGATATATTTAAATAAACGAAAATAAATAAATAATAAAACAAAAATAAAAAAAAAAGGGGGAAAAATTACAAAATACCGACAAGGAAGAAAAGCGAAACAAAAACAAAAATATAAATCAACATTAAGAACAAAAAAGGCATAGAGCAGCGGTATATAGGCCAATAATTGCGCTACTACTAGGTGACAAAACGACGATACAGGTTAATATATTAGTAAAAAAAAATATTATATATATATACATATATATATATATATATAATAAATGTAGTAGTACAAACGCTACTGCGAAGGCGGTTTTTTTAGAATGTAGGCATTGTGTATGTGTTTTTGCAAATTATATTTTCAGGCAACAATTACAATCTACAATAATAACAACAATCTGAAAGGAGAAAAATCATCACTGACCGAGGTGTTTCGGGTGAGAATGAATTGAGCAAGAGTATGGAAATCTGTAATAGGATAAAAGAAATGTCTAACTTGATTTGTCCCGTTATAATATATACATAAAATATTAAAAATGTATAAAATAGTAAAACTTGGACAAACTCGTTCATTTTTTCGGTTAAACACGATAAGTTTCCAGAAATATGTTACAACATTGATTAGTAGAGTTAACGATCGGAATAAATACAAAAAAAAAATGAACGTTGGTGTGAATGGTGCGTATGCATTATTAGTAATATAAAAACAATGTGTGCACGTCACGCATAAATGCGAATGGAATCAGATTCAAATTAAAAATAAACTATATATATATATATATAATTTTAAACGAATTCTCGTAATAAAAGACAATTTTTATAACCTTATCATCGCAATTAAAATACACGGAAATTGTATTTATTTATTTTTTGTAAGTTTATTAGTAAGAAGTTGTACAACTAGTGAGATATTTTTATGATTTATTTATAACAAATATTTTATCATCCGCTAAAAAACATTAACATGCGCAATAATCGATAGTGCGGTTTAGTATTTTTAATACCATAACTATATTATATATATTTCATTTCTAACATTTCCTACAATACGCAATATTACACGAAAAATAGACTATCCTCTTACAAAGTGTACTAGCAATTACGTTACAAATTGAAACGTATTTAACGTTAAACGTAACTGCATTATTGATTTGATTAAAAATGTGTATTCAAATTAACAGAGAAAAAAAAAGGAGAAAACTTACAAGAATCGAAAAATTCGGCTTTTCGAAATGATAAAATTATCGATATTTTACATATCGACGTAATTTTTATTTTACTTAAATTTTCACTATCAAAATGTGTGTATCTATAGCGGTTTCTTGGAAACGCGTGGAAAAAGAAAAGTAAAATAAAAACATTCGATTATTTATATTTATAAAATAAAATCGACCAATTTCGTTGGCTAATCATCGTCAATATGAAACTAGTAGACCGCGTTTATAAATATAAATTATTGCCATACTTTATAACAGTGCTTTTATTTTATCTTCGATTTGAACTGGAATATTTGATATATACTCGTCCGTGTATGTGTTCGTAATTTCATTCATTTTTTATATAATTAAAATTTCCTAACGTTAATTATTAATTATTATTATAATTGGTGTGCGTGTGTTTTTAGATAATATTACCATAAAAATACTATTGCATTAAAAGTTTACTTACACTCGTTTTAACATATAATTATTGCTAACATCGCGTAATACCTACCTTTTTGTTTTATTTACAAAACTCTACATAAATTTATTTCGCAAAAATTTAAATGCTGTCAGAATAAATAAACTTACGAATGATAGGTGTAGTAAAAAAAAAAAAAAAACAGGGAAACTTAGCGTATAATTCATACGTGTCGAGGAAAAAACAGTTTTTATATTTAACGAAAATATTTCCGATATAAATTATTATTAGTTTTCGTTAAGTAAATAAAATAGATACATATAAATATAATCATAACGTAATTAATAATTACATTACAATTTTTGTAGTACTTGAACTAAACAATTATATTAAATTGAAATACTACGAGGGAACAAACAGCGTGACGCTCCCGGTATAAGAAAGAAAAAAATCAATAATTTAAAAATTATTACGTCAACAAAAATATACATATTAAATGCTTTTGAAAAAATTTTTAATTTCAAACGAAATTATTAGTACTCTCGAAAAATACGGGAATTTATTTTCAATTATTTCGATAAAATTAGAATACATCTCGAATAGAGGTTTATATCAATACTATACAAAAGCGACTGGCTTTTGTTTTTTTTTTTTAAGTTACACATGAAAAAATATTAATCAGACGAGATATTAGAAATTTACGTTTAATTATATTAAAACATTTTTAATGGGTTAATTACTTTTGTGGGAACCCTGGGCCACGGTCCCAAGTGCTCTTACGTAAATCCGGCTGTACGTGTAATCAACATTTTTTAAAACTAGAAAATAATTCGTAATTTTTGACATCGCGCGTTATAGATGCGTAATTGTATAATTAAAATTCGCGCCCTACTCGAGATAAATAATAAAAGTGGATATCTAAAATAATCAGAATGAAATTTAATCGATCGAAATAATAATAATTCGGATCATATTGAAAATAATTCGAATCATATTGACGTAATTTAGCTATAGTAAATTGTAGAATTAAAACCGGCAATACGTGGGGAATTAAATAATTTTTTATTTCTTGTATATTATCCCTAAGTTTCAACGCGAATTACATATTTACAAAATACCGTTTGCTTCTTTATCGATTTTTTAGGTACACCTCGTAATATATTCGGATATAAGCCGGTAATATAAAGAACTGTAATTGTTTTTCTATCCATCGAAATTTTTCGTCAAGTTTAATACAGGATAAAAAATATGTTCCTTTCAGCGTTACGAATGTTGCTTATCAGTATTTTAACGTAATTTCAGCGGGTTTATTCACGTTTGTTCTAGTCGTAAAATTACGCATACGTCGGTGAGATTTCGAGTTAATGTGAGATTTCGAGTTTATCAATCGTTTGAGCATGTACGCATTAATTCGCGACATTTAATTAATGTTGTAATACTTTATTATTTAATTACCTTTTTTTTCCTATTTGAGCTTTGGTTTTTATTTCAAGAATTTCTTCTACTGAATATAAGTTAATATTCATTTCATTTTACCGCTTATTTTATTTCTATTAGGTATGAATAATACCTGTTTAACTATAAATTTTTGTTTTATTTGTTTAAATCTTTCTGTTAGGTTTTATTTTAATTTTTAATTTTGTTTATTTTTCTGTTACAGGTTAATTTTTTTACAAACTCGTTATTCTTTATTCGATGGAAGGGCATCTATGTATTCTCATCCCTTCATTCATCGCTTTAAATTAATTTTAAGTGTGGAGGTATTTGCATTTGTGCAACGACCTTCATTATTATCTTAAAACTACCTTTTTAATATATATATATATATATATATATATATATATATATATATATATATATATATATATATATATATATATATATGGGAAAGGTTTTTAGTGGGTAAAAATCCCACACACTGATTTTAGTTTCCCGACGGTGCATTTCGTATGCATTGCATGAATAAAAACAAAATTTATATCAGTGTCTTTCGAAAATTTCCTCCTTTCCGCTTTGAAAAACAAATCCCCAAAACTAGTTTATTTTTTTTCGCAACAAATGGAAAATAATACGCTCCAAATTGCATAACACGCATTTATATGTAACGTATAACACAAAAATTGAAACGTGTAACCGGTCACCAAATTATATAAAAGATTAAATCTATTTCAAATAAAAATAAAAATAAAAAATTAAGAGGAAAATAATTATCGTACTTGTAAATTTGTACATTACGGGCTAATAATAATAATTATTAAAACAAGGACACAAATATAGAGGATTGTTTTTTTATAGAAGGAATACTCAGGAACATGGAGGTGGGACGAATATATATATATATATATATATATATATATATATATATATATATATATATATATATATAAGGGAAGCAACAGATAGATTTACGTGTAAGTTAAATAATAATAATAAAGATAAATAAAAAAATAAAAGAAAGTGTAGAACGAAAAGCAATCATATATAGGCTATACAAAATATACACAAGTAGCGTAAATGCAGACTCGAAAGTCAAAGCAAAATCGCTTCGATTACAGATATATTATTATTATTATTATTACTATTTACGGAGGAAGAAAAGAACAAGTATCAGGATTATATACTTCGAAATAAAAATGTTTAAAGAAATATATACATATATATTTTTTTACCTTCGTAGTTGACTTGACCATCGCCGTCTATATCAGCTTCTCTGATCATTTCATCAACTTCCTCGTCCGTTAACTTTTCACCCAGATTTGTCATGACATGTCGCAATTCGGCTGCGCTAATAAAACCATTACCATCCTTATCGAAAACCCGGAATGCTTCCCTAATCTCTTCCTCGCTGTCAGTATCTTTCATTTTACGAGCCATCATTGTTAAAAATTCCGGGAAATCGATTGTACCATTTCCTTTTTAAAAAGATCACCGGTGTATTATGACAACAGTAAACGTAATAAACTAATCAAAAATCGAAAATTGTGCTTTGTAAATATGTCTAATGATGAGGATGATTTGAAGATGTCGTCAAAGTTAATATTAAACTGTAAACCGTACGTTGAAAAACAATACTCGAATTAGGTGAAACATTTATCAAAAAATTACGCACTGCGTCAAAATTATGGATTTCGTCGAAAAGTAGATATAGTAATTTCATATATAGAAATTTAAGTCGTAAAACTAATTAAAGATATCGTGTTGTAATGTTTTTAAAATTGAAAATGAAATTATTTCAGAGATAAATTAATATTGCGCGTGCACGGGTGGTGGATAGTGAAACGGACTTCAGATATGGAGGTCAGTTGCGAATAAGTCATTCATGAATAAGAAACCGCGAATCGTGAACGGAGATGTATCAGGGTGCAATGGGAGTCTTGAGAAAGCTTTCCTTAAAAAATGCTACATAAACCCGATAAAGGTATCATGTCAAAACGAATATGGCCGCTATAAGCCTAAATCCAACTCTAAATCCAGAAGCGTCCATTCGACATGTTAGGGACGGCTTTCTAGTGGTCGTCTGTTCTCAGGACGATCTTTTTATACGTAGAAGGAATCGGAGTTCCATTGTATTTACCTGCAATCCACGAAAAAATTATGAATCATTACTGTAAGAAGAATATTTTGCCACGTGACCAGACTAGCAATCGACGCTATTCGGGTAGCGAGCTCGATAGTGTGAAATATGTGAGCGTTGTATGAAACTAGGAAACTCATGGAAACCATGCGGCTGGAATAAAAATATGGAAACTCGTTAAAGTCGGAACATGGAATGTAAGCGAATTAAATGAACCAGGAGAACGAAGTAAAGGATTATGCCATTGTTGGTATCTCGGAAACCACTGGAAACCCAGCGATTTTCAATATAATACAAGTTTATGCTCCAACTAGTAAAGTTGACCAAGAGTAAGTTGATTTTTTTATGCAACACTGGAAGGCACAATGAGGAAAATACCTTCCCGATAAATCACTATAATAATCGAAGATTTAAACGCGAAAATTAGTGAAACTGCTGAAGATAATGAACTACGTAACACAGTAGGTAAATTTGGCATCAGTGCCAAAAATAATTAAGGTGAACACTTAATGCAATTCTGTGCTAGCACCAAATATTCATATGCTACTCAGGTTTTCAGCATCACCCTAGACGATTGTACACATGGCGGTCACCAGGCGATAAATATCGGAACTAAATCCGATATATAATGATAAATACAAAATGGGGAACATCGATCAAAGACACAAAAAACTTACCCTTGTAAAGACTGTGGCAGCGATCATCAACCGTTAGCTGCAGAAATGAAGATAAAACTACGCAGATGTCAAATACAAAAACTCTTTAGTAACAAATGGTACCGACTACGATAGCCATGAGTAGGCGAGTAAAATTTAGTCATACGTGGTCATATTTTAACATAAATTATGTAACAAAGCAATTATGGTCTTATAAAACAACAACATTCAATTTTAAAAGAGAAACATTCAGACAATAGAATTTCGAATAAAAGAATTCTTCAGACGAAAATTATTTATTACAGTAGTATAAAATGTAATCATTAATATAAATAATAGAACCAAGTCGTCTCTGGAACATATGTCACAAAAGTAACGGTTACCCCACTATTATACTCGCGTAGAATTTATATAGGTACAAAAATGTATATTTAAATATATATATATATATAATCCTTGTAACGCTGTAAAATTCATTACCATCAGCATCCACTTCATTGATCATATCTTGTAACTCAGCTTCAGTAGGATTCTGACCAAGCGATCTCATAACTGTTCCTAATTCTTTAGTTGTAATGGTACCGTCTCCGTCCTTATCGAATAGAGAAAAGGCTTCTTTGAATTCGGCAATCTGTTCTTCGGTTAACTGATCAGCCTGGTAAAAATAATCAACATAAAATTAGGCACAATTTTCGAACTTCTCCAGATAAAGTAATCAATGAAGCAGCATGCAGTGTGTCGTAATTATTGAAAAATAATAATGATAAAAAAAAAACGCTTTAAAATAAACGATCTTTACTGCAGGATAGTTACCTAGAAAATGTTTCATTAATAAATATACGAAGTTAGGATAATGCGATTAGATGACTAAATCATCGAGTGGCGAATTTAAACAAAACCATTAACGACTACGTTATGTAAGACTTTTTTAAATATAAAATAACAATAATTTACAAGAACGAATATGGTTACTGTTTAATCAGTTTCAATAGTATCAAACGCCACAAATAAACGCGAATTTTACACAACACACACACATATATATATTTATATATACTTTAGATGAAATATAAATTAGATGTCTATTCAATTATATAATGTAATCAAAATTAAAATTATATCAAAAGAGTTAAAACTATAAAAACATCACATATAATAAATTAAATAAATAAACTGTAAATATTATTTACACTAAATATAATATAAAAAATATAAATATTTTTAATTTAATTCCAAAGTTTACGTTTTTGATTAGCACAGTTATAACTCATTCCTAACTATTCATCCATACATCCATTTACACACCCAAAATGAATGAAATGCTTGTGTTTTTAAATAATACAAACGTTCTTGACAATATGTCATTACGAAGCATCAGTTTAATTTAGTATAGATGACCCAGAGAAGACGGACGGTTTTGTTTGAATAACTCAAAAACTACTCGACCAAAATTATTAAATGAAATTTTATTTAAAAACAGGAAAACGAGAGATTAGCTTACAATCATTTCTGGAACACAATATCGTTCAAATGACCATCATTTTGTGCAACAATACATTCAGTCTTTACAAAATTTTCGAAAACTTTTCGAGCATATGTCGCTGAAATTTTGAAATTTCTTCAGAAATCCGAGTTTTCACATCTTCTAGATCTCGTGGACGTGTTTCGTAAACGTAACTCTTAAGTTATCCCTACAAAAAAATCGCGTAACTTTAATTTTTTTTTTTAAACTCTTTTTGCACTGTCGTGATCGATTCATGCTGAAAATAACGTTCTACACAAAACGTGCGATCCTTCTCGTTATAAGATGCCATGATAACGAAAACTGGATAAAAACAAATCTCTCGTGTACACAATAAACGTGGAGCATGCGGTTTGCATTGGAGCAGTGTTACCAACTGAGCTATTCAAAAAACAAAACCGTCCGTCTCAGTTCGTCAAAAAACACACCTAGTTAGTATTATATTTAACTGCTTCCTCAGAATCATCCATTTTTTTTTTTTTGTGATTTAAGAATACTGTTACTTCCACTATTAGAAGATGAATAATATCGCAAGTATATGAAACCTGAAAAACGAATGAAGACTACAGACGATAAAAAATATCCGGTGTGAAATTTTCTAATCGGCGTCCATCGATCAATAACAACATTAACCAATATACCAATTATTCAGCTAATCAGAGAAAATTAAGATATACTCATTAATGTATAATCAGATAATCGTAATACAAATTTTTATGTACAATTCTTGATTACGAAATTATCTGTATTTTATGAGATTTGCTACTAACTATAATTCTTGGAAAATCGTATTTATTACCAGAAAAAGTTAAAAATATACGGAATTAATAAATAAATAAAAAACTTACCATGATTTTAAAAAAAAATCAACACAAGTACCAATACTGGCCTAAAAGAAAAATTTTATATACACTTTGTTAACTTACGATTGCAATTGATTTCTTTTAGGTATATTCGAAAATATGCAACACACCAAATAAGAAAGCAAGGGGTAGTCGTAAAGAGACATCATCACACCACGCGATAATATCAAAGAAATATTACATTATCGTTCTAATTAATAACCATTGTATTCGCGCATCTGTACGTCTGTTTATTATGCATTTGACAAACATATGGACAATCTATAATAAAAACATGTTCTAAACATACATCCGCCGCTGGCACACACACACACACATATATATATAATTTGTTACTATAATCATATCATTTTTCAGGCGAATGAGAATATAATTAAAATAAATGGTGTTGGTATGTATTTCTGAAAACCATCAAGGACGTTGTTTCATATATATGTATATATTCAATTTTGTCAATAAAGCACATACTGTAAACAGATATTATCCATCATAACACACACACACACACACAGCAGAGTTTTGCAATACGGTAACAAATTTGTAGGCGAATATAAATAGTAGACATCGTCATTCTGATATCTATAAGTCATAATATAAACGATGGTGAAATGAATACGTTCTTCGGATACAATTATATTTAAACAAGTAATGAGTGACATTTTAATTTCATATAGTCGACAATTACATAATAATTAACGTAGATGTTATTATAAGGTCTTTTTTTATTTTGCAATTTTTTAAGGCGTGAGACTATTTTACACGCGTAGACGAAATAAGTATATTTCTGAAATTTAATATAAGTCTTCGAATTACTACGGTATACACAAAACTCGCCAATCCTCTCCTTCATTATTTATCTTAAACTATTATTTAATTTACCTTTAACTCGAACGACCAAAAACTAGATATTTATAAAGTACTCGATAGAATGCGTAAGTTATGCAGACAATAAAGTATTGCTCACGTACTCAACTGGAAAGTTGCAAAATATGAATCGAGGATGGAATAAGAAATTAGGATTGAAAATCAACTTCGGAAAATGAGATTCACGTGAACCCCTCCCCAATAGCAAGTCACAGCCCTAAGATAAAAAGAAGAGATTTTATTCATATAAATAAAAGTTATAAACTATTTCACAATATAAATTATTGGTACCGACTCGTAGGCCTTGTCAAATGTAAAGTTCTTATAAATACAATAATAATAAAAGATACATTTTCATTTATGTATAGATTAAATATTAATTTATGCTGGGAAAAACAAAGAAAAAACCCAACTACAGAAAAAGAAGAAAGAAGAGGAAATACACATAATATCAATATGAAATAATTTATTTTAACTTTAACATAATATTATTGTTGACACTTTTATGACAGAAAGTTATGTTTCAGACGCTTGTGTTTATATTTTTTATATCTTAGAGCTAATGATTCGTAATTATAGTTAGATATTGCTTTAAATTTACTTGCGAGTAGCGATATTCTTTCTACTATGAAGTCCGAGTTCAACATTTCACGCATTAATTGTATCTTCGTGTACTTGGGCAAATTTAATACGATTCGGCAGCAGTCATTCTGTATTGTATTTTTCGATATGTAGTTCTAGGCACGTAGTTCCATACAGGACAACCGTAGGTTAGCAGTGGTCCAATAATTGACTTATAAATAATTAATTTATTTCGAATATTTAGTTCGGATCTTTTATTGAAAATAGGGAACAGTGTAAACATTCTTGCTCTAGTTTTATTAACACTATAATTAATGTGTTTCTCAAAAGTTAATTTTTTATCTAGTATAACCCATAGGTATTTAACGTTTTCTTTCCATTGTATGGTTGTGTTATTCAATGTAATTTCAGGTTTGACAGATGACCTTCTTTTAGAGAATAATATAGCCTCCATTTTAACAACATTTACAGCTAATTGCCATTTGTTTTAGTTATAGCGCTAACTCTGAAGGACGAAGTTAATAATGCAATGTCATCGGCATATATTATGGAGCCTTTAAATTGAGGAATATCATTGATATATAATAAGAATAAGAACGGACCCAATATACTACCCTGCGGAACGCCTGCATGGATGGTTTCAGATGCGGAGTAATCCTTTTTGATTCTTACTCGAAAGTTTCTATTTGTTAAATAGCTGTTTACTAGGCATATCAGATTAGGATGAAAGTGGAGTTTTATCATTTTATAAATTAGATCATGGTGCCATACAGTATCAAAGGCTTTTTCCATATCAATGAGTAAAAGTCCTGTATGTTCATTTAAATCAAACGTATCCGTTATTGCGTCGCACACAGTAGCCACTGCGTGCACTGTAGAAAGATTATGTCTAAAACCAAATTGATTATCCGGTAAAATATTATTATCATTAGCAAATTTAGTTAGATTAGTTAGTAACACCTTTTCCATTATTTTGCTTATGTTGTTAAGTAAGTTAATCGGCCTAATATTTTTAGGATGACTGATGTCTTTGTTAGGTTTAGGCACAGGTATTATAATTGAGAATTTCCATACAATGCGAAAGTATTTTTGTTTGATGCCAGAGCATTAATGATATTTGTTAAAAGAATAGCGACTTTACGCGGCATGTGTTTTAATAAAATAGCTGGAATGTTATCAGGACCAGTGGATAGTTTATTTTTTAATTTTTTAATGGTGTTTCCACACTTGATTAGGCGTAGTAAGATGGGAAGCTACAGGGTGGTGTAGGGACTTATTATTTTTGAGGAAGTAATTAACAACACGTGTGACTACTGTACGGTGATTGCTTGTGGATAAGTAGTAATTTTGTGTATGTATACTAATGTGGAAACGGTGGAGATAGTTAATAAGTTCAGATATTTGGGAGTTGTTTACGAATGACGGAGACATTTAAAAAATTAGAAAGCACATTGGAATGACAAAATTGGCGATACTAAAAGATATGGAAATTAAAAATGGATACGAAAATGAGAATTAATCAATGTTATGTAGTGTGGGTAGCGAAATATATCAGAGACACGGACTTTAAACACGGAATGTATAAAACCATTAAACGTAGTTGAAGCGTGGACGCTCAGGCGCATTTAGCGAATCTCGTGAAATGAGAAGAGAACAAATAAAGAAGTGGTCCAGAAAAGCGAAATGGAAAAGATGACCCTGGTAGATGACATCATGAAGAGGAAAACAAAATATATGACACACAAAATCCAAGAGGAACGATTATTCACGCAGGATATACAGAGGAAAATCGAAGGTAAGCCTCCGTGAGGAAGAAGACTGAAAATGATAACATCACAAATGGAACCTTTAAAGACACAGTGAATGCCGCGAGGAGCAGGTGATTATAAAGAAGATATTAGATTTAAGTACATATAGATGTTGGTGTACGTAATCTGTGGAAATTAAATACATAACGTGATGATGATGATGATGATTATGATGATGATGATGATGATTGCTTTAATAATACGACGAGAAATATGTCTGACGATTAATTAGACCGCATGATAATATTTACGCACGTAAATACAAAATATATACAAATCAAACGAACAACTAAACATAATTGATCAATAAAAGACTGAAAATTAAAGATTAAGTATAATATTAAATTTTTGAAGAGAAAAATTTAAATACATAATAATAAAAGAGAACACAATAGGTGCACGGTGATGTTTAAATTTTCACAGTATCGATCTGTCAAGTCTGCAATCTATTATTCATTTTTTTCTTTCTTTTTCAGCTTAATTGTTTTAAATATCGACAGTTCTTTGTTCCTATATAATCCGTAAACGTTTCATTACAATCTTCCTCTTACACGTTTATCTTCTATTTATTATGTCTTAAAACATGACCTTTCTTCTTTCTTTATGAGATAGTTTTAATAATGTTTCTTTTCGTTAACCCGCTGGTAAACTTCTTCGTTTGTAATCTTCTCTATCCATCTTACTTTCCAAATTCTTTTCTAATACTCAATTTTAAATACTTCCAGCTTTATATTATTTTTTATGAAATTCTTTCCTAAGACTAAATCAATTTTTCTGTTTTAACGTTAGTCATTTTCGAATGCTACTTTTGCTTCTACTATTCGACGACTCATTTCCATCCCAATGTAGAACGATTCGAAATATTCCAAATAGTCAGAAGACAAAAAAATAACGATTTTCGACCGACAATACAAGACGTAAAAGTTTTCAGAGGAAGAAAATATATTAAGATAAACACAATTTCGCGGAAAACTTTAAATTGTGAACGACAATTTGATAACAAAAAAATAAATAAATAAATAAAACATCACCATATCACTATAATTCATTTATTTAATTTTTAAAAAATCGTAATCTAGATCATTCGTAATTGTCGCTTCCAGTAGATATATCACTATTCATCATTAGATTCTATTTCCGATGATAAATGGTTAAGCCTATTTGGAACTTTTAAAAAAAGGCTAATCGAGTTACATGGTTTGTACTGAAAAATAAATGCGATTAACAATTTCGAACATACCCCCCCACCCCCCCCCCACACACACACACACATATATATATATATATATCGTAAAAAAGTTACTTTTTTATTAAGAAATGCATAATATAGAGAAGTCAAAAAAATGTAACAAGACAAGAGAAAAACTTTAAAAGCGTACGAAAGGAACGCAAAGGTACCAGAAAATAATTAGGAATGGTTCTGCAATAATTCGAAAATAATTTATCCAGAAGTTAACAATATGAAAATAATTTTAGGATTTGCGATTTTGTCGTCTATTTTAGACCTGGATTTATTTCAAACGACGTGTCATTTTAGTCTTCTCAACTTTTGATAGCGAAAATTAAAAAAGTTTTAATTTTTTTTTTGTACTTTGGAAATAATAAAATATATTTTGAGACTTTTATTTTTCCAGATTTTAAAGTTTTCGAAGTTGCGAAAATAAAACGCTGAACGTTTTCCTGTTTTCCAATTTACTTAGCCCTCGATTTTACATTTTTCGATGTTCAAGGACACCATTTGTTTTCGTTTTACAAATCGAGCATAATTTCGAATTCTAATATGAATTTAGTTTTTATAGATCATTTTCGAGGACGTTCAACTTTATTCACAAGATTCTAGCATATCGATAAGACAATTACAAGCTTATTACATTAAACCATTGTTCATAAAAGAGGAATTACAGGTAATTTGATACGGCTAAACAAATGGTTTCGTATCCTCATAGTATAAACGGATGCAGGGCGTAACGCACATCAGTTACGATCGTCCTCCTTACCTACCCTAACCAAGTAGGTGGAAGGATGGAAATATTATTTTACCAAAAGTCGTATTTTACGACGCGTTCAACGCAGAATAGTATTTAAAAAATTATTTACTTTTGAATAAAAAAAACACAAAATAAGAAATTAACCCTTTCAGTAGCACATGAAATTTTGACAGAAAATTATAAATTTTATATAGGCTGTTTATGATGTAACGCTGATTTTTAGATAATTTTCAGTGTTTTTATTTAAATATAATTAGAATTGAGACATTTCACGGTCAACTAGAAAAAATATAGTTGTGTTTGTATTGAAATTTCATGTACCATATAGTGGACATTATGACTGAAATGGTTAAACATGAACAAACCGGAAAATAAATAAGTAATTTTTTCAAAAGTGATTTTTTATCATTAAATGTAAAAAAAATGTGTAATTTAATGTGACTTAATTTTATTTACACATATTTTTTAAAGTGAACTAATATAAAAATTGTATAATATAATAATAGAATTTGAACGAACATTTTATCTACGTACATAAACATAATACTGACATAGGTGGATATACATAATAATGCAGTGTATGTTAACACATCAGTTAATGCTCTATCAGTGGGCGCAGATACATTTTATATATATAGTAATAATAACAGTAATAGTAATAATAACAGTAATAGTAACAACATAAACAGTAGTACTAGTTGTAAAAATAGTAGTTGTGGTAAATAATAATAATAATAGTAATTGTAGTAGCAATAATAATAGAAGAGTAAAGTAAACCATAAAACCCGGATATCTTAAGATGATGTTGACTGCTGAATGAATGCCAAAAGTCAGATAAGAAAAGGCGTTGGTGTGTCATTTCGTTTTGGTCAGTTAATCAACAGAGGTGCGCTTAAAAACTTCGAAATATAATTTTAACATAACCCATTTTATACTAACGGTAATTTAAAAACACGAAAATATAAAAGATTAAAATAAATTAAATTATAGGTAGATTGCAAATAGATAATAATCGGAATCATTTGCAAATGAAAAAAAAAAGAGAATTATTCGCCTTTTCCTGTATGATCTAAAATTTATAAAATTTTGGTATTATTGTTTATTCTAACATAGTACTATTTTAAGGAAACCATTAAGGTATCTGAGACTTCACATTAAGAGTTCGTTGTTCAAGATTATACTATTTCAATAAAAATTTATTTTCTTCTTTAAATGAATATATATATATATATATATAAACAGAAAATAATAAATTATAATTTACGAAACAGAATAACCATCGGTTCTTATTTTTTTTTTTAAGCTCACCCAGCTTTCTTTATAATTTATGAATTAAGATGACAGTTTATTATAAGTCAGTCACTTCTACTATTTTATTACATATCAGTAATTCAGTCGCGTTATTATGTATTTTTGAATTAACGCTATACATTAATGAATAAATTATATTTTTTTAATACTTTTATTTTTAAAAATTTGCATAAACCACAATTATTTGGAGGTCCGATAAAATGGCTGCTTAAAATTAACAGTTTTTACAAAAATCTATTTATAAACACTCAGCATTTGAATTTTAATTCATACCGTACAGACCACAGTAAATGTCCCCCTCCATGTGTATAAATAAATATAAATATAAATATATATATATATATATATATATATATATGTGTGTGTGTTGAAATAATTTGTTTACGCTCTATAGATATTTAATAAAGCAAGATATTGTGTCATTTAATATTCGAAATATTTTTTTTAAATAACTTAAAACTGATGTTCTCATCTGTTTCTAAATAATATTTTGAATTATCACACCTTGGCCCAAAAATATATCTGCCATCAAAACAATACCCGCAATATTCGAATTTGTTTTTCAACATATTAAAAATGGCGTTTCTTTCTAAATAATATTTTAACTTACTGTACTTCAACTCGTAAATAGACCTTATAACAAATCTGCATTTCAGAAATATAAAAACATTGGTTCCAAATGTTTAAATAATGTAGAATGTGCAGTGTATACTAACAGGGAGATCCTCGTGCGCTACTCCTTAACTCCACATTAGTCCATTCTTTTTGTAAACCTCACGATTTTATATATAATTGAAAATCCAATCAAACAATGTCCTCCATCCGAGATACTAACAGGCTCACATTCGGCAATTCAGATTATCTTTATCATTCCAATCATTGACATCCTTTAGACGAAAGATTTATCAACTTAATAGTCAGTGAAACCAGTACGTCGGCCGATACTGGCTTGGATTTTCAGCTATCATTATTGCATCTAAGAAATGAGAAGCTGGGCCGCAAAATCCTTATTCAGATGTCGCGATTCTGCTTTAAAATTAATACCCAATCAGTTACACTATAAACGACAATACCAATAAATTAAAAGAAAGAAAATTAGACACAGCGCGCTTCAATACTCAATTTGATCTATCGCGGAAAGCTGAAATTGACTTGGTCATATATCCATAACTCACAGCTACCTGCTTCAGCATTAACCTCCTCAATGTTATTCTTGCAGAATTTGCTGAATTCAGGATAAATATGCAACGTATTCTTCGATTAACATAATCCTCTGCCCTTTTGCTCCGAATCTGTCATCTTATCTACGTCTCTAACCATGCAGCAATATATGACACGTTAGCGAGAAGCTTACAGCATTAAATAATATTTTCAAATATTTGCTTAAAAAATTGAAGTGTACATAAAAGATCAATTTAAAAAACTATCTCACAAACGCTGACGACCACATGTGTAATATAAGTCAAATACTTAACGTCGAAAAAATAGCTAATAATTTTTAAACTTTTACAATTACTTTTTAAAATAATTTTGACGATTCAATTTAGTTTATTCTTCATGCTACTTAGACGTAATTTTTGTCTATCATGAAAGAAATTCATATATCGTGGGAGACAAATACGGAGATTCATAAACGGGACAGATTCGGTTCGTTGCGGATGACCATGAATTTGCTTGCGTGACCAATGACGCTCATGGTCAACTAGTATTTATTCTTTATTCGTTGATAGCACCACATAAACAAAATCTAATGCCCGAAGATATGATTTCATGTTCTCAATTCGTCGACTGATAGAACCGTTTTCTTTCGTATAAGTTTTTTCTTACATTAGATCGGTTAACAATACTATTTAATTGGGACTGTAAAAATCGATAACAAATATTATATCGCTAATGTATCCGCACAATCTGTCTACTTATAGAACATATTCACGTGTCACGTCTATGTTGTGATGTTGGCTCGATTGCAAAATTCAGTCAAGACCGCTAAATTTAGAGAGACAAATTTAAATGATAAAAAGACTAACGAATTATCTTCATTCCTGTTCGAGGTGTGAAAAATAAACCCTTTTTCCCGGGTTTATCACCTTTTAAAATTGAATATCGTCTTAACGAATAATTCGATTAGTAGTATATAAATAATTTGTAGAAATTTAGTTATTTTAACAAAGCCACCTTTTTTTTTTTAACAAACCGAACATTTTCCGGATATAGCGCAAAAATAGAATTGATTAAAAATCAAAAAGTCCAATGACTTGAACGTTCGCAATTTTTTTGCAAAACATGAAATTTCTGCATTATCGTTATTGCAAACATGAAATTTCTATAATATTGTTATCATCATTTGGAAAGTATGGAATGTAGTGATTTTTAAAAAATACACACAAAAAAGGAGTTTAAATCACTACAATTTTTTAAATAAAAATCACACAACTTTTCGGATGTTAAGCCATTATCAAGTGAACATAAAAAATAAAATCTAAAATATACAAATTTATAAAAATAAAAAAATATTAACTTAGATTACAATTTACAAAAATTAAATAGCATCAATAAAATACAACTTTTAGAGATTGTAATAAAATTTTTACATTTTAAATTTTTTAAATTGCACAAATATTTATCTTTTATATGTTATGTTCACTTTGATGATGGCATAACAAACAAAAAGCTTTCTAATTTCCAATAAAAAAATTTGTGATTTTAATCCCTTTTTTTTCGTTGGTTGTCTATTATTGCAAACAATAAATTTCTATAATATTATCGTTAATCTATTCAAACGCAAACTACTACAAGAACAAAGTATACAATTAGACGAATTTTGCTTGATCAATTCTTACAGTAATTAAATGATCACTCAATTATATATATATATATAGATAGATAGATAGATAGATAGATAGATAGATAGATAGATAGATAAAGAGAGAGTGAAAGAGAGAGTCCATGAAAAGACGTACGGTTTCGTTGTTTGTTTGTTGTTTTTTTTAATAACTGAATAACTTACTCGACCAAAATTATTGAATGAAATTTTATTTAAAAACAGGAAAACGAGAGATTAGCTTACAATCATTTCTGGAACACAATATCGTTCAAATGACTATCATTTGTGCAACAATACATTCTTTCAGTCTTTACAAAATTTTCGAGCATGGGTTGCTGAAATTTTAAAATTTCTTCAGAAATTCGATTTTTCACGTCTTCTAGATCTCGTGGACGTATTTCGTAAACGTAGATTTTAAGGTATCCTCACAAAAAAATTGCATGTAACTTTTTTGCACTGTCGTGATCGATTCACGCCGAAAATAACGTTCTACACAAAACGCGCGATCCTTCTCGTTATTAGATGCCAAGATAACTGAAACTGGACAAAAATAAATCTCTCGTGTATACACTAAACGTGAAGCACGCGGTTTGCCGTTGTAGTAGTCTGCACTACTCAAAAAACAAAACCGTCCATCTTCTCTGGGTTACCCTATATTATTAAAACCGTTGGCAATCTTTTTACGAAATTGTAATAATTTATTATTTAAAAAAAAAAAAAAAAAAAAAACGGAGAAAATATTTTACTAACGTAAAGGTAATTAAAAATGAACATGTTTCGAAATTCGGTCCTTTCGATATACGGAAGAAAGATAACTAAATAATCAAAATCAAGGGCACGAACAAATTGACAGTTTACACACCTACCATTATAAAATCAGGCGCTGATCAATAATAGGCGATAAAAGTTTTCTTTCACCATTATGACATAATAATCAAAGTTCGTGGTCAAAATTGACGTGTCGAGTCTATCACACACACGCACACACAAATATATATATTAACAATTATATAATATTAAAGTTTAAATACTCTTCGGTTTCACAAAACCCAATAATTGTTTCCACAATTTACAAATGTTAGAGTAAAATTAGAAAATAATTTTAATCGGATATCCCAGTGACGTATATTTGTATATTATTATTATTACTACTACTAGCCCAGAGTTCACATATTAACCCGTAACCATACATACACATGTTGTAAATACGATACACATATTTATTCAAAGTCATAGTATTTCATGCGATTATATATGTATATAATCACGTTTACCCACACATTATAATTATTAGCATTCATATTATCACGATACTCTTATATTAAATCACTGGCCCATATTCGCTCTTTTTATCCTCATTTAGTGAACGGCAATTTCATTCATCCATTTTACATCAGCTAAACTCTAAATGTGTTTAATATAGTTATATATAATGACGTTTATGTACACGTTTTTAATTTTATATATTTTCAAATACATTCAGATATATATATATATATATATATATATATGAAGGAAGATAATTTGTGGTTATACATCGCGACATAGTATTATCTTATAAAGTGCATATATATACACACACTTATATGCATATTTATATATGTGTATATATTCGAATACATACGTACGCAGTATTGGTCATTATATATATATATATATATATATATATATATATATATATATATAAATAACGAGATAATAAAGTTCTCACGAAAGCTGTATGCACACGTCAGGTGATAATTTTATTTATAAAAGGCAAAAAATATATTTTTTTTAAATGTCAGGACGAACACGCGAATTAAACGCGACAAAAGCATTAAATTTTAAAAATAATTTTACCCTGCTGACGTATGATTTATCGATCTTATTTAACGAAAACATTACGTAATATAGTAACGCCAAAAATGGAGATCAACAGCAACTAATAGAGCTGATTAACAAAATAATAATGATGAAAATTTTGAACCTAAACATTTCGGATGTAATAATTGAAGAAAAATGAAAAACGTACGAAAAAATAAACAATCAAAAAATAATTGCGAAATTAATTATTAAAAGACGCAAACCAAAGTCGGTAACGTACAGCCCAAATCGATTATATAAAGTATTACGTATAAAAATTATAATTAGTAACAGCTAGCTGAGAAATAAAGGCAAAGACGAAAAAATAAACAATCAAAAAATAATTGCGAAATTAATTATTAAAAGACGCAAACCAAAGTCGGTAACGTACAGCCCAAATCGATTATATAAAGTATTACGTATAAAAATTATAATTAGTAACAGCTAGCTGAGAAATAAAGGCAAAGAAGGCAACTTCAGATCATTCCATATTGATTTGAGACTTAGGCGCGGCCCCGAAACTAACTAACCTTCGAGTTTACGGGAATTACGTACGTACATACATACATACATACATATATATATACATACAATGTATATATTCTACATATATTGTACCTACAACCTACGATCAATCTCTCAGAATATTCATAACTATTGGATTACTTTAAAAATGTATATTATTTTCGAAATTTTTCCTCTTACACAAATAAGACTAATTACACAGAGAAATAATACAATACAATTAACAACAAACAAATTAAAAGAAATAGATTTAACTTAAAAAATTAAAAAATATAACAAAATTGATTAGAGGCTTCTCAAAAAATAGTAATGCATCTAATATAATAAAAATTATTTGACTCTGCACGTTACATAAGGATCCTAACGGAAAAACATTATCAATTTCTGAACTATGAAACGAAGAAAAAAAAAACCTGCAGGTCGTACGAAAGAAAGAGAGAAGAAATATATGAATTATTAGAA
This sequence comes from Coronaproctus castanopsis, assembly GCA_032883995.1. Taxonomy (NCBI): domain Eukaryota; kingdom Metazoa; phylum Arthropoda; class Insecta; order Hemiptera; family Monophlebidae; genus Coronaproctus; species Coronaproctus castanopsis. The sequence continues at coordinate 160,568,198 of CM065052.1, forward strand.
AATTGAAATAGGAATAAAATTTATAGGCAATATAATTATATTCCGTGAAATATTGTATACTGTAAGTAGTCTTGATAGGGATAAGAATTAGTAAGTATAAAATTAAAAGTTAGATTTCACGTTGCCAGTAAAAGAATTAAATTAGAATATATAGTAAAATTAAGTTTAGTTTATGTACATGTATATGTTATATATATATGATAAATTAACTTAATATAATCTAAATAGAAAAATACCCTAATATTAAAAACCTACGTATTTGTTTTGGTAGGTTTTTAATAGTATTTCCTGAAAATTTACACAATTTCTTTTATTTATATTTATACTAGGATACACGCATACGCATAATATTATGTCACTATATTATGTTTTATTTGAACGGAATATAGTTTTATTAAGTTATTATTTTTGTACGTAATAACGGCCCAGTCGATGTTCGTCAAAATGAAAAAAATGTATATTAATCGTTTTTGAAAACGCAAGTTCTTTATTTTCATTTCGCAAAATAAAGTATCGCATTAAAAGTAAAATTAAACTCACGTTATTACGTCACCGGAACGAAATTTACACATAATAATTAAACTTTGGGAACTCCTGCTGACATAATTATGTTCGTACGTTGAGTTAAATTTGATAAGATTTTTCACCGCGAAACTGGTTTGATCATTACGAAGACTCATTACGTGTCTTGATTATAAATAGGATCCGACGACATTCTGATGCTTTAACGGAAACCTGCCTACGGTAGGACACCGACAACTTATTTACGGTATAACCAGTACACGTCATGAACAAACCAGTTCGTATGGCGATTATTTTTTTAATTGGTTTATAGTAGTCATAATACAAATTTTATATATATATATATATATATATATATATATATATATATATATATATATATACGGAATTAATATTGCGTTATATTTCATGGTAAAATGGCATTTATACTTGAAGAAAGTAATTTAAAAATTTGGTTTTATATTATTATTATTAGGACTACATCGTTAATTTTGTGGGCACCGTCGACGTACTTAAATCATTGAAGGACTAGACCACATTAGACCTCGTAACGACCTACATTATGCGACATTAAATATTACTAACTTTATAAATATTACCTACAAATATACACCGAGATTTATTCTATATAAGGGATTAATTCAAGCTCTATGGTTATGGGGCTAATACATATATCACACCCAATATTCTAAAAATGTGAATAAATAAATAAAATTTCTTCTTAGTGTGCCATTTCCATATCGAACTGCTCCTTCTACAGCTGCTTGTGTTATTACTGATGTCCTCCCACTGAATCTATATATATCAGAGACAGAGCAATCACGAGTGAATTTCGTATACTAGGTGACCTGAAGCTATTAACAACTCTTAAATTATTGAATAATAATGTACTACAAACTCTTCATAATACAATTCCAATAATCATATTTAAAAATCAATATTGTTGTCAGAACGGCAGATCAGGTGGGATGTCTGAAATCACAGGAAGGAAAATATACAAATTCTTCCCTAATATTACTCATAGGACGAAAGTGAAAAAATTAAATAGTTATCAGGTCTTATCTGGCCATTAAAAGTTTACAGCTTATTTATATAGGTTGCATCTTGTTAATGTTCCAAGATGTACCTGTTGTTCTGAACATATTATAGATGACCTGAAACATTTTATCTTCGAGTGTCCTGTATCTGCAGATCAGCGTCTTAAGTATAAAATAAAAAACATGCAGTCCCTTCATTTGAACAACAATAATAAATCAGCATTCCTCAATGCTACTACATTTATTACATGTTCAGAAAATTAAGTTTGTAAATAAATTATTTTCTCACTTTGGAACTATTGTACAAGCAAACTAATGGTTTTTGGGACTATGCCATTATCATTGTGACTACCACCATTAAATTAAAAGCACACTTGCAGATGGCTTCATGCACACACAAATAGTTTACTTCTGTAACACAAGCTTCTGCACCTTTATATACAATTATATAAAAAATACAATTCGCCTCAAATATATTTTTCAAATTTACAATGAATATATATCGGCATACTTAATTTTTGCATAATAATTAGTAACGAAACTTCAATGACCCAAGATTTAAACTTAAGTTTACGAGCAAGAACTAGTGCGAAAAAAAAAAAGATTTATATACTTAAAATACTAACTATATATTTAATTTAAAATAACTAAAACGTAAATTTATTAAATTTTTTATGTAACTTTTAATTTTATCTCAGAACGACCAAATTATATACGAATTAATTACCACCAAAACAACATAAATATACGATTTTTATAAATGTGGAAGGGCGCTTCAAATTAAAATCAATATATAATTTGGATTATACAAATCATTAAAAAGAATTAGCCGTTTTAAGTAGTTATTGAAATGTCTTTGTATTATCGATACGTTTATTATAACGTTCACAACTATAAATTTTTATTCAAATTATTTATGATTATAATTTAATTTTTTTTTCGAATTTATTTCTTCTTAGCAGTTCGAAATGCGAAAAACTGTAAACAAATGTCTTAAACGCGGAACTGATTATTTTGAAAAAAAAAAAATTAAACATTACATTTTATACGCGTAAATAAAAAGGGAACAATTTGTTAATATTTCCGGGAAAATCATGAAATTTAGAAATACGAATTAAATTGTTAGTTACAAAATAGTCAATGTTTTTTTATTCTTTTCGCTTTTATGTTTACTATACTTGATTGTTCCGTATTATATGAAAATGGTGTGTCATAGTTAAAAAAACAAAAAAGCGTACATTATACTTTATCAACAACTTCTGTGCTGATATCGGGTCTGTAACGGTATAGTGATTATTAAATTAAATATTGAAAATATAAAAATATGCACTTTTTCATTATTAACAAGATTGAGTTAAATTTCGCGATAAATGAAACAAAAATATTTACAGGAAAAATTATGTTTTTAAAGAAATATAAATATATTTGTCAAAGTAAATCGTTAATTTCATGTTATTATTATTATTAGCGTTGTAAAACCAAGTTATTACTATTATCGTTACTGTTAAATATGGCGCAAAGACCGGCTACAGTTTGGCACACAACCATTATGGCAGCCGAAGACTAAATGCCAGTAACGCATATTTGCTTGCAACCACCACGTATACCACATTCGCACACATATGAATACATTTATATTCTCGACACCTATTATTTTACAAAACAGTAAATCGTTCAAACCAGCCAACTCAATCTTTCCAGCATTTGTAAAAAGCAACTTTTAAATTTAGTGACATTTCGCATTGTTTCACAATTCTTGATTCACCTTTAACGTCTGCAACGTTTCCGGATTATACTTTGCCAATATACATTATATATATAACATCGAGTTCGATACTTGAATAGATGAAAAACTTACTGATATCGGGTCAATTTAACGTTTTCAGAGACGAGTATAAATATGTACGTCAATATTTTAAATAAATGAAAAATTATTGTCTACAAAGCTAATCATTAGTTACCTTTTTATTTTAAGATATTAATTCACAAAAAAGTTTAAGTCTAGACAAAAATTCATAAAACAGACACTACAAACGCAGTGCCATTTCACAATTATTTCAGATGCTTACATACGTATTCTTTTCTTTACAAGCCTTCACATTCATAAAAAAAAACTTTAAATGAATTATATAGAAAAGTAAAAATAAAACCTAATTCGCATCGCAACTACAATTTTATTTGCAAATATCGACTTACTCCGGCTACAGTTAAACATCATTTAAAGTTGTTGAATTCCACAGTATTTTCATGTTGTATATAAAAAATAGAATATAAATTTACATTATGTATTCAAAAATTAAGTATAGAAATGAAATTATATTAAAGGTTAAATTAAAATAATTAACCGAAGTACTGTCCAGACGATAGTTAGTGTTTCAGTTAATTCTGGGAGTTCTGTATCATATACAGTACACGGTGAACTTCAATCGTAAATCAAAATTTTAAATAAGGTACACATTAACATTTTTATGGAACATCGTCGCTGGAGATGGAACTGAATCATGAAAATAACTAACCACCAACGAAACAATTAAACGTACTCCGACATTCCAGTAACACGTGGCGTGCTGTATCAACATTACCACACCAACAACATATATATAAGCCATGTTAATCTAAAATTGACTTAAATACTTCATAAATTCAGCATAAAATCTGGATAATATAAAAATCCAGTTTAAAAAAATCGAGCTAGTCGTTTAGATAATGATGGAATGAAGCGATATAAACAAATCTTATATGAACCTCAACGTTTTCTTTGTAATACAAATGGTCAAATTTTAGATTTCAAAGCATTAAATAAATATATATACATACACACATACATACATACATATATATAAACATATCATATCAAACAATTTCAACGGGTACATGTAAATATTAAAAATATGTTTTATATACATTACGTACACTATTGAAACCATGGTTTTGGTGCCAATATTATCGTAATCTTCATAAAATAAACTAAATATTAAATTGTATAAGACATTAGTGATGGGAATTAAAATATCATTGCTTGTAAATTTAAATATTATTTACACTTGGTAATGTTGTGCATACTAATCATTATACATTGTTTACTCATTAATTTTTATTTAAAGAGGTTTAATTTATCGTTTTCGAAAAAGTTCAAATAGTTTTATTTGTTTTCACAACTTCGTAGATCATTTACTTTCGTTAAAATCGAAAACGATTTCCAGATTTCATCGTTTACTCATTACCACGCACCTTTATTAAGCTCCCTAAAAAAAAAACTTTTATTGCGCTTTCACGATTAGGACAGTCAGTCAAGATTTTTATCCCGTACGACACATGAAAAAATTAAATTAAATAAAAATACAAGGAAACAAAATTTATATTATTGTTCTTAATTTTTTAGTCTATTACGAATAACAAATAAACTTATTATTGAGAAAATAAAATCTAGTGAAAATTTCTTATCAAGATCAATATAAATAAAGAAACTCAAGGTTATTTTATAACCAGACTTCTTTTTACAAAACCTAAACTGATCAAAGAATACTGATAACACATTCCAAGTTCGTATATATACGAGCATGTTGGTATTGTTCCACATATATATATATATATATATATATATATATATATATATATATATATATAAACGCTAACAAAATAGAAAAAAAATTACCCTGGTTACTTAACACAGCGTATAAAATTTATTTTTACGGAGAAACGATAGATGGTGCAATTATGTTATATATGTATGTATAGCAACGAGGCAAAACGTTATATCGATCGATAAGCCTTGGCATTTTTTCGGCCACTGTATATATAGAATGTAGTATAAAGCGCAAAATAAGTCGGTTTAGGAGAAAAAGAGAACCCTGAACTATACCGCGGTAAAGCTATCCCCATTATTACTAGTAAAACTAGCTGTACACAGTTGAATAAAGCGCGCGACCTAAATAACAGAGTGGTGAAATAAGACCATATTTTGTAGTAGGGGTTGAAGAAAGAGTGCACACGTACAGAACAAAACCAACAAGAACCGACATACACGTGTCCTTGTATTTTACAGAAAATAACGAACACGACGATATTTGAAAGGTTTCACACGAAATATTATCCTTTCCAGTGCACAATGCTGTTATATTGTAAAATACAAAAGTAACCCAACATAAAATATCATCAGATGGGGGGAAAAAAAGGTAAGAAAACACCGTTAGGGAATACAATCAGCACATATATGGATTCCTTACGCAATAATATTTACTCGCAGCGCATTTCAATACGATATTATATATATATATATATATATATATATATATATATAAATTTTCTAATATCTTCTTTGCTTCATAAGGTTTCTTCCACTCATGCAAAACAAAGATATCTTTTAAAATACATTTTATCATCGTACGAACATCTCTCTCTACTCGAGAATGATGTTTCCCTCAAAAAATCATTTTAATTAAATCAGAAATAGGAAACATACATTTATTTTTAAAATGTTATGAGAAAAAAAGCATAACACCTATAGGATTTTTTAATGTCCACCTCAAGATTAAAGATAAACATTTGCAAAACATATAAAAATATATATTTATAAAACACGCAGAAGCTCGTTTTTTATATATATTTAACAAACGGTGTATGTTAACTTCATCGAATTAAATTTAATGTTATACAAAACCATTTTCCGACCAATATTGTTATACGCGACCACAGTATCATAAGCAACTAGTAATTTACAGAAACTGCAACGATTATAAAAGCACTGTTTCACAGAATTATACTAATTTCTTCTTATTCAATTAATGTATTCCACAGTTTAAAACGAATTACAAGAAGAAATGAGCGTAAATATATATATATATATTTATCTTGAATATTTTCTACAATTTCCATTGCAACGAGATGAAGACAAGCCAAAAGATTGAAGGTTACAAACATGTGTACACTTTCCACCTATAAGTCATCTATAACGACCGAAAATATGGCTAGATTACTTGTATTTTAAAAACGAACGTATATTATATATATACATCACACTGCAAATCATTGTATTTCTTTTTTACACGTTTTTAATCAAGTTCAACAGTTCCAACAAGCTTAAAAAAAATTGGTAGCAACTACACTCACTCGGTGCGTGACAATGGTTTTCTTTGCATTTAGCTTTAAAATATATCTTAGATGTCATTATTATTTTTGAGTAAGTTTTAATTTACCCAAAGTGGTTAAAAAATGGTAATACACACACACACACATATATATATATATATATATATATATACGCGCAATATAGATCCGTATGCCAAAACAAATAGAAATTAATAACGATAATTATGAAGATATAAAAGTTCCTCAAACACGTGTATAATATGAAAACCGTTAAATTGTAAACAAAATTTTGACATTGAGCCGCAGACGTAAGTGCTATAAACAATACGTCACAGTCATGGTGATGAAACAAAAACGTCCCCACATACAATTAAATTAGTCGCATTACTATGAAAAAATTAAAGTATAATTTATTTATGTATCGCTTTTTAAAACAACAATATATGAATTCGACAAATCACCTATAAGCAAAACATGAGTCACAGTTATTCTAACTTATGGTTGCACATACACAATAGAAGAAAATTGCGTACATTGAATACGAAATCAGAGAAATAGGATACTTATTCAAACCGGTAGCTAAAAGGAGAATTAAAGTAAAAGCATCAAGATAAGGAAGAAAAGTGGAATGTTTAAGTACAAACACAAAAATTAAAGATTCCTTCCTACAACAAAATTAGCAAGATGCCGAAAATTATATTAAAATCGCTTGAATGGGAAACGTAACAATAATGATCATGACCTACACAAATTAAAATTTGTAAAAAATATATTCCTAGTTTGAGTCAATTTATACATAAACCTTTACGCACACACTTGTGTACGATTGCACGGATCATGTTTTTTTTCACATTCATAGAACTATGTGGGGACACCGACTAAAGAATCACGTTAAAACGAAGTATCTTGAACATTTACGAAAAAAGAATGTACACAATTTACTGAACGTTCCAAATTTGTGTTTTCCCGAAGTTTCGTTATCGATGATTAAATTGTCACTTTTGTATTAAAACTATATATATATATATATATATATATATATATATATATATATATATTACATACTATTTATTCGACGAGTGTACCAAATAAATGATTCAGTATAAAAATTTAACGATTTATGAATAAATATTACGGGGAAAAAAACTACTTGAAACAAATATAAGAAGTGTTTTTTTCGGTTTATTTAAATTAAATCAACATTAACATGCTTTAAGATGAAATTATCAGCAAACGTTGAATTTATAAAAATTAATTTTTATTTCGCGTGAAAATTAATTCGACAATTAACAAGCAAAGTCCGCAGACTCATGTACTTTGAATTCCTGGACATAGGGAACATGGAAGGAATGAAGCAGCGAAGAAACCGCCTTCATGTTTACGAAGAATTACTTACATCAGCATGTTCCGATATGCGTCGCTCTCTAGGCTCCATAAATTCAAAGAATAAGTAATTCCGTATTTACCTGAACAAAGCGGTATGTGACCTATCTAGCGTGTTCATCGCACAAAACAGAATGAAGTGATGTTATTCCGTGTCCGCACAGGTCAGAATCGTTTCGACATTTTACCCAAAATCGATCCTCCTACTTGCTCATCCTGCAATGTTCAAATCATTAAAGTTCATATCTCACTGTTCTCCAGCTCTCCTCATTCGCACTAAATTATCTTAACATCTATAATAACGGAATAACTGACTCCGTGCTTTTAACCTTTGTGGCAAAGTACATGGCACGAAACATTTAAAAAAAATTAATTAATAAATTAAAACACCGAAATATGATACATTTTATTCGGAATAGGCGAACTGGTATCGAATTTGACATTATAAGAAGAGTTTTGCAAAAAACAAAAACAGAGACGAGTCTTTTGATTTTTTTAGCTCGATAAAAATAAAAAAATTGTCCGTATTAAAATTATTTTTCTACCATTTCAATTTTAAATATGAAAACAATTTTCACAATGTGACGACGGAACGACAGTCAATATAATACAATCAGAATTCATTATATTGGAAAAACTGGATTTACAAACGTTATCAAATTTTTAATGCTTAAAAATATGAATGAAAAATTACAACATACAATCAACAAAATTAGGCAAATGGACACTGAGATTGGAGAATCATGCTTAATCAACAAAAAACTGATAATGTTATTTATACACCACGACGATATAACTATCATCCGGTATATCTCGAACGACTGCTTATTCCTCAAAAGGATTAGTGCAAAATATCTAGGTATCCTTTTGTACGGTCGACTGAACTAGAAAACGCATATAAAGATGAAATAAAGAACGAATTACTCATACATGACGACAAATATATTGGTAAATTAGTCGAAATTCCAAGCTCAGGCTACGTAACAAGACTTCTGTATGTGCAAATAATTAGACCAATTTAGACGTATGGAGGCCAATTGTGGGGCTGTGTGAAAAAAACAAATACGGTAAGTAATTATTCAGCAGATACAAATGTCTTCGGTCCATAACTGGTGCATACCAGCGTAATGAAGACATCCATTCAGATTTGTAAATCCTACCTATTGATGAAACAATATGATACTTCGCCAACACACACCACAAACGACTGTCTTCACTCAAATGAAGAGGCACCAAATCTGTTAATCAGTCAAAACGACGTCAGACGCCTTAAGCGTACGAAAACGTATCAACTAGTCAAATAGTTATTTATATTTCTTATATTGAAAGTTGTGTAAATGTACACATCTTTCGCCGACCGTGTTAATTTAAATTTATCATTAATACTGTTTTATACATTAAGTAATTGTACTAAAAAAAAAAAAATGAATGATGAAAGGATGCCCATATATCTTGAAGTATGAGAAAAGGTTTTAAAAGAAAGAAAACCTCGAGTGGGTGGTAAAACTGTCGGAAATTTCTTTAAAAATATATATACATAATATAACCTTTAACAACTTTCTTGAAGTTTCGAACACTGACACACGTAAACTATAAATTAAAACGCAGAAACATGCGTGAGTATATAAAAAAAATCCAATTTGAACGTAAAATTCGGTAAGGGCTTGCGTGCGTCGAAGAAACCTCAAATTCTATTGGCCGAACAAATTACATTTCAACTAAATAAAATACTTTCCGCATGATTTTTGAAAATGGTTACCCGACACGAAAAGTTATCAGTAACGATTACAGAGAAACACTTTACGTACAAAACACACGAACAGCGGCCTCGCAAAAACCGATAAGGCGGTGTAACTTTTGACGCTTTCGGTAAAGAACTTTCCTAACGATAAATTAAGGTCGAAGAAAACTCTTTAATCATTTTTTTTGTCTTGTTTCCATCGTCGTAAAAATAAAATTTCTAAAATCGAATAAGTAAAAAGTAAATTTATCGCTTTATTTCCGATCGCGTGTTATATTTAATAATATTAATACGAAATACTAATACCTACGTTATATTTATGAAAAGAATTTGACGAAATATTAAAAACACGAATATATGGAGAAGCGCCAAACAACTTACAGTTGAAGTCGATCGAGACTTAAAAATAATTTGTGAAATGTGTTAAACCCACCTCCAAAAAAGAAATTTAAGAAAAAATTATAGAAAATTACTAAAGAAAAATTATATATATTTTAATTTTTAAAAGTCGATCGTTTACACACAACTAAATGTGTATTTATTAATTTTCGACTATAAAATTAACAACGTAAATATTTAGATAATTGTAAAATTATTATAAACAATAAGAAAGTAATTAAAATCAGTAATTTTTTGCACTAAATATCCAAAACTTTTCGGTTAATTAGCCACTTTCAAGATTACATGAATAAAAATAAATAATAGAAATAAAAAATAAACATAAAATATAAGAAAATACTTAATTTATATGTGCAATGTTACAAAGGAAAGTAATGTGAAATTACAGATTTCTTTATAAACTAACCTAATGGTGAACATGATCGAAATCGGTTTACTTTTCTTTGTAATATCGTACATTTAAATTAATATTTTCTTAATTTTTTTTTTGTTTTTCATTCTCTATTATTATTATTAATATATTTCATTTACTTATATTTATGTACGCTTGAAAATGGTTTAATAGCCGAAAAGCTTTATTTCTTTTAATATAAATTTAGTAATTTTATCTACTTTTTTTATTGTTTATTTTTTTAAATCACATTTCACGTCAGTTCAAATTAAAATTATGTGTTATGTATGTATTAACAAATATATATATACACATATCTTTCTTCCTTTCTAGAGCCCTTGAGAGTGAACTATTCTCTATACTGATCTATTTTAAGCATCTACCAACCCTTTTTTCCTGTAATTCTCAGACTTGCAGAAAATTTGTAAAAAAAACGTGGATTTTCCCCCTTATTCTGTTTCCTAATCGCGTTTATTGAAAAAAAAAATATTTATTAGTTTTTCGGTTCAATCATGATAATCTTTAGTAATATTCTATATGCCCAGCTCTCGAAACCATCTATTCCGCTGATACATCCAGCGGTTAGAGAAAAACCAAGTTCGCATGTATAAATGGCGATTGAGCAAATTTATCTTTGTATTTAGCGGCCTTCCAAAGTTTTGTCAGCCTTATTACAATTCTGCGCGACTCTAATGTTAGTATACGTTTCTATTATCAGTATTGAGCTCAGATACCTAAAATTATTCACTTCTTCGAATCCGCATAATTTTCTATTGTTCTGATCACTGTTATATTACCGTGATTTTATTCTTACAGCTGCTAATTAATAAATATAAATATATACATATACATACATATATATGTGTGTGTTCGTGTGACTACGACGGAATGCACAAGTGCATGATGAAATTCAGAAATATTTATGTATTTGCATAAATGATAACTCATAAGTTTAAGTGTATTGTATATAGTGGTTGTTCGATTTATACGTACATACATTAGGTATGCGTTGTTTATATATGTGCGTAGTGTCGATGGTTCATGAGAAGCGTAATTTTAAATTCGACTCATATATAAATTTTTCTCGCTTTTATAATGTCCGACAAAATTCGTTAAGTTCATACTTTTTATACCGAGTGGCGATAAATTTTATTAGAAACGATGTAAAGGATTTTAAAGGATAAACTGTTTCAATCGCATAAAAATAAACAAATTAAAATCAAATGCAAAAATTCAGAATGTCCAGTGTTAAACTGAATATTTGTAGTAAAGCGGATTTTTTTTCATTCTTAATTCTTTCAATTTTCAAGGAGAACGCGAGAACAGCACATTACATCGCGATCATACGCCAACGATTAAAGTTGAAATTTTTTAGAACAACAATTTTATAAACCATCTATTTTTTACGTATTTTTAGGTGGAATGAATATTAACGTATTAATGTGTCTATTTATATAGGTTTCCTATATATAACAGTATCACTTTTTTTGGTTATCCGTTAATAATGGCTTAAAAGCAGAAAAGATTTACGATTTTATATATATATATATAAATGTTAGCCATTTTAAGATTAAAAATATGTATAAAATTTCCAAATCAAATATTAATTAATCTATTTATGCGTTCTACAAAGAAAATTATTTAACACTATTAGAAACTAAAAAACACAAGAAAAAACAACAACAAACCGATGATCTTATTCCTGATAAGGAACACAACAATAAATAACAACAAACAACGAAACAAATATATTGATATATTCGAAAAATGAGTTTCTAAAATCATGCAAAGTGAAAAACGAGTTTAAAACCGAATTATTGCGTAATTTAATTGTATGTGGTATTCCTGGTTCGACAAAAATAACAACGTACAAAATTGTTCTTTCTGTATTATATATATATGACGTCAACAATTTAGATCATCGATAAAACAGTCTCCGATCGAAATAAAATTTACCTGGCACATACCGGGATAACCTCGAATTTATCAGCAAATTAACAGCGAAACGAAATTGATGATATTGATTGTATATACGTATATCTTAAATACACGTGGGCATTGAAATAACGGAGCATACTGATAATAAATATTCGCAACTGTAAGCTAAAACAGCGTCAGTTGAATCGCGTGATATTTTAAATTAAACAATTTAAATCCTAAACTAAAAACATACATACATACATTCATACATAAGTAGATATATACACACACGTATATATATATATATATATATAATAACTAGTTCTTATAAAATTAATTACAATTAAATAATACATAAAATAATAATAAAAAGGTCGCTATTAGCCGAAATTAGCAGTAGACTCAGAGAGATGAAAAATCAATTATTAAAACATATAATGGCGAAATTTTTTTATATTGATATAACAAAAGATCATTTCTAAAAATCAAAATCAGAAAGAAAAAAATTAGTAAATAAATCAACAATAACGCATAAAATTAAATAATATCAAATGATTACAAGAATTAATACGCAGATATAAAATAAATAAAAATATCTTTAACAGCGTCTGTTTTTCCCATATATTTTTATGAAATAAAATAATTTTTTCTGTAATAAAACACTTAGCAATCGTAAATAAAAATTAGTTACGGCGTATTTATTACGTAAACGTACGACACAATTTTGACAAAACGTGTTAGAATTATTTTATTCGCAAAAAAATGACAATAAAATTATCAATAAAAACAATAATTGGTAAAACAACGTAGAAACACATTTTCAAGTGAAAATAATTAATGAATTGTACGAAGAAAAAAATATAAAAAATATGTACTTAACCGAATAACAACTGATTTTTAACACGCCTAATTGAAGACTGGCACACTTGTCAATAGGTACTATTATAATAATCAACAATATTATATTCATAATATCGTCTTTAAAACGAAATCATCATCAAAAGTTACGAATGTTTAATAAAAATTTTTATTTCTTGATTTCATTATTTATAACTTTTTGATTATTTTATTTATTTACGATTACGGATTAGATGTAGCCAATTCAAAACCTAATTTGTGATCTTGCTAATGGACATGTTCTCAAAAGATAAAGTGCGTTCCCAAGAGACATCTGGTTGATGACATAAATTTGTGTTAGCACCCGATCAGAAGGGGATTAAAAAAAAAGTTAAAATATTACAATTATGGTTCATATTTAACCCCGTTGACCAGCATATTAATCTTGAACTATATGTAATGAAAATCAGTTATTAAGTATATATTTTTCAGCAATTTCGTGAACAGATGTTTGTTCTATAAAGCTTGTGATAACCTACAGGAAGGGATCAATGAAATTTGATCATGGCTTAATGCCTGGAGAATTAGGACAAATGAATCTAAATCCACACGTGTAATCTTCACAAACAGAAGATACGAACTGTCAGAAGATATAAGATTAAATGACACACTACAAAAAAAAACCTTGGAACGTACCTTGATCAGCACTAAACATGGAAAAAAATATATAATAACCAAGAAGACTGAAATAAACATGAAATTATCAAAAATAAAATCTGTACTGCATAGATAACAAATTGTTTATTTACAAGCAGATATTAAATCCAATCTGGCGTTGCGGATGCTCTTTATGGAGCTGAGTAAAAACAAAAAACGAATAGTGATACAATACAGCGGATGCAAAACAAAATTTTACGAATGATTATCAAAACACCGTGGTACATCACAAACGTGACGCTACATGATCATCTTGATATAAAATTCATTAGACAAGTAATATCAGACGACGCTAAAACTTATTCCAGCAGACTTGAAAGACACCTGAATAACAGCGCCATTGCGTTACTAGATAATTCTCTAGAAGTTTGACGACTTAAACGAGATAAGATATTGGACATACCTTTGTTATACAGCTAGTTGACAAATACATAGTGTTATTTGGTTGAGAGCAATTGTCATTGAATAATCGGCTCTGCATGTTAATCGCATAATGACATAAAACATAGCCATAAGTTAGGTACATTAATAGCGTTAATTGAGAAAAAATATATATAAATATTATTATTCTTATTAGTTCAGTTATTATTCTAACTTATTTATTTTTACAAATAATGTCATCGTTCTCTTTTAATCACTACTCTATATATATATATATATATATATATATATATATATATATATATATATATATCCGTGCATTATATGATCTTTTTTAATTGTGTTTATTATCGTTCCCAAATTAATCGATTCCAGTTGTTCAAAATAAAATAGCACAGTATCTTGCTCGCGTAATAATAAAATTCTTATTTTTGATCAATGTAAATTTATACTTCGAAACATATCAAAATACCCATTTATCAGTCCGTACGAAGGATTATTAAATTAAAATTAACAATTAATGTTGGATGGATAATAATCAGAAGTTTTTTATCATCTCCCAAAAGTACGTTCTTACACATTCACATACAAAACCACTATTTGACAAAAATGTCGGAATATATTCATTCATCTGATCACATACAAATACAGCACATACATCGAAAGTATAAATTTGAAACACGTATATACAATCTACTCATACGTACATTTAGTTCCTTTAATAAGTAAAAACGATTTTAAAAATAACCGGTTTTTAATCTAATATAAAAGTTTAATTCATTTTTTTACAACTGAAAAGTGTTTCCTTTTTGAATTTAATTTTTAAAAAGTTTACGCTTAAAGAAGAGGATAAACTGGCTGTTTTAACTGTGAAGTATCTACAAATAATTTACTGAACAAAATATTCACCAAACAAATATGAGTATCAGTATCCTCTAATTAATGTACAAAAAATATATTCACACAAGCATTGTACTACGTTTTTATTAAGTATGTTAAACTACATTTTACTATTTACAACTATCACTGGATGGGAAGAAATGATCGAAATAATTATAGTAAATGCTACATGAAAACAGGACAAGCTGAACTCTCAATAAGTACGTAATCTTGTTTTGTTGTATATTTAAATTAGAATGACGATTATTTGTTTATACAAGAAACATCAAAAATGTTAATAACAAATTATTTTAAATAAATAAAATTGAATTTTTAATTATCAATTCGATAGTAATGAACACATCCAGATACAGTAGCGGGTGTATTATACTAATATAGTAGATCGCATCTACAAAGAACTTGATTCTTTTTTTTAACTTTCAAAACATTATTATTTCATATATACAATTTTAATTACATTGTTGTATATATATTTTATTCGAGATGAATTAAATTACATTCAATAGGTAACTAAACCATTCTGACAGTTTATGAAATAAATTTAGAAGGATAGCGCATTTACGATCATTCAAGATAAATAAGCGATTACGAATAAAAACATAAATCACACAGAAAACACAAATGTACAAAACGATAATCGGGCAAAGATTTAAAAATGCTAGAAAATCACACCAATATTGTCCCTTTCCTTTCAAATTTACCTAATCGATACAGCATAAATATTTTTAAAATAATCGATCGATTACTTAAACTCCAACATCTGTTTCTTAAACTGATACGCCGTAGAAATTAAATGTATTTTAATTTTATTTCAACTTTAAATTTCTGATAATAAAATTTGAACTGATATTTATCACCAAGGCCATTTTGCAGTAAATACTCCGCCGCCGTGTATAATAATGTTTGTCCGATATTTTAATAATCATTATCGGAAAAATTCAAAGGAATTGTTTAAAAAAAAAAGTATTAATAAAAAAAAAAGCGTGACAATTATACTGAAGCAATCTTTGCAACATAATGGAAATGCAATCAAAATTTAATGTTCAAAGCCCGCCAACACGCAACTCTTTAATTTATTGAAACGTGGTACGATACTAGTAGACGCGTTTTAATGTTACCAATAAAAACACACACGCGTACGATAAGTAATTGGTAAATAACGCATAATATTTTAAATTACCCACGGGCTATTTCCTGGGAATTGTTATCATTTTTACACTGTCTTATCACTACATATACTAAACGCACGTCCGAACACAAAACTAATAATATAAATGCGATGATAGGTTATAATCGTATTATAAAGTCTGGTCAGTGTTACTAATATTTATCAATTTAATTCCTGGTCGGCGATATAATATTGAAATACACAAACAAGCGTTAACAATTTTTATAAATACCAGCCACAATAAAAAATATGCGACCAATATCTATAATTTAAGAATCCATTTTAACCAAAATTACTTTTATAAAATATATTTTTACTTGTAGCCGTCAATTATGAATGTGTGCTCTCTGTCGAATCACATGTTTAATTTTCTTCCTCTTCTTGAGCAGTCTTCGTTATCGAAGGTTGGCATCTACATTCTGCATTCTTCAAACCATGCTTGTCGGTCCTTTGCTAAATGAAAAAAATTTCCTATTCCGACAACCACCATTGAATATTTGAAACCTATGACCACCTTCTACTGATCTCATCCATGCTATTTGGATGACTCAGATAATTAATTTTAATAATCTGATTAATTACCAATCTTTTTCATTCATTTCATAACTTCATTATTTATTTTTGCTGCCCACGGTATTGATACTGTAAAGAGCCAAGTCTTAATCGTCTTATTTCTTCAGGTTTTAATGTCCAAGTTTCTACCGCGTACAATAACGTGGATAAAACGTAGCACTAAACTATTCTTCACCATAAATGCAGGTTAATAAGGTGACTTCATAGAAAGTTATTTAGTTTTTGAAACTTT
The DNA here is from genome assembly GCA_032883995.1 of Coronaproctus castanopsis. Taxonomy (NCBI): domain Eukaryota; kingdom Metazoa; phylum Arthropoda; class Insecta; order Hemiptera; family Monophlebidae; genus Coronaproctus; species Coronaproctus castanopsis. The sequence continues at coordinate 160,585,487 of CM065052.1, forward strand.
AAATTACCAATGTACAATTCCCTGTGAATCGCAGTTTGGTCCGAGCCATGACATTCTATAAATGAAGCGAAATATCTTATTTTAAAACCTCTGAATTATGAGCGTGTTGGTTTTTTTGCGCATACTCATAGAGTTATATCAAATTGTAACCTGTGCTTTATAAGTCAGTATAATTTTGTTAGTTGTAAGTTGTAGGTATAATTTGTATGTTTTATTTTTCCTAATGAATTTCTACGTATAGGATCCATCAAAATGCGAATCGTCTTCCAACTTTTACAACGGTTCACGTGGACGAACTTCGAAATGAAGAATCCTATTTTACAGTATTATCTAGATCTAATAAAACAGCAGACAAGAGGTTTTATTTTCAAGTATAACTTGAAAACGCGATTGGTGTGTTTCTTTATATTTGAAACGAAAGTTTTGTAAAAGATCATTTTTTAGAAACATTATAAATAATAATAAGTATTAATTTTATATTTTCGAAAAACCAGAAAATTACGCATTTAAATATTGCATAATGATTTGTGAGAAACATTGTAAAAAATAAAACTAAGTCTAAAGGGAATTCGAACGTAACATAAACAGTCAGTAAATAAAAAGTAGCTTTAAAATTGGTTATTCCGGTGAATAATAACGCGCAGTACGATAATTAATTCATAAGTATTTAGTTCACGGATTTTGTACTGCATTAACTGGATTACCTTCCGTAGAACTGAGTTAAGCAAAAATTAAACTATTATTTAAGACTGAAAAATAAGTAGACTCAAAATTTGTTTGATCGATTGTTTTAACCGATTTAACCGTCACTTCATCGATATTTCGACAAGCACGATAAAATTTAACATCGACGAAATGTAACTCAATGAAAATATGTCGAGAAATATTTTATAGGCGTTTTTATACACTGAATACGCGAAAGAGATATGACGTAATTATAAATCCGACGCGTCTAACATTCTTTATTAACTGAAGGTCAAATTTAATAGTCAACCATCCTGTTCCCAACGAACTGTTAAAATTTTAATGAATCAACCGCTTACGAAATATAATGAGTACCTTTAGTGGCGTTAACTGAACTATTACAATTTATGGGATCACTGTTTTCGTTTTAACTGAGTTAATAACTCCTAGCAACGAAATAACTATACCCTTACCCTTACTAGGCCATTACACGTTACATGTATTATATATAAAACATACATTAAAATACAGTTGTAAAAGAATATTAATAATTATGAAAAATTTCATGAAATCATTGAAATTTTTCGCATGGGAAAAATTTCAGATCTAAGTAAAAACACGGTTATTTGTCCACTTTGTACCCGAATAAAAAAAAGGGGGCGTAATAATACTGTCAAGGCGGTTTTCTAATAATAATTTGAATTTTTTTGTATTTATAACGTATCGCAATAATGGTTGTTTTATTCACACAACAAACTAGATGGTAACAAAAAATCATAAAATGTAAAATTTAACATTGTAAAACGCTTAATTATTTTTGGAAAATTTATTGGATAACGCAATATTCAAAACAGCGTAAGTTTATAAAACATCTCTATAAGGTTATGACTGCCGTAAGTGTACGAATAAATCAACTCTAGCTTGTTTATAAAAACGAAAAAATTAAATAATTTTAAGTAGTCATATTTCTCATATTAGTCCAAAATCGGGTACATCATAACAAAAAAAAACATGTCGAAATTGTTTACTTTTTTGACTTCTAATTTATGTAATGATTCACATTTTTTCCATTGTCAGTAAGAAGAAAAAAAAACTTTATAATAAATTAATCGACTACAAATAAAAATGTTAAGTCTTATAGCATGGATGAAACTAACATATATAAAGTTTCAACAACAATTTATTCATACAATAGAAGTGTTCGTCAGAGAAAGTGAAAAAATTACTCATAAGAATTTACTTCTTTTTTAGATGTTCTTCCGAAAGCATTTTGATATATTTTCAATTTAAAATTACGGAAAAATTATGAAAAATAAACGCGTATTTTCTAAATTTTGATTTTACCAGTTCGTAAAAATTTCAGCGTGACGATCAAATTGGATTTTTATAACTTTATATTATAGAAATTGAATAAAAAAAATATGTTTACCGATTGATGCAATTTATTAATGTCGACAATAAACAAAACATAAAATCGGATAATTTGGAATAAAAAATGAAAAATCGAGAACTATAACATCTCATTTACGAAGTGCAAAGTCGTTTTTAAATAAATAGTTTTATGAATCAATGGCACCATAAAATTTGTGTAAATTAAAATTAATCTAAAAAAAATGTTCTAAAAAATTGATTAGGAACGACAAAATGCACAACATAAAATTATTAAATAATCTCATTATAAAAACAGATGAAAAACGACAAAAGGAAGTAAAACGGAATTGGTTTTCAGTATGATGAAAGGTATAAGAAACTTAAAAGTAATTTGAATTCCATTAAAGAAAATTCTGTTATACTGTTCAAAAGACTCTCCATTTGCGAAATGGAGGAAGGAAACAATTTACGAATATTAATCAACATTTTTTTAATATATGTTCTTTCATGATAAACATATAAATATTAGCAAACAACAGGCCTTTTAAATCACGAATTGTATACATCCAATTTCGTTTATTTAGGTTTGAAAAAATTTCGAACGATTATATAATGACATACGCAAATGTAAAATTTATTTAAAATCATAAACATGAAAACTACAAATAGTGTTAAACAATTAGCTCGATCAATAAATATAACAAATTTATTATCGTTTGATAATGTTATTTTTTTAACTAATCAACTTTCGAATACCACAAAATCGATAGTTACAAACGGGAACACTTGTATATTGCACGTATTCTAACCAATATTTAAATAAGATTAGAGATCATAATCTCGCGGATCCAGGAACAACTCCCTATTGATTTCGTCTTACGTAAGAAAAAAAAAAAATTAAAACTTGTGATAAATGAATATAATATACGATGCATAAAATCCACTACAAAATGCTTGTTAACACGTCATATCTAACATATGTACCATATTTCCGGAGAAAGAATAATAATTAGGATGTAACATCCGTTATACGTAAGCAACTGCTACCATCTGCCTATTACAAAACAGCAGGCCATGTAGAGAAAAACAGTTATACATACAATAAAGAAGACTTTCATTTTAACATATATTGCATTTATATCGTCGATCATTACAAAACCGGTTTACAATGAATCGATGTACGAGAATAAGTACAAATCAAATAGTGATATATTATATAATGTTGAACCTGCATTTATTTTTTGCAAAATCTATATATCAACTCTAAAGACTGCATGTTTTTCCTTCATATAATCATTTAATTCAATGTAAATGATTATTTACTTTTCCGCGTTTAAAATAATGTCTAACACGCTACAGTGTAGCTCTAAACTCCATATAATGATGAAAAAAATAAACATTATTTTCATCTACATAAATTAGCACTATTAGATTTTGTATCAAATATAAATAATAACATACATAATTTTTCGGCATTAATAGAAGAAAATTATGTTACAATCGTGATATATAAAATGACTTATTTCCCACACGCAACTGAAGGCCAAATTTTATTATTTTTTAAATAAATAAATTCCAAAGCTACATAATAACGCAAATTCACAGAGATGGTAAGAAATCATTTGACTGTATTATACTTCCAGCAGCACTTCGATTAGCAAGTATAACGTTACCAAGAAATCATTTATTTATATTTAACTTACATAAATTACCAATTTAAATAATCTAATAAAAATTTAATCAAACGTTCAAATTGAATATGGGACGTTTTGCATGATACATAATAAAAACTATACTCACAACGAACCATAAGTTTGGTAATATAATCATTTATATTACATATCAATTTAATAAATATACTATATGATTTATTAATAATTTCCACGAGCATCTCATAATTATTAATGAAGTATATACAAAACGTTAAAACTCACACCCGTAAGAACTATACACCCATCCCAACTCGCACTAACAATCCTGATTATCTGCCAACAATATTTCTCTACTCATCAAAAATGAAAATACAAGCAACATATATTTGTTTTTCATTTTAAAAATTTCTTTAACAAGATCATAAAAAATCAATTTTGGGACATTATTCTTTCATTTTTTCAATCAAACATATTTCACAATTATGTTACTATAATAATACGCTCAATTTTATTTAAAATATTTAATGAAATTAATATATAATAGTAAATATAAAAAGCAAAACATTATGCTCTAAAAATTTTTAATCTTAGATTTCAAAACAAAAATTTCAGTTTTTACCTCGTAGTATACCTCATTTTATTATTTTGTAACTTTAAATTCAGAAACATTCATATAAAACAAAATTGTACCATTAACTAACACAACTAAATGCAATTACTTACTTTTGGAACTATACATAAAACATTTTATAAACGCAATTATTAAAATGTAATAAAAGTATAATTAAAAAAATCATATTTTTAAGAATAACTTTAAACGAAAAAAAAGTCACTCACTCTAATATAAAACTAATTTTGATAACGTGTCCTTGATATATATAATTTTCAGACCATAATTTTAACATCTTATTCACAAAAGAACCGATGTCAATTTAATTAAGTGATGTTAACAATATACTTTTGGAACTAATTAATTATAAAGTTACGTGCATTCACACATTTTTTAAATAAAATATAACAAGTAAAACCCATGTGTCCTATAAGTAACCTTCCATGTAACATAAAATACAGTTATTCTATACTTAGTACAAAGAAGGAAATAAAAGAAACTCACCATACTCGTATCTGTAATGAATTGAATTTAACAAATCTTGAATAAAACAATAAGTAAATATCACCAATTTAACACAATGTAACCAAACTGATCACAAAATTACCACAACACGATTGTAACACGAAACAACACCGGTATGCTCTGTCTATCGTTAGGTGTTTTACGTACAGGAACTTGTAAAAGTTTCTTGAAGCTGACGTCACATATTGTGTTCGTCCGCCAAATTAGTGGAACGTGTAACTAGTCGATGAATAATATTTTTTATAAAATTACTGATTTAAATTATTTTATAATACTTTAATTATTATCCAAATAACAATGTGACAGCTATTTCTTTTATTCACAAAACTTCATAGAAAAATAAGTAAATAAATAATTTATATATTCTAATGTCCTTTTTTTACTAACGTCAGGCTGCACTGTAGGTTATTATTGTTAAAGCGTTCTCACATATATATAAAAAATTTAAAACTTAAATAGTATTTAAAAATTAGCATTCAATACTAAGTTTAAAAATTAACTTATTTCTTGATTAATTTAAAAATCAAATAGTATTTACAAATTATCATTCAATATTAAGTTTAAAAATTAACTGACATAGATTTATTTTGTAATTAAGAAACAATATACGATTATTATTTATAACCGATATGCGTACAATAATATAAATTTATTTTTCTAAATAAAGACGGCAAACAAAAATTTGTATTCTTTAGTAATAATATACTTTGTACTACATTATTTCCTATTTCCAAATATTTTGAGTCTTATTTCCGTTGATGTTATATAAATTTATAACTTTGTGCCAAAAAGTTTTTAAAGTGTCATGATTAATGCAATACAAAAAAGCTCTGTGAAATTAATGTTTTATTATATAAAATATATTTTTGTATTTTAATTTTTTTTTTTTTAGGGCTGATTAACTAAAAATGTGTATTGTAATAGAGGGAATTTACTTAGCTGCCTACTGTTTGAATCTTGCAGTTTGTAATGTAAATTAATAATAATGAATTTTGCCACGTTTTCAATTTTTTACGACGCCAATTTTATTTTAAACTATTTAGATAACTAAAAAAGAATTTAAACAACTTTAATATTCTTCGACTTTATCAGTCAGTTAATTGTTTAACAAATTTGCTGGCTGCTGCTCTTGTAAATAAAATGCAAATCAATTATTAAACACGAAAGTAATCTAAACAATTTTATTTTATCAATCATTTGATTGTGTACTTTCGAGAATTTTAATACATATTCACTCTCATTAATAATTTCCGTTTTTCGTAATTTAATAAAGAAACGAATAACTTATAAATTCGTTTTCATTGATTATTTATTATATAACTACTGATTTAATTCGAACTCTGTTACAAGTTCGAATTAAATACATTTGGCAACAATGTAAAGATATTGCCAAAAATGCTTCAAATAATTTTTTATAATCTTTTTTATAATCTTGAAAAATGAACAAATATTTATTTACTATGTGAATATTTATTTACTATATGAATATTTATTTACTATGTGAATATTTATTTACTATGTGAATATTTATTTACTATGTGAATATTTATTTACTGTGTGAATATTTATTTACTGTGTGAATATTTATTTACTGTGTGAATATTTATTTACTGTTTATTAATATAAATTCACATAACGTAAAGTGCTCCTGATGAAGAATAAATTCCATAATACTTAAACTATATAATGGATAAAACTAAATATATTTATCTTCTGTAACATTGCGAGAATAGGAAACACACAGATTAAAAGTTAACATCATATTTATGTGTATGCGTGAATAATAATAGATACATGAAAAAATTATTGATTAACTAATTTCTAACTTGTTAGATGTAGAATAAATGAATCTTAAAATATACAAATAAATCAGTTTAATGTACACTAGTATAGAAATACATTTTTGAATAGAGATTAAGTATGTGAAGTAAATGTTTAAACCGCATATGCTTGTATTTTTTGTATCTCTGATTTTTATCTTCTATACTTATAATTTAAAATCAGATGCTTCACACGAGCGACAGTATTTGAGGACACAGATTTTCCCAATTTGTCGAATATATAGGAACATGGTTATTTTAAAAATTTCGGAATTTATTTAGTAATGTATTTTTTGACGAATGTTAGTATTACTTATGTTTACTGAACACCAGACTGTGGCGACGTAAAGTAGAAGAGGAAAGTACGATGGTTTAAAAATGAATAAATGATTCCATGATTTGAATCATAATTAAAAATGAAAAAGATAGGAATTCCGCTGCAGTATTTTGTAAGTTACATCATTTATAATTATTAGACTGAACTATTTTATGACTATTTATGGTGACATACTTATCAGTAATAAGTCTGTATTCTTTTTTTAAATCACTTATTTTAATTTTTCATTTAGAAAAATAACGAGAAAGGTCTCTAATTCTAGTCGATAATCAATTACACATGGCATCGTATGTAATTTGAAACATGTGGAATGTGATGAATTTTTATTAAAATAAACAATAAAAAAGAACTTAAAGTCGCTAAAATATTTACACTATGAAAAATAAAGATTATTTTATTAATACTGTTCTTCATTTTGTTTATTTTTGTGAATTGTAATCTTAAATTAATATTTTTTCATTTTATATTTTTAAATATTCACTTGATAATGGTCTAACAATCGAAAAGCTTTGTGCTTTTTCAAAAAGAAAAATTTTTTAATGATTTTAACTTCTTTTTTTTTGTTATTGTTTATTTTAATTTTTATGTATTTAATGATACTGTAGCCGTGTGCTTATTTTTATTGAAGTTGTCCTAAAATAAAATCCAAAACTTTGGAAAGTTTGAGAGTTGTGGACAATTATTATCTAAATCCAAATTGAAATGAATACATTATTATCTAGTTCAGATGATCTGTTCAAAAATTATGCTTACTTTATTATCTAGTTTCGATGATTTGTTCAAAAATTATGCTTATATTTGATAACAGAATGTATTTTATTTACGTCAAGTCTTTATCCGAGTTAGATGTTGGTACGACCATCGATGTCTTACAAGGCGTAGGAAAATATCCAACACGCAACGAAAAATTAAAGAGACCGTTACGATTGCTCTTCTTGAAAATTATATAATAATTTTGATCGGAACATTATCTGAGCCGACTCGCTGTTTTGCCTTAGTAATTTTATATGTTTGAGAATCTCTTTAGATGAAACGAATTTTATAAAATTAAGTGGAAAGTTGGAACATGAACGAATGCATTCTCAAATAATTTACATATTCGTCATAATTCTATTTAGATAAGCGATCATACATTTTTCAAATTTAAATCTAGATTGATAGCATGCATTATTTTTGATGGGAATATTTTTAGATCAACGGCGTCCTTTATTGTGTCGAGGATATATTGCAAGTAACTATGTGTTTTTGGGTGCTGATATCGATAATGTTATGCAGCGCTCCTTCTAAATTTGTCACTTATTTGACGGTGAGGTAAGCGTGTTTATTTGATATTTAACATAATCTTCATTATTTATTGATTATTATTATTACGTCATCAAATAAAAGCACAGTAACGAGAACTACGTCTGGGGAGAAATTGTCACCATCTGTTTCACAAGAGCGTTCATATTCTTGTGAAGGGACATTACAGGGGGCAATATTACAGCTTGATCACTAGAACTTTTAATTACTAACATAATATCTGCCGTGAATAACATGCTGAATAAATTTATTAGCGAATATAATAATAAACTAGAGAATTCAATTAAATCTACCGAAAGTGGAATAGAAGATTTGAAGCAATACACGAAAAGGGATGCTTTAGAGTAAGAAAAAATTAAAAGGTACGACGTAATTAGTGTACATTTGACGCGTGGTCGGATTAAAATACTTGCTAAATCTAGACGGTCGTATTTATTACAACGGCGGTGATGATGCATCTAGTCGACCGAATGTTATATCGTCCTACTGATAATAACTACGTTACTATCACCCATAAGTTCAATTCTGAATATTGACGTTCATATCATACGTCCCTTATTTATGTCGTGCATTTACTATTGCGAGTGTATATACAGACATATATGATGTTTTTAATTTGCTTTATATCGTTTTTCACATTGCACTAGTATTTAACTTTTTTTGTCTGAGTATTTACGTAAGCGTGGGTGTGTGTATGTGAGTGTACCCTGGAAATCTTACCCGATTATTTCTACACATGTATGTGTATCTATGTTGTTCACTCTTTTTTCGTTTTATGTTGTGTTCAATCGATGTTAGTTTATGATAGCCTCTTTTGTATTTTTTTTTTCAATAAGAAGTTAATATTACGTATTAATGTCGCTTAGCTTTCAATGAACGTTCGATGACTTAACACTAAATTATCTGAATTTAATTTAAATGTTTATAGTAATAATTACGATGTGTTGGGTTTAACTGAAAAACTATTTTTTTTTTAATTATTATTTATCAAATTGCTAATTTACATCTAGCTAATGCTATTTAGTAAGTTTTATGATTATTTATGAATAATGTGACATGAGAAGCATCCAATCCAGTGATGGGTGCTTAAGTGTAATTTTACATATTAATAGTATTCATATTAAATCCAGTGGCTTCGTTCTGTTGAGTCTGCGGATAACGAGTGAGTATCGCCACATGATTAGGGTGGTTCTCTAGCCGGACAGCGTACTTTTTAGCAACTGTTGCTATTTCTTCCTTTACAGTTTTCATTTGATTTATTATATATCACGGAGCGTCGACAATAGTCCGAAGGATTTTGTTTGGAACTCTCTGCAAAATAGCAATATTACTTTTCTCGACACACAACCCCATAATTGGCAGTCGTATCGCCAAACTGGTTTCAAAACTTGATTATACAAAAGCAATTTATTATCAGTAGACACTGCCTAACTAGTAGTATACTGAACAGTGAGCTTTTTCATTAAGGTTATTTTATATACCGTCAGAATCGTGATGTTAAGAAAGGTGATGGAGTGTTGTTAGCGGTAAAAAATATTTATCATGTTGAAGAAATTTCGTTTCCACGTATTTCGAGTATTGAACTTATATGTATTAAAATCACTAACTTAAATAGTTTATTTAACATTGCTTGCATTTGCTTCACAGATCCTGCTAATAGGAATTTATGATGCAATTGATTATTTTGCCGTTTATTTTAAACCCTAGATGATCTATATTAGCGTTCTTCATTATTTCTTCTGCGTATATATATTAAATAGTAGGGGATAAAGGACAGCCTTGTCGAACACCCTTTATTATTTTACAACGTTTTGTGGAATATTTTCCGTCTATCTTTACATTTGCAGTTTGTTCCCAATATAATGTCTTCAGTAGTCGTAAATCTCTGTTGTATACCATATTTTCCGAGTGTCTGAAATAGTTTCTCATGATTAACTTTGTCGAACGCCTTCTCGTAATCGATGAAGCAGGCTATCACATCTCTTTTAATGTTTAGAGCTCTTTGAATGATTATCTTGAAAGGGCCCCTCTTGCTATGAATCGAAACCCGAGTTTCGCTCAGTCGTGTCCGGTCTTTTCTCTATTCTCTTGTTTATTATAAAAATAAGTAACTTAAGAGCGTGGCTCATCAAGACAATGGTGCGATGTTCTTCACACGTTCCGGATGCAGCTTTCTTCGGACTAGGTATGAAATTTAATGTAGTGAATTCTTTTGGCAGCGTACCTGTATTGTATATTTGATATAAATTTAGTAATTTCCTTTTGTACTGTATTGGTAAACATTGGTAATTGCATTGCCAATTTTTGTACGGTAAAGAATTGTTAACTGCTTCAATAATGTTTTCTTTTAAATTCTTCCAGTTGTTTTCTATCGATTCTGATGCAGCTCTCACCTCAATTTTCTCATGTTGCAATAGCTCGCCCTGGATTTCTCTTTATTTTAACATTTGTACATCCCATGCACACGTATTTTGATGTTCTAATATTTTCTTCAATTTTGTTTTACATTTTGCCATTTGTAATATATGATCTGTATTGCTGTCCGCTTTTTTTCACTATATTATTGTACCTTTCGTTAATTAAAATAAAGTCGATTTGATTTCTATGTTTTCCTTCAGGGCTAAGCCACGTATACAGCCTTATTTTGTGATTCCTAAACCATGTGTTACATTTAAAACAGTGTTTGTCTGCAAAATCCAATAAATGATCTCCCCGTTCGTTGCCTTCTCCTAGACAAAACTTTCCAGCTGCAGAGCTACAGTTCTGTTGACTTATTTTTGCATTAAAGTCGCCTAGTAAAATTACTATATCTCCATGGTTTATTTGTTCATGAACATTTCCTATCTCTTCATCTGTGCTGTCCGCGGTTGGTGCACATACTTGAATTATCACTAATGGCTTTGGTTTTATGTTCAGTCTTATTGAAAGAACTCTCTCGGATATTGCTAACACATTGTTCAATTTCGCGAGTTACTTCCTTATTAATATGCCGACTCCGTGTATTTATCCTCCAGAGTATATAAATTCATAGTTTTCCATTAGCACAAAATCTTCCATTTCCTGTCCGCCGTGTTTCTGCAATTCCTAATATATCTATTTCTAAACGTTTGGCCTCCATAGTTACATTCGTTAGTTTTCCAGCCTGAAGTAATGTTCGTATATTCCATGTTACAATATTAATGTTATGTATCTGACATCCCCGCTGTTTTTTGGTAATGTTGTTTTAAAAAGTATTCGGTTTTTATATTTATGATAAAAATATTTAGTAACTTGTATTTTGGTACTGTCAAACTATCCACCACATTGGTATGTATATTGAAACATTCCGAAATTTTGTTTTAAGCAAAGTTCACACTACCGATAAATTAATTCTTCCGACTTGTTATAAGGTTTGAATATAAGACTACAATTTTTTTTTTTAATAAACAGCAAAATAATCAATTGCATCAGTTATACCTACGATAAAGTCCTATTAGCATGATCTGATGCAGACAACGTTAAATAAACTAAATAAATCAGGTGAAAAATGGGATATGACTATAAAGTTAACAAAATTAAAACGATGAAGTTCACAAGATCGAGTAATAAAACTTGCAGTCTTGAAAATTGGAGACGAAGTTGTAGAAAACGTGGATCGATTTCGTTATCTAGGAACGTTAATATCTAATGATGGAAGAGATACAATAGAAATTAAAAATCGCCATGGCCAAATATTCAATCCATAATTTTTGTGCTCCAGCTGTTTCGAATATTTCTTTAATAATAATAATATTGATCTTCCATTTGAGTTTAGCGGGGACGGTGGTCTTAATTTTTTCAATACAGTTACTAATTTTCAAGGTAAGACTTTAGATTTAATTTTAACGAATTCAGGTCTTATCATAGAAATCCATAAAACTATTGACCCTCTTACAATTGAGGATAAATATCTTGCGTTAAAAATTACCCTAACTATATGTTCGCTCTTGAAGATGAACAATATAACGGGCAATAGGGAGTACAACTTTCGTAAAGTTAATATATGTAACATTAGTAATAAAATATCTAAAATTGATTGTTCAGAGTTATTCCTAATGACAGATTCTGTTTTAGCGTCTGACTACTTCTACAGAGAAATTTACTCGGTACTCAATAGAGTTGTTCCCAGAAAGCGAATATTTAAGTCCAAATATTCAACTTAGTTTTCACGAGAGTTTGTAGAAAAACTTAATATAAAAGAACGAATATATAAACAAACTGGTAGTCGTAGCGATTATTTAAAATTTAGTCAGCTTCGAGGTATTACTAAATGTTTGCTTAGGAAGGCTCATTATGATTACAGAGCTCGTGTTGAAAACCATATCCAAACAAATAGTGATCAATCTTGGTCTCGCACCATAAGTAATCGCATTTCGAGGTAGCGTGTTAAAATCTGGAAATTTGACAGCTTTGCTGAATACTTCGCCTCAGTATAGGAAAATTTCGATAGTGCAGCGACGGACAATCATTACAATGATAACGACGCTAGATACTTAAAACTTAATTCTGTCACAGTAAATAAGCATCGAGAGGTTATGCGTGGATTAAAGCCAAAAACCTTATATAAGACCCCCGATGCTTTATCATTCTTTAAATCGTGCTTAGACAGTCTCGAATGACCTTTAATTTTTTTTATTTAATCTAATTATTAAAACAACCATATGACCGACAATTTTTAAGAGAATAACACCCTATATTCGAGTAATGAGCTGGCAGTTGAAAACTGTTCTCCTATTACAATCCTGTCTTTCCAAACTTCTGGAAACTATTTTATACAGTCGATTAAATAGATACGTAGACAACAGACTCATTCCTCAACAGCATGAGTTCAGATTACATAAATCAACAATTAATTTAATTACGTTAATCAGTTAACTGAATGGATGGATTGTGGACTTCAGATAAGTACTGTTTATAGAGATTTTGCGAAAGCATTTGATAAAGTCAGTTACATTGTCTTATTAAATAAACTTAAGTATTACGGTTTGTTTAGTGAGTGATCTTTTTCGTTGGACATCGAGAATATGTTCTGTACGTTACAAATGAGTACACTCCCGTTTCGGATGATCCTCAAGGATCTAATCTCGGACTATTTATTACTTAACGATATAGGCAGTAGCTTGAATTTTAAATTTATATTATTTGCAGATGACCTGAAAATCTATAACTGGTTATCTGAGCTATTCAAAGAGATAACCTTACTATATGGAGTAGGCGCGTAATGAGCTTTCCATCAATTATACTAAATATATCAAATTATTTTTTGACCGTAATATGAATAAACTTACATTGTAATTACAGTCTTTGATATTGCGAATAAAGTCGTCCGTGTTCGTGATCTTGGGAGTATACCTTGATAGAACTCTGAGTTTCTCGGTACTCGACACGTTAACTCAGTTCTCGGGTTCGTCGTAAGAAATTCAACGAGAACATTACTCTATATATGAAGCTCTTATCCGTATAATTATATTACATATGTGGAAAGGATTCAGACTAAGTTTTTGAAATATTTATTTTTTCGTATAATGAATTATTATCCAGACCACGTAGATTATGATGTTTTATGTGAGTGTTGTAATGGTCGCATTAATGGCGAATATTTGATTTCGCAAATTACTTACGTAGTACACACCTGATGAATACTAGAATAAATCGTTGCTTCTTCCAGCCGCGTTTGCGTAATAATCTTCGTTTCAAATTATCGTTAACATCTATTTTCCGTCTGTATAACTCGTTACTTAAAACTCATCCGCGTTTGCATATTTCAAAGCAGATATTTATAGAAAGGTGTTGCAATTGGTTCGTGGATAGCTTGTTTGAGTTATTGATTTTATTATTTTAAATTATTGTAATATTTTCCAATACGTAAATAGACGAGATATTATTAAGAATGAAGTGATTTGGATCATTACTGGCTTAGAAATGTTGATATTGATGATGTAATACTCGATATATAATAAGGTTTGAGATCACAAAGAAGAATCCTAAAACAGAAACAAGACCTATATTTTTCATTTGTGGCATTTGACTGTGTTAATAGAAATGCGTTATGAACAGTTTTGGTGATGTAACATTTTATCCGGAAAGCGGCCTACATCGAGTTTTCGAGTAAATATTGATGTTAGATAAAAATGTGTTTATGCACAAACTCTATATGTTTTACAGCTGCGTTCGTGATCTAAGTAGATCAACAACTAATGCAGCGTGGCATCGGTATAAAGTTTCACCTAAACGCCGGTCTCAGTATGTTACAACGGCTCAGAGCAAAGTCAAAATAACATGTTACATGTTATAGTACAGACCTTCAATATAATGACGGTCTGAGCATAATTTAAAAGAGTTTTATTTTTTATGCTTTAACTCGCTACATGAAGGACTAGAATCGATGATTAATGTAGATAAAATGAAGATTGCCACAGTTACCTTATTAAGGTGATATCCGTTTGTAATTAACTTCCAGATCCGTAGAACGTGTTCGACACTTTCCATATCGGCGACGTTATGTTTCTGCTATAGCGAAATTGGACTCGGAAATTAACTATCGCGTATCGGTAGCATTTTCTAAATTAAATAAACGTTCGATAATAAACATTTAAAACTAACGGCTAAGATTTCGATGTATAAATTCCAGATCGTTTTGTAGTGTTTTAAACCAGGGGGGGGGTGTTCGAACGTGTTGGATTATTAATATGTTGCTTAGCACATCCTCAAAGTAAGGCTCCATAAGATCAGATTGGTTTCGACACAGAGCTGGTTATTAATCGAACACTCCGATTTCCTACTTGGCAGTCAATACGTATCGCGAAATTTTATGCGTAACTGATTTTGTTTTATCTCAATACGACGGTTTCCACGTTAATTTATTGTCAAGGTGGATGCCGAGATAGGATACTGGTTTTATTTTTCCTCGGGTATTTCTTTATTGCCAAAATAAAGCTTCGATGTGCCCGGTTGTTTACTGTAACATTTATAAATATTCATAAAAGTGTTTTATACAGTTAAAATCGCAATATACATCGACTAGTAAAGTTCGACAATTAGCTCACCTCGTATTGTCGACTATATCCGAAAAACGCAATTTTACGTTAAATAGGTTAGCTACCATTCGAACAAATAGCGAAGAAAATAGATTTCGCTAAATACGCCATTTAAATAAAATTTAATTTAAAAAATTACCAATATAAGATATAAAAGATAGCAATTTGCAGATTTGTCTAAATTTTAATTACTCCGTTAAACTGTAAAATGAGAAAATTGTAGCAATCGGCGAACTTTAAAAAACAACAACTAAGTAAATGGCGATTTTCTTTAGTTTAATTGTTCTTCTTCAATCTCCTCGAAGGAGGTTGACATGACGAAACTGATCTCGATTGATGGCTATAATTATTGATTGCCTTCCCGATGTTCAACCAATCTTGTATATTTTTCATCCAATTTGTTCTTCTTCTACCTCGACCCCGTTTCCCTTCAATATTTCCTTGAAGGATAGTTTGTAATAGCTCGTATTTATTACTTCTTATTATACGACCTAGGTACGACGTTTTTCTTCCTTTTACTATAGTCATCAATTATCTTTCCTTTTTCATCCTGCACATTACTTCTTTATCGGTAACTTTATCTATCCGTGGTATTTTTAATATTCTTCTGTACAACCACATTTCGAAAGCTTGTAATCTGTTTATCGATGCTACATTTAATGTCCAAATTTCCACCCCGTACATTAGTACCCGGAAGCACGTAGCATTTAGTTATTCTCCATCTTCTCTCTATTGCACACTAAAATAATTTACCTATTCGACGAGATATAAAAATATGACGTTTTTTTTTTTTTTGGTCCCCAGTTCGTAAATTACGATGGGGTAAATTTATTTATAAGTGAGATACGTGTAATTTATAAATAATGAACTGAAAAAAGCCCATCCAAATAAGTTTACGGTGCTCAGTTCAGCCCATTTTACATTATTAAGGTGATATTATACAATTTGATTAAAATATATGTAGATGTATTTTGCGGTATGTTATTCCCGATAACGTCAAATATTTTGAACTGCTTATCCATTTTATGGCCTAACATGTGATACTTTCTTTTAAAAACTGAAAATGGAAGAAGAGCTGTTAAAAATATATTTGAAAAAAAGAAAAAATAATTGCGAAAATAATTATTTTTACAAAAAATGTTCAATATAAAAAAATTTCGGCGAATGCATCGTGACGAGGAGACAAAAAAAGAAGTCTTTTTAATTAATTATCGAATGTATATAATACACTGTATTTTTTTTTGTTTAAGCTATAATATATTTTTTTTCATGTCAAATACTAATTTATAACTAGCCGGTTCTAATATAAATAGTATCTATTAATAATCACGTGTGAAAGGTTAACCTTACAAACTATGAAACTACAAATAGATCCTTTATCTTTGTTCTTTTTTTAGTCGCATACACCTCACATCCGTATGTACAAGTGACGCTGCTAGCTGATTAATGCTTCTCAGTTTGCTTATGGATAGTTTCTTCAACTTCATTGGACGTACACCATGACATTCGATAAATTAAGCGTAACGCCTCGTTCTGGAAGCGCCGAATTATCCGATTTCTTCATAACTCCAAATTAATGTCAATACAATTTTGTACAGCAATAATCGATTTTCTAAGAATAATTCAGAACTGTATCCTACGAGCTAGTATAACTTTTTTTTTTTAAATTTAGGTCCAGTTCTGAATTTTCCAATGTTAGCTTTTGTATCTAGGTGTATTCTTACGTATTTTACTTCAGCACGCTGTTTCCTACCGATACTTCTTTATCGTGATATTTTCTATTAGAAAATGACACGTGTATGGACTCTCCCGGATTCATATTTAGTTTCCACTTTTGGGTCCAAGTCTGTCTAGGTTGTTTTGTACAGCAGTGACAGCAAGTTCAGCATTTCAGTGTCCGATGCAACCAGTAATTATGTACTGTATTATTTGTCGGCAGATCTGCAGTGTAGAGTGCGTATAGGAGCGGTGATAAAACGATTCCTTGTGGAACACCAGCCATAATAGGGTTGTACCTCAGATCGATCGGTGTCGTTCTGAATCTGAAATTGTCTATTACTTAGGTACAATTCGAATAGTAAGTAGCATAGGCAACATTGGTTTGGTTTTTTTGTATAGTAGACCGTCGTACCAAATATCAATGAATCTTCATTGTATTTTTTACCCTCGAGACCGTCTTCAATAATTTTTATTACTCAATGTACTTGTTGCTCAGTAGACTGCCTGTGTCTGAAACCGAATTGACGCTGAGGGATAGCAGATTGCCTGGTTTTAGTATATCGTTAGCATTTACCATAGTTTCCGCTGGCTTGGAAAGTACGATGTTTACAGTACGACGTTAAATATATATACACGTAATCGTCGTAAAAATTATACCACTATTTCTCAACGACAATTTGTAGGAATACGTCTCGTTTTGAAAATCATATGTATAATTAAATGCGACGTAGTTAAAACAGTTATTAAGTATGGTCGACCGAATTTATTGATACGTGTATAAGTATACATATATATTATATGTGTGTGTGTATATGTGATGATAATATTGGACCGACAAAAAATCATTACAAATCATAAACCGAAAATAGTATTTTTACGATGTGATCGATTTGCGAAATATACGGGTTATTTAATGCGTAATAATTAATATATATACTACCACCATGATGTTAAAATGTACGGGATAAATAATGCGAATGAATGTAATAATGTGTTGGCACATCGATAACAACAATAGCAGTTCTATTTCGTAATTTGCTTTATTGGCAATAATAATAATTCATAAACGTAATTTTGTTTTTAGACGATATTCTTAATCAACGACACGAATACCGTTCGATGACGAGGAATACAATTTAATTTTAATTTTTAATTTTAATTTCATTACGTAACAGAATTGTTGCAAAATTCGAAAATGTTTAATATTACAGTTTAATAAATTCGTATTTTTTTTTTTCAATACAAACTCATTTCGACATCATCACAGTTATCTGACCGTAGTACGGGATACATGAGAAGCAAAAATATCATTGTGTCGTTTTATTTTGATTTATCATTCACGATCATCATTTTAATCTATCAATTTTTCACGAAATCAATCGATAACGTCACAATAAAAATGCGACTAGTCGAAATATTTTGAATGTATGCGAGGTTAATAAAGATCGTGCGACCGAGGGTACTCTCAACTTTTCCCATTATAAAAGGTAACACTGTTATAATAAAAAGCGGTGTACATAAAATATCTGCACACACATACACACGAACATATACATATGATTTAAATGTTCTCTGTAGAAGTTCAATGGTTAACTGTGGTATATATTCTCCAGGACTTCTGTTATACATATACATATACATATATATATATATATATATATATATATATATATATAAAACAGTAATTAGTCAGCTTTGCCGATGACTTGTGTGCTATAGTTAACCTGTATAGCGTAACCGAAGTTGATAATGTTAGAATTATTTGTGAAATACTTGAAAATTTGTTTTTGCAATGTCCTATCGATAAGAGAGTTATGACTATAACTAGCAATAAGCAAAACCAAAAAAGCTTAGTTCAACTAAATTACTTTGCAGTAGATGTATCCTACTGTTAAGTACTTTAAATGCTTAGGAATAATCTTGGACTGTAAACTCAGATTTAATAAGCGTATAGATTACATAAGCATTAAAGTAAATAAAATATTTTATATATTATTATCGATTCAATCTAACATCGTCGGTATTGTTCGTTGCCGAACGTTAGCTATTGTACGTTTATTTTACAGAATGGGGTAGCATTCAAGGCACTATTTATATGCGACGCAGATGCGCGCGCATATGATGTTATACGGAGTGTGGTGGCACTGCTTTCTCTGTGATAATTGAGAATTAAATAACCATGAAAAGGGTTTCTAACCCCCCGACCGTCAAGTTGACAGTCGAGCACTCTAGCAACTATGCCACCGTGGCATTCCGATCTAACATAGGTGGTGTTAATTAGAATAATAGAGTTATTGTTTATTATACGAGCTATTTTCAATTAACGTTCCGTCATATATATATATATATATATATATATATATATATATATATAACATATAAGCGTTTCTGCTATGAATAGAATTCCAAAAGCTCAGATAAAATGCTACTGAGTGTTGGTTCCTTATATAGAATCGGTGTAGATAGCGACATAAAATGTTCAGATTATCGTTTATAATTCTCTATTATATTTTAGATCGATTTAAAACGAAAAATTTAATGTAAATTTACAATATGATAATACTGCGAATATTAGGAATTTTTGAAAAGTCTCATTGCAACAATAATTTTAAATATACGGCAAGCCATATAAATTATTAAAAGATATCGGGGAATGAATTAAATTAAATAAATTATTAAAGATAAGTTTTTATGCGAATCAAGTTTTAACTGGTCGTGATAGTCTCGGTACATATCTAGACCGTTTTAAAATTACATTCTCAAATATTGACGAAGTCTGCGCAGTAGACGTTCCCGATACAGTTTGTAATTTCTTGTTCGAATAACCTTATACTATTGATGTTTAAAATGTAAGTTAAATATAGTTATAGTATATATTAAAAGCGGATACATTTTTAAAATGTATCTAACTGTAGGTCGTTAACTATGTTAAATGCGCTATGTGAAAGAGTATTGGAAATATTATAATATAATCTTAAAGATTATACTCCACGAATACCGTGACTAAACCAAATTGGCATCGCGATAGTGTAATAAATAAATTAAATGAATCAAATAGATATATATATATATATATATATATATATATATGTGTGTGTATATATGTAATATAAAATCGCGAAATTAACGTCAAAAATACACGTTTATATCGAATAAATAACAACCGTGTCCAGAATTTATTTATAAAAAAAACTTTAAGATTCAAATAATTTCGTTGTTTTAATTTCTTATTCATATTAACTTACAAACAAGTAACGCCTGCCAAATGAAGTATGCGAGAAAGCTTAATTATAATTTTCGAAATTTACAATATTTTTATTCAGTACTAATGTACTTTACACGTAAAAGGGAACAAATTTTGTTGTAATTTCATTTTCTCTTGCTTATAAAACCCGAAGTAAAGTTCACATTATCTAAATATATATGTATATATATATATAAAAGTGTATAGTTGTATACACGTATACATATATATATACGTATAAAAGTTAAACCTTGATAATCTCTTAGGATATCGTTCTGTACCGAGTTTTATTAACGAACCAAAAAACAGCATAATCCCCGCTTCTACTGGTTCTTTTGATGAACAATACAGTAGCCCTGGAGAACATATACCACAGCTAACCACTGCACTTCCATAGCGAACATTTAAATCATGCGTATATGTATCGGTGTGTGTGTGCGCGCGCGCACATATTTTACGTACATCCCTTTTTATGTAAATATTACGCTATATAACAATGTTACCTTTTATAATGGGAAAAGTTGAGAATACCCTCGGTCGCACGATCTTTTTATATTCTAAGTTGAACTTTCAGAAACTTTACATTCATATTTTTACATTTATTTTTTTTATTTATTCTTTATTTTTTTTTATTAATTCTATTCAATTTGGATGTTATATCGCTTTTCTGAAATAACATGTATGCATCTATCCTCGACTTGTGTGTATGTATATTTTTATTTTTAGGAAAAGTTTAACCGATATGTAAAAACCACAAACACACGCATTACATATTCATTTTATTTAGCGTGTCGTACAATTGAATTGTGAGACACATTTGTTAAATCGACGTTCAATCATGCTGAAAATTTGACAATATTCGTAAAACAAGACCACATGAAGAATCCAACTGAGATAATATTGATGTAAAATTTTTTAAATTTCCAAATATTGCTTATTATCCGTAGCTACACTCTGGATTTTTCTTTAAAAAAAAAAGTTTACATACCGATGGTTCCTATTTAGATTTTTATTTAATTTTTTCCGACAATTTATTTTATTTTTGTTTATTACGTCCTCAAAATAATACAATTTAATCACTTTTCTTTATTTCTTCAATTATCTGAAAGTAATCATAAATGCAAAAAGAAAAAAATCCGTCTCAATATATCGATCGAAGCGCCAATTTTCATGCAAGATAAACTGTTTTCCGTTCTCTGTTACTCCAAAATAACTTTATCGTAAGTTTTCGAATTGCCCGAATTAAGCTGTACTAATATAAATTTCTGTGTAAAACGATCGACACATACATAATATATATATATATATCACGATTGTATATCTAGATCAAAACGATCGGTTTATTTACTTTTTTTTTTTTTTTTTTTTTTAAAAAAAAGCGATGATTTACACCAGACCTAGGAACTGACCGACATATGCTGTAACTGCTTGTTCGGAATGCTTGATTTTTGAAGTTTCTTTTTAATAACGCTTCGATATACTTTTTTTACTTAAATTATAATTTTAAATAGATATAAAACATTTTTTAATTATTTTTTTAATAAACATATTCCATGCTTTATAAAGTACTTATTTAAGTAAGGAAATATTAAACTTGTATGTAAATTATAGAAAAGGATGCGTTTATGCCGGTACTATATAACCGTTAATTAAAAAATATGAATCGTGAAGTCGTATTAAAAATAGTAAAAAAATATCAATGAAAATATAGCAGAAACAAAAAACCCTGCCAGAGAAAAAAAATAAAAAGATTAAAAAAAAACGATATACGAATAAATTTAAATATATATATATAATGTATTAAGTAATTGAAAATAGTTTGTATGAAAATTACGAATTTGAAATTTTGAGGATTCGACCCGAGTTCACCAGCAGTAATATTTTTGAAAATTTTGATTTTTCCCCGTCGTATTTTCCTCGATACTTATTTAAATGCACATTGAAAATTTCAGCTCGACCGCGTGTTCAAATGTTATAAACGTATAAAATTGCTTTTTACCGCATAGGTGCTGGTATAATTTAAATTTTATATTTGAGGTAACATTTTAATTGAAGTTATTTCCTGCAAATATTTTTTTAATCTACGAAAGAATTATTTTAAACTAGATCGAAAAATTCCAAAATTCGTTTCCAAGAAAACATTACGGATCACTCGCATTTCTGATATTTGTCAAAACTGATAACTTCGGAAATTTACGAAATTATACACGATTAAAATATTGATAGCGACGTACTTAACTGCCCTAGCATTGATCACCTACGTACTATAAATAAACGATTGTAATTAACGTAATTTCAGGCCGAATGAGAAAAGTATAAATATATTTACATGCCTTTACGTTTATTCAGATATCTATATAAAACGGGTATTAAGTGTATATTGGATTATTATTGTTTCTTTTTTTTTTGGCTTTTGTTTTTATATTTTATCATATTTTATTTAATTTTATAATAAATACCCCATTTAATTCGCTAATATAATTATTTTACAACGAGAGAAATTCCGTTTTATCTTATAAAAATAAAGTACGTAATTACGAGATATCGAAATTTGACATCAATCATCATTTAAACCCGAGGTGTCCGTGTTGCTTCGGTAACGTTCCATCTTAGTCGATCACTTTTAGACCGTAGTTTTACCTTTTCAACGGTTCTTCCTTTTATGACTAGTTTTAATTCATGCGTATCCCATCATTTTTCTTCTACGTCTTTTTTAATATGTTTATCAATTCTTTTTTATCACGTTCGAAATTTACCTTTTTTTCAGCATCCGCACCCACAACCACCTTTAAGCTGCTGTCAACCTTTTTAACCGAAGATTTCTTTTGCCGTACCACATGTACTGCTACTAAAAGTAAGGAATCTATTATTCCGTTATTATAAATGTAGAGATAAATAATTGGGTGAGAATAAGGAAATTTATAAGTAAAGAAGAGCGAATGGAGTTATATTTTGTCGGCAAGTAGGTGGATCGTTTTCGGATAAGATATAAGAGTGAGTTAAAAGAATGGTTACCTGTGACACGTAACAACATCGCTTCATTCCATCTTCTGAGATGAATACGCTGAATAGGTCACATCTCGCTTTGTCGAGATAAACCGGAAAATCTGATTGTTGCTTGTTCCTCGAATTTATAAAACATGCAGCGACGCATGTCGGAACACGATGCTAGAAGTAATTATGTAGGAAACATAAAGACGAGTTCTTTGGCAGCTCGATGTGTTTCTTTATTCCATCTGTATGCCTTTTGTCCGGGAAGCCAAAGTACAGATTAGAATGTATAGAACTTTGGAAAAAGTCAATACAATCATCGTGAGGCGATGAAGCGTTTCTTGTTCCTCGTCGAACATAGAGCTCTTGCAGACATAGAACGAATCGGAAGGACGCTCTACATAAACCGGACTTTATTTTTTAAACAGTCCTAACACCGATCCATCATACAACATTCCAAATTCGCTCTTCCTTGTAATGCAAAAGATTACAACCGAAGTTTCTAGACGTTAGCAGTACATAAAAAAAAAAATAAAAAACCTTTATAAAATATAACGATGTTTTTATGAAAGTTTTCACCCGCATTTTTATAACAATTAACATAAGCTTTAAAATTCCCAAATTATATATACAATTGATCATTTTTTTCCTAGAGGACCGGGTTATAAAATTCCGATTTTTCAATTATCGCAAATAATTATATTGATCAATTTTTCGTCTTGACTTCAATAATTGACCGATTTGTAAATAGTTCAACGTATTTTTCTTCTTCTATTCGAATTTTCCCATCTATAGACCATCACGTGAAAACAACAAACTTTTTCTTTTGGCTTTTTTCCCGCTATTTCTTCATATACGCTTTTTCTTTCTAACCTCCGTCCATTCGGTTACATTTGGTTTCTTTTTAATGCGTCGAATTTTTTAATTTCATTTCTAAATTCTTATGTCAATTATCGCGCATTATCTATTTGCAATAAGAACCAACTTATTAATAAAATATACTGAAAGATTCGTTTTTTTAGTCTGATTAATTGATTGATTGACTCCTTTAACGTGTCGTGTACTACTACAGAGCCGGAAGTACAGTTCATAAGTACTACAGCTGATTTAATAAGCTAGTTTCGTACAGATATCTTAATGTTTCTTTAATGCCTTTGAAACTGGACGCGCGTTGGTTGATGTACTTGGACAGGGGGTGCTTCATAGTCATCACCTCACCATTTCAAGAGCAGCGCGAAGCATTTTTATCAGGTGGCCGTCGGTGTGGACCAAATTCTACGTAATTTGTTATTTAATGGCATCTGCTGCCACTGTAGTTTCTATTTGGATAATAAGTATTATTCGATGTGTTATGCGCATTAAACGACGACCTTTTTTTCCTCATAACTTTAAGAACTTTAAGGTGGCTTTTCTACTTCATCATATAGTTGTTTATTGAACCTATGTTTTTCAATAAATCTTGCTCTTTTGTTGGGTGGTGAATTTTTTTATAATTCAATTTTTCTATTTTCATTATAAAACGTTCGGTCTGCTATATCTCCAAATTGGTGTTCCAAAAATTCGAAATAAAAAGATAAATAGTTGATGAGAAAATAAACGAGAAGCGCGAATTTCGTAAGTAGTATTAGTTTAAAATATAACATTTCGTCTAATAAATTTTCCGAAGTTACCGAAGCAAGTGTACATATATATATATATATATATATATATATATATATATATATATATCTATGTAACGTATGTACATACATTTATCATTGGGTATACGTCGTAATGATAATATCGGTCGATAGATGTTAACCGTCCTTAACGTAATACACGGTAAATAAGTAAACATCGTAACGGGAGCTTTTAATTTCGGTCAAAACGTTAAATCAACAACGAACGTAATATCGAGGAGGACGATAGCCGAATACTATTACACACACACACACATATATATATATATATATTTATACATAAACATACAGACTTTTATTAGCGAACGCAACGGAGTTTGGTTAAAGTTATCGCATGAGAAAACGACTTATCTCTTCTCTAGAATATAGCCATTCTGCTGATGCTGCTTTGAACTCGGTTAATACTTGGGTACTTGTCCATCGTAAATAACTTTCCTGATGAACGGACCAAATGAACAACAAAGAGATAGGTGTAGAAATGAAACGAAACGAGAAAGATATACATAGGGTGGTACGTGAAAGAGAGAATAGTAGGAGAACTAAAGCTCGACTTTATTAAAAACCATCGAATATTCTACGCACAGGGACAGTAGCCGCCATGATAATTTATCCAGGTTGTTTATGTCAGCATTTGATCTTCTCTTATATCATATATATATATATATATGTATATATATATATATATATATATATATATATATATATATATATATATATATATGCAAACGGGTACGCTTAAAAAAACACAGCTTGTTTACTTGTTTTTCTCACTATTAGCTATTGTCTCTGAATACGACCCGTGTACTATCTAAAGTTGAACGATGTCGACAATGACGTCAACTGGAGGAAATTTTTACTTTTTTAGCACGTTCGGAATTAATTAATGTTCGTCGTCATTTTAAGGTGGCCATTTGACACGTTAAGTTAGTAAGGGTAGATTTGGTCGGCTAATAAATTCTCCAATATTAATTAAAAGCAAAAACGTTTAATAATAACGAATTAAAGTAAAGTAAAGCACGATCATCTCGAAACGACTACCCGATTTTCGTCTACGAAAGAAGATTGGTGGAGGACCGTCTAAGGCAACTCACCTCCCCGGAGCAAGCCAATACGGGATTATTTTATCATTACTTTCATAGCCTAATTACCTGTAAGTCTTTCCGTGAAACAAAAATGCAGAAATAACAAAAACAAGTTCCCAAATAACATTTGTGAAAATATTGAACGGAAGAAAAACACAAACGTAACAAGAGATATGTTTCGCGAGATAATAACGAGAGGATTCGTCCTACGGTAATTAAAAATGCGAATGAGAAAATGTTAACAGACGAAAGGAAAGTAAGATCCAGATGACGAAATGATTGCGAAAAACTCATGCATGAGGAATGTGAGGAAAACAAAACAGGAGTACCAAATTCGACAGCTGATAAGGAACCATCAATACTAGAGGAAGAGGTTCACCTAGCTATACATAAGCTAAAAAAAAATACAAGGCGGCTGGAGAGGATCAAATAGTCATGAAGATGTTCACGAATGTAGGCGATAACACGACCAAAACTCTAACTACACACTCTGTCAGAGAATTTGGTATACTTGCATGTGGCAGAATGATTAATGCTGAGAGTACCGTTGAGAGTGAGGAGAACAAACGTGCCAATATTGGAGGAAGTTCCCGGATGCTCGATTACGAGACATCGTTAAAAAATGTATATCCACTTTTATCATGCGACGCAACAATCTAGAAAAAATTAATAATATCACGTACGGTTGAAGATCGCAGGCGAAGAGGAAGACGATCAACGCGATATGTGGACAATGTCAAAATGATAACTACTTCACTATAGAACATAGTTAGGGACAGGGATAGACGGCGATCAATTACGCGGAACAATTAAAATGAATCATAATATTACGACGCTTGGACGGAGTCAACGAGCATGATTCACGCTTGAACAAGCCCGTACGGAAGGGATTTCATCATTTAAATAATGTAATTAGAAAGACCGATTTTCTATTATTTAGCAGATTATTTTACGTTACCATTAATAAGACCAGGTTCTACTATAAAAATATGTTCAGCGATGAGAGCAATATTTTGAGTCCTATTTTGTTTACTTTGTTTTTATCTGATTTTTCTAATTCACCTGTTGTTCAAGTTCTTCTGTTCACTTATTGTATACTTAAAATTAATAAGTTACAGATAAATTAAATCGCATCTTTCGTTATTATAAAGGATGGCAAATTGATTTGAATTGTGTAAAACTGACGCTATATTGCGTTTCCGCTGAAATTAAAGTAATTTCTGTCGAAGTCAACTGGTCGAAACATGATAATAGACTAAATTTTTCTGAACATGTTAAGCATGTTACCGTTAGAACTAACAAAATCATATCCGCCATATAACCATTGTTTAACAGAAAATCATTCCTTAAAGTTATTAATAAAATAATTTTTATCGTAATTACATATTGTTGTCCAGCTTGGGGTTTTGTATCGAATACAGATTTTTCAAATTATAACTATTGTAAAACAGGTGTCTCAGATGTGTGCTAAATGTTCCTATGCTGTAGAATCATCGATATGCATACTATTCTAAACGTATAATTAAGAATCATATACTAAATTTAGTTCTGCTATGTCTGCTTAGTTCCCGTGATAATCATTTAATTTCTGTCATCGGTAATAACGATTCTGATAACTTCAGTTTACGTATAGTAAATATAAACATAGGAGACTTAAGCGTAATAATTGAGCCGTTCATGGGACGACTTATTTTGACAGATGTGGAATGTAGTGATTTTTTAAAAAATAAACAAAAGAAATGAGTTAAAATCACTGAATGTTTATAATAATTACCAAGCTCTTCGGCAAAAAATTATAAAATAAAATGAAATGTAAAAAATATTAAATACAATTTACAAAAATTATGAAAAATAGTATTATAAAATAATCTGATAGTAAATGTGGTAAACAGCGCTATCTACAATCAGCCACATAAAATGTATACGTAAACATAAACATAGAAAATAAAAAATGAATAAGAACTTCTGTCTAATATTAATCGAAGAATCAATAATATTAACCGAAATTATAAAGATTTACATACAGAAAAAAAAAAATTACAAAAAAAGTGAACTAAAAAATGGAAATAATAAAAGAAGAAAGAGATAAAAATAATTTCTTAAATTCAATGATAAATTTTGATGAATTAGTTCTAAAAAGTATATATTATACAAATCAATTTTTACATTAGATAGAAGTTATTTAATATTTATGCATAAATTTTGATTCGCCGATTGTAAATTGTGTTGTTTAACATATGAAATTATTTTATAAATGCTGCGTCTTATTTTGTTATAAATTGTGTACCTAAATTAGTATTTTTAAAATTTCATATTTCGGATAGTTAGATTGGGGTTTTTACTACATTCACTATCTGACTATTTTTCATTTTGTTAATTTTTATAAATTCTATATTCCAAATGAGCATTTTTACGCTTTATATTTCTTAGATAATGGTTTAATAATCGAAAATATTTCTAATTTTTATAAACATTTAGTGATTTTAACATATTTTTGTCGTTTATTTTTTATATGGGACATGTTTTAAGATTCGTTTTTCTTTTATATTTACTTATTGTGTGACGTGTCATTCTTTTGTTGTTGTATTATTATTATTATTATTGCAGCATGGGCGTTACGTAATTATTAGTTAAAATTTTTATTTTATGATTTTCGTAATTTATGTAAAATATACGTTTTTCTTTCTTTCTGTATATATGTTATATAATGTTAGTTGGTGCAAAATGTCTCGGAATGAGGTTAGTTTCAAAATATTAAAAGTTGACCTAAAAAGTCTTCTTTGTGACAAACCCGAAACAGCGCAGAATTCGAGGGCAAAACTACTTTATGCGGAACTGTAAAGAAGAAATTAGCGCATACATCGTTGAATTTATTTCCTCGGTTTCATACGATATCGTCCTGTTCCAATTAATGCACATGCATACATACGTGTAATATACTTTATCACGTAAAGTTTTGATCCTACGTAATAAATAAATAAAAAATTATTTTCCAAAGAAATTACAAAAACTAACGATAATAATAATAATAACAGTATTAATAATAATAGCAATAATAATAATAATAATAATAATAAGAAGAAGAAGAATATTTGTAGACCGAGAGTCTTTGTAACGGAACGTTTAACGGTTGTAAGAAGAATTTAACGGTAATTAAACGAAACTATCTTTAATTATGACCCAATTAAAAATGTTAACAGATGGTTGCGTTCATTTTTGGGTGATAAAATTATTGACGGATCCAGTATTATTCGAGGCCCATGAGCGCAAATAGCGTGGGAGCCCCCTTATAAGGAAAAACCGATTAGGAATTTAAAAATTATTACGTCGACAAAAATATACATATAAAAATACTTTTTAAAAATGTATCATTTTAAACGAAATTACTAGTAGTCTTGAAAAATGTAGGAATTTATTTTGATAAAATTAAAAGACATCGAATAGGTAACGCATTTATACACCAACAAGTACTTATATAAAATACTTATACAACAACTTACACAGAAAATTAGATAAAACATGTTCGTGCGGTTTTTTTTCCGGCAAAATTTTTTATAATCTCATTAACGTTAATTTCTCGCGATACATTTCGTTCCGTACTCATCGTTGTCATATAATTTAAACGATCTTGAGCCATTGATTTTTCTAATACATTCTTCAAAATAGAACGCTGATACCACAGTTGATCATGTCATTTTCAGAGAAATTGTGAAAAAATAATTGTTTCGTTTTAGTATTTTAAAAATGTTTAAACTTTTCTAATTTTATAAATTCTGTACAAATAAATTTTTATTACGTTCGGTTTAATATTACAATTTTTTATTCCCACTTTGTAATTTTTAGTTTTTCTGATTACGGTTGTAAAAGATTCTGTATTTTTATTACACTTTGTTCACTTCGCTATTACTAATGTTACTTTGTAATGTTGTGTGAGACAAGTATGTTGGTGAGGAGGTAGGGTGTACTTGCAACCGCTAGATTTTTTAACCACAAACCGCCATTGGTATATATTAGAACTTATTATTGTTGGAATTGAAAAACAATCCTAGGATTAGAATTGAAATTTAAAATAATAATAATAACAAAAAAAAATAATAATAATAATATGTATACTCCAACGATTTCAACGATTTGAATAATTCGTTTTTTTTTTTTAATCACTATTTTGAAAAAACAAAAATAGACTTTGTTTTTTAATTTTATTTTGCTACAGATGGAACTTTATAACCGACCCTGAAATCGACTTTTATTTTTCGTAGAAGTTTCCACTGTTCCGATTTTGAGGGAAATATATGTCAGGTTAAAATCAAAAAATTTTCCGGCAATTTATTCGCAATAGCGCGGAAACTCTAAATAATATCGTACGCGGTTTTGCTCGCATATGTACAGAGCAGTAAATATGTATACGTTGTCGAATATAACGGAAAATTGCGTGCAGCGATACTATATTGTCCTTATTTTTATTTTCTGATTTTCGTTTATGGTAAAATGTTGTAGCCCAATAATAATATACATAGATAGATCACATAGAGGTAGAAAGCGGTTGGAGTGAGAATGAATATATATATATATATATATATATATATATATATATATATATATATATATATATATATAGAGGCAAGAATGAACTGAAGAAGAGTTTGGAGGAAAAAGACAATTTAAGAGTTTCTACCTACTACAGCGCTGATGTTTTATTATCGTCCTACTAACTACACAACCACTGAAGATGCTGCTGCTGTTACTCTAACTTATTTGGAAGGAAAAGCTATGAAAAATGAAAATAGCAGCTCGAAGTTTCTGAAAAGTGGTGTAGGGAACGAACGAAGGGCGTGTCCGAGGAGAAGACGACTACTAGAAACATTCGTCTAGTTTAATGGACCGCATTCCAACGAGAGACATCGTGAGAAGAAACATAATAATGAAATTGAAGTTTCAGAAAGCGTCAAATTCGCGTTTATATAAATGAAACGGCATTGTCCGTTCTCCTAGTAGTAGTAGTGTATCTCTTTTAAAATGAGCAGTATGTTTAGCCGACTGCGGGGAATGAGCCTGAAAAGTTTGAGCAAGAAAAAAACGAAACTAAACTCGCGTTAGTAGATTTTATTTTTGAGGTCTAAACATTTCGAAAGTTAGGAGGTCTTATTTATTAAAAAAAATAATAATAATAAAATAAAAAACAAATTTTATGTCCAATTGCGAAATAAAAAACTTTCAACGTCGATTTTAAGATTATTTTTCAGGAGATCTAATCATTCTTCTTGTTAAAATAGAATATATATGTATAATATATATATATATAATAAAGCCTGTATTTCATTTACATTATCCAAAAATTCATAAAATAATTAAAATTAATGATAATAATGAAAGCCCAAATTGAGCAAAGGCCTCTTCCGTTTTTTTTTTTTTTTTTTTTTTTTTTTTTTTAATTTGAAGAAACATATCCATCACCCATTTTCTTCCAAATCGTTCTTCTTGCTTTCCACATCCAATTGATCACAACATATTTAACAATTTCGTCTTTCCATCGTCTTTTAGGTCTCTGAATTTTCATTTTCTTATCCAGCGGAATCCATTCTATATATTTTCCGGTCCAGCTATCTGCTTGTTTCCGCATGATATGACCACACTATGTCCATTAGGTCATCTGTCCTTGACTGTACTCTTAATGCCTTGTTGTTTATTCTATCAAATTTTGTAACCCCGAACATTTTCCTTTCCATCGCTCGCTGCACAATTTGTAACTCAATATATATATTATTAGACGAACGCATATCTTATTCTCAGCCGGCTTGGCTATCAGTAAATGGTTTCAGTTAGCGATAATTCCGTAAAACGTTCAGCTATCCAACGATAGGCAGAATTAAGGGTTGATGCTGAACTAATCAGATGGATCGAATAGTTTTATCCTGTTTAATCTCCTAATCTCCAATGAATTATCTAGTAGATTTAACGCAGTGTTATTAGTAGGACTGTACACTTTATCTACATGTATTTTTGACATATATATATATATAAAGCCTTTCATTGATTTTATCAAGAAGAAATTGTTTAAACTCTTGTGGGATGTTGCTAACTAAGCGACATCATCGGCACAAGTGAATGTTATTTATCAACTTTCAAATACTTCATCATCTGTATTATCTTGTATAATTGCTCGTATTATTAATATCCGTATTCGCGAAGCCAGTGTGGCTTATTACTGAGAAGATAACGATCTTACGTTTTTTTTACAGCGACTGAGAGAGGCAGTTTTGGGATTTACATTACGTCCTCTGTTGTCGTATTTCCTGACACCACTCTACACGCCTGAGGCTTATACTAGTAGTGACTGTTGGTGTACGACTGCTTGTTGGTTATTAGCAACTAACCTACATATTTTTAGGTTGTTCCACTGTCCGCTACCTGTGAATATGCCCCGTTCTAGTGGGACTCTGACTGGGTGAGATATAAAATACCTCCGACGGGGTCTTATGTACTACGGAAGTTAATTACAATTCAGTGTAAAGTTTTCCTCGAATTTAATTACAGTTCAAACACGCTTTTTTTACTTGTATCCGGGAATATTCACCCTTACAATAATTATTCGTATTATCAAGCATGTTCACGAATGTTTACAAGAAATCTAGAAAGCTAATTATTATTTGAAAAGTTTGGGATGTAGTAATTTAAAAAAAAAAATAAACAATAAAAAGAATTTAAAATCACTAATTTTTTTTTCTTTATGAAAAATTACAAAGCTTTTCGCTTTTTAAACCATTGTAAAGTGAATATATATATTAAAAAAAAAAAACAATTATAAAAATACATATAAATGTAAAAATTACTTAAATATACAATTTCCAAAAATTACAATGATAAAACAGTATTTTTAAATAATCCGATAGTGGATGTGGTAAACAACCCAATCAACAATCAGCAATGTAAAATTTACACATGACAATAACATAATAACAATTGAAATAAAAATATCCAACAATATAAAATTGATACATAAACAATAACTCGAAGTTATTGTTTATTTTTATTTTAATTGTTGTTGACATTGTATAAATTTTATATTGTTGATTATTAATTGTGTTTTTTACCACATTCGTTATCAGACGATTTAAAAATACTGTTTTATCACTGTAATTTTTGTAAATTGTGTATCTAAATAATTTTTTTATATTATCATATGTTTTTATAATTTTATTTCACGTTCTCACTTGATAATAGCTTTACATCCGAAAAGCTTTGTGATTTTTCATAAAGAAAAATTAGCGATTTTAACTCCTTTTGTTGTTTATTTCATCTTTGTAGTAAACGGTTTTGCACACATTTTCCTGGACGTGAGAAACGATGATGGATTACCATCGGATCATTCTGCAATAATGCTTAATATTAGTGAGCATATAATAACTAAAACTTGTAAACCTAAACTGCACAATAAACGTACTAATTGGGAAGAATTTCGGGAACGAATGGAAAATACGCTTAAAAATGCCACTAAAAACGGAAAAACACATAGAAGATGCACTTGAATATTTCATTCAAATCACACAACAGTCAGCGTGGGCTGCCTCACAAAAAATTAATGTGTCAGCACCTATTATCTATAACCCCGAAGAAATTAGAAGAGAAGTTACACTGAAACGGAAACTGAGGAATCAATGGCAGATGTATAGAAATCCGACAATTAAGACGTCACTGAATAAACAGACTAAGCTTGTAAAGCGCTTATTAGTAGACCTAAAAAGCAAATCATTTAGAAAAAAGTTGTTAAACTTGTCTCTATTAGCGGAACGTGATTATTCCCTATGGAAGGCGACTAGAAATCTACAAAGACCTCAGCAAATTAATCTCCCAATAAAAAAGCCAGATGGAAGTTGGACCCGAACTGATTTGGAGAAATCAGAGGTATTTGGAAAATACTACGCTGATACATTTCAGTCATGCCCTGAAAACTCTTCTGCTTTTTCAGAAATACGATGTTATGACGTGTCTAAAAATTAAAAATATAAAAAAAACGATGAATCCGACAAAAGCACCAGGATACGACCTGATTACAGTAAAAATTTTAAAAGAATTACCAAGGAAAGGTTTAATACTTTTAACAAATATCTTCAATGCAATGCTGAGATTAACATATTTCCCAGTTCAATTAAAATTTTCACAAAAAATCGTAATTAAAAAGCCTCAAAAACTCACAACAGAAACAAGCTCGTATCGCTCCATTTCATTATTGGCTGTGCTGTCTAAGTTGTACGAAAAACTACTCCTGAAAAGATTATTACCAATTGTCCAAAACAAGTCACTAATACCTGACCATCAATTTGATTTCAGGGGAAAACATAGTTCAATAGAGCAGGTCAATCGAATAGTTAATATGATTGAAAAATCCATGGAAGAAAAAAAAAGTTTGTGACGCGGTTTTCTTAGACGTAAATCAATTCCACATCAAATGACTCGGATATTGCAGTCATACCTAGATGAAAGGTACTTCTGTGTCAAATATGGAGAAGATGAATCACAGATATATCTGGTAAAAGCAGGTGTACCTCAGGGTAGTGTACTGGGGCCGTTGCTCTATCTACTTTATACGGCAGATATTCCTATTCCGACAAACATCGAAGTAGCAACCTTCGCTGATGACACAGCAATTCTCTGTTCAGACGTATCTGCCGTAGAGGCAAGTAAAAACCTGCAAGAAGCGGTAAACAAAATCGAAACATGGTTTAAAACGTGGACAATAAAGATAAATCAGCTAGAGTAATATTTACTAACAGAAGAAATCTGCCAACTGGACAGATAATTACGAATGGTGTTACAATGCCAGAAAAAGAGGAAGTAAAATATCTTGGTGTAAATTTAGACAAGCACCTAACATGTAGAAAACCTATAATAAAAAAGCGTAATGAACTAAACATTAAACGGAAACAAATGTTTTGGCTACTAGGCAGACGATCAGAACTGTCTACTGATAATAAATTGCTTTTGTATAACCGAGTTTTGAAACCAGTTTGGCGATATGGCTGCCAATTAAGGGGTTGTGTGTCGAGAAAAGTAATATTGCTATTTTGCAGAGAGTGCAAAACAAAATCCTTCGGACTATTGTCGACGCTCCGTGGTATATAACAAATCAAGTGAAAACTGTAAAGGAAGAAATAGCAACAGTTGCTAAAAAGTACGCTGTCCGGCTAGAGAACCATCCTAATCACATGGCGATACTCACTCGTTATCCGCAGACTCAACAGAACGAAGCCATTTAATATGAATACTATTAATATGTAAAATTATACTTAAGCACCCATCACCGGATGGGGTGCTTCTCATGTCACATTATGCATAAATAATCATAAAACTTACTAAATAGCATTAGCTAGGTGTAAATTAGCAATTTAATAAAACAAAAAAAAAAAAGAAAAAAAAGTTTCATACGTTGGGACCTTCCGCTTTATTCTTTAATTTCTTAATAAGTCGAACATTTTGAAGGTGATGTTATCATTAATACGATTGAATGCGCTTATGATTTATAGCCGTTCTATTCACATGTATGATAGTAGAAATTATTATATGCTATTTATAATTATTTATTTTATTTTTTTTTTATCAATAGATTGTGTTATTTACCGCATATCAAACTATTTTTAATTTTTTTATATTACGTATCAAAATTAGTGTTTTTACATTTTATATTTCTTATATATTGTACATATAGTTATGTATTTTTATATTTTATTATAAGTTCACTTGATAATGGCTTAATAGCCGAAAAGCTTCTAGATTTTTATTAAAACAAAATCAAAAATCGCCTTACACTCGAATACACGATTAAGGAACAAAGTTAAAAATCTTTAAAACTATAATTCAAATATTATTAAAATTTTTTAATAATCTAAATTTATAAATTACAAAAATTTCTTCTTCTTAATTCGAATAACATAGGGGGGTCTGTCGTGATCGTGACGATACCGATGTAATTATACTCCGTCACTGTACCCGCAGGCTTATACCGGTTGTTTTTTATAGCACGCTTGGCCAACGTGTTGATGATCGACCCATCGATCTTCTTCCATCAACCTTCGCACCAACATTCCATACCATTTTCCTTTCGTTTAAGATGACTGTGACGATACCGATGTAATTATACTCCGTCACTGTACCCGCAGGCTTATACCGGTTGTTTTTTATAGCACGCTTGGCCAACGTGTTGATGATCGACCCCTCGATCTTCTTCCTACAACCTTCGCACCAACATTCCATACCATTTTCCTTTCGTTTAAGATGACTGAAATATTTCTTCTTTCTGATCGACATAGTTCGTGATAACTCAATTTCTTTTATCACGGCAACGTTAGTTATTTTCGCCGTCCACTATATCCCAAGAAGCCTTCGTCAACACCACGTCTGAAAATTGTCTGTACGAGTCGTAATTACCCATTTTCAACGTTCACATCTCCAGGTGCGTATGATAGAATTGAAAAAATTAACGTATTAACAAGTTTAATTTTGGTATTCTTCGTTATAGATCCACCTTTCCACATCTTACTCAATCGGACATAAAACCCCGGGCAATTTTTATCCGCCGTTTTACTTCTATATCTGAACTATCATTATTCTCCATCAAAGATCCCAGATATGTCTAAATTTATTCGCTGTTTCGTAATCACATATCGTTTGCTCTTTTATCGGTACTGTGTTTCCTCTATTCCGAATTTATTCCTTACACGAATATAATTTATAAAATATATAACGAGTGTGTGCAGAAATTAATTAGTCGTAGTTGTCTAATTAACTGATTCTTCTATACTACTTTTAAAAAAGTAGTATAGAAGAATCGTTTTTAAGAAGCTGCAATTTTTTTTTTAATTAAGGAAAGTGACCGATTAAATATTTCAAATTAAATAAGCGAGAGAACAGGAACTAGCGCGTGAAGGAATGAAAAAAAATAATGAATAAAAATTCGAGAAGCCAACAAGAGGGCGGAGTAGTTAGAAAAAAAAGAAATTACAAATTTTCAAAAATTCCTTTCTCCTTTCTTTTCTTTAAAACTGCAACTTTTGTTTTATATTTTCGGTCCAGAATGCTTTATTTACATTTTTCATTTCTTTTATACATAGATATACATACATATATACGTCGGATAAACTCGACCAAAAGGAAAAACGGAAAATTTATAGTACACGCAGTCGTTAGATGAACATACGCGCTAAAGAAAAATAATGACAGCGATGATAATAGTGACGATGATGATAATAACGGATGATGTAAAACGGAATTCAACCTGCATTAAGCTCGCTGAAGCGAGTGTAAACGAAGATTAATTCCGA
This sequence comes from Coronaproctus castanopsis, assembly GCA_032883995.1. NCBI lineage: Eukaryota > Metazoa > Arthropoda > Insecta > Hemiptera > Monophlebidae > Coronaproctus > Coronaproctus castanopsis. Next base: position 160,622,873 of record CM065052.1, read on the forward strand.
GTCGAGTTCAGAATAACTTTGCTCATACGTACGCGTCTTAATATTGAGAAATTTTCCAGAATACACTAGAATCTTCTGTACTTTATTATTATACTTTCGTTTTTATGTATTATACGTTACCTAAATGTTCTGCTCCTAGAACACAATAAAAAGTTTCGAGGAATATTTTTTTAGCTGAACGTGCAAATAATTTATACAATGACTTAAATATTATACTTCGACTAAAATTTTTATTTCTTCTTCTCTGTCGTTTTGTCGCACTCGTTTTTTCTTTATCTTTATCTTTCTTTCTCTCTCTACATAACACGTTCGCGAAGTCTATCATTAAATACTAGAGCAGGAGGAGCAAACATGAAATATCGTCGAAAGTATATTTCTGCCTAATATGACTGTAAGATCAGAAAAAACTGAAAGCTGGAAGCTAACGTCAATCCTTACGTACGACATTCAAATTTACGGATGAAGAACTAACGGCTCGCAATTGGTTAAAGGAATCTACTGCGCTTACTGAAATAACAGTGAAAAAATGTTGTAATAAATATTGAAGTAAAACTTCTACTGGCGCGTTATAGATAGGAAGTTAACCAATAAAGCGAGCGTGCCAAAGTCTTATACACGTTGGCAGGCCTATGCACATAGTGTAGTCGGGTTCCTCCTTTCTTTCCCACATGCTGTACTCACATACGTGTACATTCAGTTTACATGCATGCATACAAACATGTACAGAAATTATGACACACGCGTATCTATTTGTATATATATATATTGTTTGCATTTGTGTTCTTTCTATTGCGCATACACGCGCGGCTAACATTTGAGTCATCGTTACGCAAAGTTAAACATAGTGCACAGTGCGTTCCTTTTCTTCATGAAATTTGTATGAAATCGCGAATTTGTTAAATAATTGTCTTTTTTGGGAAAACGACTTTTAGTTTCACTTCCTCCTTGCGCCTCATGCACTTTTTTTGTTGTTGATATATGACTTTAATTAACAATGATCGGGAAGTGATAGCTACGAAAGAAAATACTAAACAAGAACAAAACGTAAGTCATCCGTTGTATGTGAAAGATGAGCGAGTCGACTCACTTTTAAACAAACACCTGAAATTACTCGGATGGAATTAGGGAATGCTGAAAGAGAATCGATTGCAGTAATAAATTGCCGTATCCAATACGGAAAACCTCTACTAGAATAAGCACTATGACAATCAGGACGGCAAAGAACATGAAAATTACTCATGACGACAGATGTGAATACAAGTTTAGAGCACCTACTATCTATGTTTACGATGCAGAATATCCATACTGTTCGAAAAGAAAAAATAACTAACTGCGACGATTATTGAAAAATTTCACTTCACACAGAAATAATAAAATTTTTTATACAACTTTATGGAGTAATACATGGCCAAACAGCAATGGATTTCACCAAGGGATGCGGCAATATGGACAAACGATAACTAATAGTAGGAAAAATTAAAGATTATGAAATTAAAATAAAAAATTTCACATACACGCTACAAAGTAAGACGGAATGCATTTTATGCTTGATTACTTTTGAAGTGAAACTTCTATTGGCGCGTTATATATATAGGGCGTTAATCCGAAAAATGAGCGAGCGAAAGGCTTATACACATAGGCAGGCTTATTCTATTATATATATATGTGTGTGTGTGTGCACGCGTATATATATTTATGCATATATACATATATATGTATTTATATATATATATATATATATATATATATATATATATATATATATGCAAAATTTTTTACGTGTTTGTATCTTTCTCTTACATATGCGCGCACGGCTACCCGTCATTTCGTTCAAATCTTCGCTGCACAATGGATGTATGTGTGACATAGATTTGAGGACGAAAAAAATTTGAGTCATCGCCACGTAAAGTTGAGGAAAGAGGACAATGCGTTCCATTAAATTTGTACGAAATCGCGAGTTTATTAAATAAGTGTCTTTTCATTGTACGTAATGTATACGTTGAATTTAATATTTCGAATTAAAATGTACGTTCTGTGCCATGGCATTTTATATTGTCTTTAAGTTTCACTTCTTCCTGGCGCCCCAATGCGCAGTTACATTTTTTTTTTTTGTATTTAAATAATCGCGTTATCGTTTGTTTTACTATATCATCCGCATCTCAATTCTCCATCATCTCGTGAACAGCACAGCAGATGACCAAATGCTTGCCCTTCCCCATAATTGCGGGTGTTATCATTCTAAATAACCAAGAAATATATTGTAAATCACTATAAATAAGTTCTTCAGTACTAGGAGTAATCGATTTTTGTGTATACAAATCTTATGCAACATAGATGTCACTTGTGATAACCCAATTTTTTGATTCTTTCATTAACTGTTTTACGAATTCAGAGGAAATTTTATAACATTATTTTCATTAACTTAGACTTAGTTAACTGTATATACTCTAGTTAGATCAATAAAGTCAACTTTTAGTCACCCATATCATGTAATCTCCATTTTAAATCTACAGTATTAATGTAAATAAAGAAGTGAAAACTAACAGTTATTAGCTTTTCAGCTGTTCTTGAGTAGCTTTCCAGATTCATAAAAGCTTGTTTTGCCATTACAATTCTTGCCCTTATTTCTTTCGTATCCCTTCCATCATTTGTAATTATTGCTCCCAAATATTTAAATTGGGTTACATTTTCTATAAATTCGTTGTCAATTTTATTTTTGTATCACTACTACTTGTCTTTGTAAATTTAATTATTTCGGTTTTCAGTTTTTTTTTCCTTCATTGTTGAATCTTTTGCATCTGTCCTTCTGTTTCTAGAATTAACACCCTGTCATTTGCATAACTTATGCTGTTGACTACGTTTGCCAGTTTTCTGTATGACATCATTCTTCATTATTTTTTCAACATATCTGTTAAACAAATGTGACCACAACGGATATCCTTGTCATACCCCGTTCTGTATTTTGATCCTTCTTTCAAAGTACTTACTTTCGATTTCAATATTCGCTGATTGTTGCCAGTAAAGATTTATTATTATCCTTACACCATTCTGATCCAAGTCATATTTTTGTAGGATATTTATTAGTTTCGCATCTCACTCTCTTAAACGCTTTTTCCTAATCTAAAAAGCAAGCTATTATTTCTCTGTTCGCATTTATAGCACGTTGGAGATTAACTTCAGCAGCGCTATGGTATCCCTTGTCCTTCTATTTGTTCTAAACCTGTACTGTATTTCGCTTAGCTGTGCATCTATTCACCTTTCTATTCTTGCATTTCTTATGTTAAGGCTATCGTTCGATGTTTTGAACATGTTTGTAAGGAGCTCTTCTTGGAAATATTGGTACGATGTTGTTCTTTTTAGCGTTTTTGTAAACTTGATTGAAGATATCCAGCAATTTCTTTTTTACTTTGAACCGACTGCATTGCAGAATTTTCGCCGTTATTCCATCTTCTCCGCTTGCTTTATTTTTCCTGGCGTTTTGCATTATTCAGTTCCGAAATTTCAATCCCCGGGACATCTTCTACTATCTTCATCTTCACTGTATTTGGTCTGGTATCATCTCTATATAGTTCCGTGATATAATCAGCCTATGTATCAAGTATTTCTTCTTCGAGTCGCAATCGGCGCTTGGGTAAGTATGGCAGTTTTCGACTGTATTCTTATATCTGTCATTTACCATTACGTAGTCTATTTGATTTCCGTACTTTCCTCCTAGGCGTATCCAAGTGTATAGTCGTCTTTTATGATTTTTAAACCACGTGTTACATTGCTGCCTTCTCCCATTTTGGATATATTAATATTACATCGCTTCATTTCGTGTAAAATATTAGGTCTTTTATTTCATCCCCTCAGCACCGGTGTCATCATGTATGATAACGACTGATCTCGGTTTTGTATTTATTCTTACATACAACAACCTTTCGGATTGATACCGGTGATCATCTTACTTATTGACTTCTTCATCATTAATCCCACACCGTGTTCTCGTATGTCCGATCCTGTATATATATGAAACCATATATTTTGTTTACATTAATCCGGCCATTTAATATGTCGATGTTTAGTCTTTCCGCTTCTATAGCTATGTTTGCTAGCTTGCCAGTTTGGTATAGTGTTCTTTGCTACGCCACCGCTCTTGCATGACACAGATCTGAACACCGCCGATAATAATCTACACCCGTTAAAATCAACAATGTAGTAATGCTAATTCGGTCTGGTATCCACTCGGATAGTTCTTAATAAAGTGAATACAAAGCATTCAGAATTATTAATCTGTATCCAAGAAAGGAAGTTGCGATACTCAGGGCACATTCTGAGAGGACCTAAGTGTAAAATATTGCAGAATATTATAAAACGCAAAATGGTCGGCAAGAAATCAGTTGGAGACCTGGTTTGGTTGTTCGGCTATTCGATTACTCCGGACTGCTACGTCGAAAGAAATTGTAGCCAAGTTGATCGCCGATCTTCGTACTGGTGATGGTGGGTAAAGAAGGAGAAGATGCGCTTGGATAGTCGATTGAAATGGCGTCATCGTATAGTTAAAAAAAAAAAAGAAATGAACTTAATATACGAATTCAGAAAATGAACTAGCTCGTAGAGACAGAAATAGTTCTTCGATATTTAATAATAAGCGGCAGATATATATGGCTGCCGTTCGACCAATCTGTTGCTGCTACGGAACTGAACTGTGGGGTCGTGCGAATGATACAAATATTAGAAAAAACACAAGCAGTTAAAAATAAAATCTTTAAAATAATTACGAACTTGATACATAACTATACGTGAAAAACTAAACATTCCGCCTAGAAACATACAGGTAGACTGGAAAACCCCTAGACCTTGTTTAAGATCATAGCTATCAGGTGAGCGTTACTGAGTGTTTTAATAAAAACCAAAAAACCTATTCGCTTGACCAGATTGTTAACGAAATAATATAATTAAAAAAAAATGGTATGCGACGAATCAAACTATTCACGACGACTATGTCTCGTCGCAGGAAGGAGAAGAGAAGAAGCAGCTTTATTTCACACATAACAAGGGGTTCATAAAGTTAAATGCCCCTTATATACCTTAACACTTAACTTATATAGTATTACTAAATCTAGATTAATGAGACAAATGTTAGGCTACAGGGAAAAACAAACGAGAAGACCTGCAAGGAAAAATAAACAAAATATGGTAGAAGAAAAACAAAAATATATGACATATGCGCATATATACACATACATATATACATGTATATATGCACACACGTGTGCGCTCGTACCATATTAACTACACAAGATAAATAATTGACATAGACACCATTTAAATGAGTGACCTATTCTTAATTATACGATGTTTGTAACTAGTATAACGCATGACGAGGCTTAGCATATCGTAATCACCTATGAAATTAATTAATCTTTTTTGATGTATTCTACACCTGTCGTAAAACTTTATATAATATAAAAATATAGGTATAATATGTTTGCATTCCAAGCAACTACGGAAATATCATTAGTTATATCGTTTAGGGTCGTTATATTTAATAGTTTCTAAAATCATTGCAAGATACTTTCAAAAATAATCATAATTTTAGTGAAAGTATAGGCATTACTCGACATGGACAACTTCCTACTAATTTGCATAAGAACAGTCAGAATTTCACTAATATTTAAATTCTGAAATAAATTAAATAATTCGAGAAGCGAAGAGGAATTAGCCTCCCCTTTATTCGCAGGGTTACTACCTCTTGCAGCCTCAATATAAGATGTACTAGGAAAAACATTGCGGATATTATTGCTTAAATTAGAATTAACATTATTTCTAGTATATATAAGTTATTAAACATTTATTCCGAATTGCAGAGTGTTCTTCCCATTTTGTATCGAATTTGTGAGGAAAACTTCTTCCGGACTTCACAATCAGGACTGCTAAAATCGAATAATGATGTCAGACGGTTGAAACGTATAGAACCGCAGAAGATCCAGGTTCCATCGAATACTCCTTCCTTCATGCACAGTACCACCAATGCCTCTTTAGTGAGATTATAACATAACTGGTTATTACTATATATATATAAATAAAATTAACCTTTTCAGTCACACGGCAGGTTTTTTTTTTTGTACGTAGAATTATATTAAACAAAATATCTCTAAAGGATGTGAAAGCTTAAACTAATATTTTGCGCACACTAGATGACTCTAGATTCTTGAAAATAATTTTAAACCTTTAATGTACTACACGCTTGTCATCAGTTATACCGCATTTTAAACAGAATCAAATCAACAACGCCAGAATTCAGTCGAATTTAATTTAAAAGTTCAGCTCGGCGCTATAATAGAGAAAATTTGTAATTACGAAAGGGGTCCTGAAACGTAACGAAATACGAAGACGTCGTCATATACCGAACGTAAGGAAATAACGAACGACGTTATTTCTATCACGGTCTCCGAACGAAATTTAATATTTATAAGAATAGAAGGAACTGCTGGCGTGAAGTTTAAGAAATAGTCATAATAAATCGATAATAATAATGATAAGAAGCAATAGTGTATAAATAATTATAATAATAAAGATAATGTGTAATAATGATGATAAATAATATGGCGACCGACAGGAGCATATTTGGTAATGCGGTTCAGACGTTCGAGTTATTGCAGGCATTCGTACCTAAATTTATCCCCCTTCTGTTTTTACATAATTATATATATATATATATATATATATGTATGTGTGAACGCGGGTAAATTTTTTTTTATCCCTTCGTTTGATATCCCAAAAATGGTCGACCAAATTTTTTCGTATCATCAAAATTCGTTTTAATATGCGAAACACGATGGAATTTCTCGTTTCAATTTCATATTTTCCCGTTTCTATTATTAGAATGCGTCGAAATTCGTAAGATTAAATACACCCTTTGGATTTAAAATAAAAATAATAATAATAATAATAAATGTGTGAAAAATAAAACAGATAGTCTTCGAATTACTTTTTCTTTCAGAAAAAACTTTAGGAAAAAATTATATATATATATAAAAAAATGTGTGTATATGTGCTTGTGTAGGTGTATTGCGCCTGTATAACAGACGTACGTATACATTTACTTATTAATTAAACGCGTTATAGAGATTAAACAATTACAATGCGAAACAATCTCTTCCAGCCTGTTTGTGGGTTGTGAAGTTTCCCAACGTTCTAGTACAAAACTTTAATTTGTCGTAACTTGTTCAATTTCGACTCCCACATGCTTCGATCGCTAACATTAATTGTGTTTTTTTTTTGCATTTAATACGCCTTTAAAACGCGCTGACACAGTCTGCATATATTCCAAGACGGATTCGTGAGTTCGAATGGAGTGACTATAATAAGAGTTACTGATTTAAATGTAGGTATCTGAAGTAGTCAGTACACATGACCCCGAATGGTTTATTTCTATCGCGATATATATCTTTTATAGATTCGTTTTATAGTAATTAATATGACGTCTGTTGTCACTTAGCTTCACATAATACTTCAGTAAATAAGTTGATTAATGTCACGATCTAAAGTTATGCAACAGCCCACTACTTTTAAAAATACATGAGTAGTTTTTCTTATACATTTGAACACGAATAGTTCTGTTCCTTACATCATTTTTAGTCAGCTAGAAAACGGTGAACTGTATGTATTCGTTGATGAATTATTTATTACTACTAGACTGTGCTACAAATAATATCTACACGACGGTGTTAAATACGCACGTATTTAAGAAGCGATGTTTTTTTTTTACGAATATAGATACTTTGTAAATGACACGAATTTACATTTTTTGCTGTATCAATTACTGTACTTTTGCTTTCGCTTTCATTATTAACATGTAAATTTCTCAATAATTTCCGTGATCTTCTAATCAAAACCAATTGCAAAAATGATTTTTGAAGTGAAACTTCTATTGGCGAGTTACATATGGAGAGTTCACCTGCAAAACGAGCAAGCGAGCGAACGAACGATATATACCAACACCCGCCTAATAAAACACGTTTTGTTGCATTAGGTTTGTCAACGAAGTTATGAACGAATATATATATATATATATATATATATATATACATATCCTAAACCCGTCTTGAAGGCAATGCGCGTCGACTTATACACATATGTATGCTTATTCATATATATATATGCGTGTGTGTGCGTGTGTGTTTATATATATATATATACACGCGTAAAAATTAAAAAAAAAAACGCAATATCAAATTTAATTGAAATGTCCTTTTTTACTTCTTCTCTGCACTCTGAGCATAGATGTTTTTTTTCTGGAAATTTCATGTGTAATCTGAATTAATTCTAGAAACACCTCGATAATTCTACTTTTATCAGATTTCATCATTTACTGTCGTCTCCGTATCGGAGGTGTGCGACTACTTACTTATACATAGTTTGCTGTACAGTGTAAGTAGCGTACAAAGCAATCACAATGTGGCGTTAGTATAACACCCGAGTGAGCTGATTGTAATCGCTTTGTTGTCACGACACAATGCATCCCGGCGTGTTTTTGTAGTGTACTATATTGTTACCAGGGTATATAGAATAAACGGTAGGTATTACGAAGTACGTACGCAGTAATCAAACGAGATTGTGACGTAGTTGGTATCCATCCCAAATCCAGCTTTGTTATAGAACGGCTCATCATATCGATGTTTCTACAGCGTTGCTTCAGATTATTTTGCACGGTTTTTGTTTCGTGATTATGCTATTTTCTTATTTTTTATTGCAGAATTCCTATTTTTATTTTTTTAAATTATTTTATTTCTAATTACTATCAGGATAAGACTGAATAATTTCATCGGTTTCTTAAAGATAAAGTTCTTCGAAAGCAGTGGTTGCATATGAGCAGAAGGGCTGAGACAACTTCAATATTGAAAGTGCTCGCGTATGCTCTTTTCATTTTAAATGATTTCGAACGTGATATGCAATCAAGATTACTTGAGAACAACAAGACAAAACATATATTAAAAAAGGGTTCCATTCCTCATTTAAGAATACGAACTTTGACTGAGTTTAAGTCACATTGTGAAAATGAACGCAGTGAAAGATAAAATAGACGGGAGTTTAAAAAATGTGTCGGTTCTTTGTTAGGAAACAATAAGGGGGAGATAAACGAATAATGGAAATGATGATCTGGATAACTTTACCCGATGTTAGCGATATCGAGGAATTAATTAATTTGAAATTAAAAAATCATTACTTAAGACAAACTAATGAAAGTATTTTAAACGATTTAGGAAGGGCAAAAGCTGAAATTACCGGTTTAAAACTTAGAATGTTTAAAGGTATTTTCTCGACATGTCAGCAACAGGTAAGAAAATGTTCCAGGTGGGCTCCCGATGATTTGCAATATCTTTAAGATGCATTTCTAAAAAATCCTTCCAGTTTGTAAAGGGCATTTATAAGTAGCCAATTCCTAGTGAAGTATCTATAAAACGTCGCCTAAGCGAATTCATAGTTGTACCAGAAGTTTGAATATTTTTAAATCACATTCGAGAATATTCACCGACTTGGAAAAAGATGAACTTTCATATGAAATCTGATATATGTTACGACAGTGTTTCAAATATATTCGTCGGTCCTCGTACTAATGTGCAGGTTATGCTTGTTTATAGCCTGGTCGGAAAGTGGTAACAACACGTATACTTTAATTTTGATTCTGCGGTTAATAAAAACGTGTTTTTTGAAGTCATTAAATTGATAGAGTGTTCAGGATTTAAAGCTCGAGCGTTTGCATGCGACATGAACTCATCAAATAGAAAACTCACGTCCGATCTTGGCATCAATCGTGATAAATCATAAATTACGCATTCACTTTGTGAAAAACCGCAAGATCTGGGCTTTTTACGATGTTCCCCATGCGTCTTATATAATGTTATGCAACCAAGATATTCTAGAGGACTAGGTAAATTTTATGATCAGCCCTTATCAACCGCTGTAAATCAACGAATTAAGGGTATCCTGTTTACTAAGTACACTGCTTCTGTAATAAACACTAGTTACGCAATTTATAAAAACTGAGCAAAATGAATAACTAATAAAACCATCTTTTAGTCAGATTGTTTTATTAATACTGTTATTCATTTTGCTTAGTTTTTTGTTAATTGTAATCTCGTAAATTAATATTTTTTCATTTTATATTTTTTATATTTTTAACTATTCGCTTCGTAACAGCCGAAAAGTTTGCTATGATTTTTCATTTAAAGAAAGTAGCGATTTTAACTTCTTTTTTGTGTTTTTATTTTTAAAAAAATCACTACATTCCACGTTCTTCAAATTTCCTTGCAGTTTAACATCTTATTGGCTACAAGAAATACTAGGCCGAATATGATTGCAGCATTACCACGCTTCGACAAATTTCGACTGAAAAATCAGAACAACGCTCCTGAAAATATAAAATCTTTCAAAAATGCTAAAAAAGACGAAGAAATTCTTTTACGAAATTATCCTTCTGTATATAATAATAATAATAATAAATCCATCGTCTGCATTCGGTAATTATTGTAGGCGTATAATTTACGAAATGTACCACTACGTTCTCCGCGATAACTAAAAGTCGACGAAATATGCGATGAAGTGCTGGGGCTCGAAATTTCGATTTCATTGACAGTCGAATTCTCTACAAACTATACGACAGTGCTGCTATGCATTTAAACGGATTTCGTGTTTAATTTTATTTAAAATACCATTATAGTTTCCGTTTAAGTCAAGAAATGTGTAAAATGGCAGAAATAAATTAATGTAATCATTATTATGATTTTAAATAATGTAAAAATTTTATTAAACTATTATTATTACGACGGAATAAAATAAAACAGAAAAATTTAAAGAAATTATTAAATAAAAAATAAAACTCCCTAAATTATAATTTCCGTAAAACGGATTAATTATTTAAAACGTGGCCACTCTTATTCGCGGATAAAATTTGATTCGAAGAAAGCGAACTAAATGAAAGGACATTATTTTCATACGGTTGAATTTAAAATTTTCGCGATATTTCTAATATTTCATTATATTGTCAGCGGTCGGAATGAAATTTAGTAATGTTTTAAAATTCTACCATCATCAGCATTTCGTCCTCGCTAAATTATAATGGTCGATAAGATACCTCGCGTATAGTTTGAGTACCATGGTAGATCGAAGATAGCCGTCTCAATTTATTTTTTCAAAACATAATTATGACTCACTTCCGTATCGACTCTTGTTAGGTGAAATCAATAACCGAATAAAATCGTCGTGTATCTTTTCCTATTTCCTTAATTTGGGCACGCGCCATTGATTATAATTCATCCTGAATGTAACGATGATCCCTTAGTTTGAGGAGGAACCCGTGCCAACTTACATAGGATAAACCTTACAATCGTGAAAGGTGAAAACGCTGTCTTCTTCTTCGTCCAGTGCATATTCGTTGACGCATGTTCGCCATTAAATTAACTATTATAGTTTCAGTGCTGCTCTGTCCTGCGGATGTTGCTACAAACCGTGTTCTTAAGATGTTCTTCTTTGTCCTATTATCTGGTCGTGAAGAATTTTCTGCCATAAATCATATCTTCTTTCATGTCTCATTATGTGGCCCAAGTATTCTAATTTCCTGGATTTTACTGTGTTCAGGATTTTCAGAATATATTCGTTGGTGCGTTTTCGGGTTCGAGGAATTTTCGAAATCCGACGATACATCAAGCACTCAACTGACATAACATCGGAGCAGTCTAATTTTTATTTGTAAATCTAAATTTCCACAATTCTGCATTTTAATTCTTAGGATCGATCCCAATTCTCATTTATTATAGTTTCCAAACATGTACGACGATTAACTGTCGCTATCTGAAGCGGGAAAACGTTGTACTATTTAATACTCCATTACACGTAACGAATGAAACAGATTAGGAAACCTTTGATGCGTTTAGATTCGTTACTTTATAGGCGAAAGTCAGTTGGAAGGTTTCAGAGAAAACCTTATCTTGTAACTTATAATTTATAAGTTGTTATTTAATTACGATATAACTAACTCGATTATTATAACGTACGCAATTACATTTTGCCCTTCGATAATTTATTATTATTATTTTTTTTAATATATATTAATTTATTACAATTGTTATTATTATTATTAGAGTAGATTTATATTTATATAATTGGTATGTGAATATATTTACGTGTGTTCGAAAATACGTCTTTATGTATTTATATATTCACGTCTACGTATATGATTATAATAGTAATATTTATTTCGCGCGTGTTAGTATAGGACTTAATATTTGAAGCGTTTATCTTTCAAATTCCAAAACATATACATTTATACATAGATAAACACATTTTCTATCGAAGCTTTTATCTTTTCTGGACGTCAGACAAGAATTATAATACTACTCGATTATTTGTAATATTCATATTCAAATAACGTTTATCTCTATATACGCTGAGAATATCAATCTATATAAATTTAAGGACCTTACACATTTTCAATCGCATTTATTACCGTCTTAAATACTTTTATTAATTTATTTCGTTAGAAATCCGTGTCGCAAATATTACACGTTCTAAAATAATTTATCCAACGACGTGTGCGCGTTAACCGAATCGTTCTATTGTCGGTTGTTACAAAAATACGCGATTGTACTTTTAAACCTGATTTTTACGCGATAAATTTTATTTATTTAAATCGGCATATTTCAGATCTGGAGCTTGGGATTTTTTAACCAATTGGTATCGGTGCTGTATACCTATTCTAGTATTTATTTTGGCCCGATACTACTGCAATATGTTTGCAATTCGGCTCTTTTATTATTTTTTTTTTTTTTTTTGTCTTTTATAATTTATATGATTTTCCACATGGACTTCCATTGAATATTCGAAGAACCGTCCTTCTCAATACAATCATTCGATACCAAGTTCGGTGGTAATTGTTTCTAGATACAATATACTTTTTTTTTTCTTTTTCCCCCAGAATCTTCAGTGATTAGAGCCAATCACTCTTACCGTTCTTTCGAAGTTTTGTTTATATCATCTTCAATACGCTTCATTTTGCCTTCCACTAATATTTTTAATATACAACGCGTCCGATGGAAGCTTCCATTGTTTCGAGGTTTTTCCCTTCAGATAGTTATTATAAAAGGTTAATGCTCATTATCAGTTAAAATTTTATATTCCGTTAAATGAGCCAAACTAGGTGTTACTATCGTTAAATGTATATTATTATTTTTCCTTCCAAACGCAGAGCTATATATCAGGCTGGATTTAGTAATATGTAGCCGTTTATCATGTACAAAATTGTCTGAATACGTTCTAATGGCAACTTCATGACGTATTTTCATTAGTACCTCCGTTAAAATAAAAAAGGATGCCTTACACTTTTTCAGTCGTATTTAATCGATGATGTATTAAGAAAGCTATTTTTTCTCCTGGCATTTAGATTACGACTTATGCGATTCTATTTCATACCTATGATTTTCGCGTAATTATATATTTTTTTCTTTAATCCTTCCCCCTTTGAATCCCCAGCAGTTCTGGTTATTTATTTTAATGCGCAATAATGCACGTGCTATTTTTTTTTACGCAAATATTTTAAGACTTTTTATTGTCATTCATGTTGATTTACTTTCCTTCTTATCCGATTTTATATTTTTCTGTGATTTTTTTCTCTTAATTGTCAATTTTTGTACTATTTTTGTTTCTTTGAATTGCTATTTAAGTATCCCAGACTTTGTACTACGATATACGTTAACACTATATTGAAATTTATCTGTACTGACCTTATGATTCGTATTTGTAAACGTTTGTTTTTTGATATTATTTAATGTTTCTTTTAGAGGTCTTTGAATAGGAAACGAGAAATGGTTATTATATTATCTCCCAGATTTTCCTATTATTATCGGACTTGTTGAGTTATATTGCAGTTTGTTGTCTCTGGACCCTGCCAATTGATCCTCGGCAAACATCTGCTCCCCTTTTTATCCTATATCCATTTATCGAGATTGCGGGTTTTTCACAGTTAATATTTCGACTATTACACACTTCGCTATTCATTCCGTTATGGTTTTGTAGTAATGGGAATTTGTTTTTGCATAATGGTGAAACGATTCGATAGTCTACTTCGGTCGCTTAAATTTTAATATGTTGTTTCTCTGTTTAAAGGTGATATTTCATCAGAATCTTCCGTGGCTTAGCGTCTTAATATCACTGTGTCTAAAGTTATGGACACAAGTTAATGAATGGTTGCCACGATAAGTCATGCAATGTTAATTTTCCTTAACAATGAATTCCGTATAGTCCGATGAGCAGTTAATACAGCCTTTCGAAGTTAAACTGTGCATCGTATATGGGGAGTTAATCCGGAAAACGAGCGAACGACCCAAAGGCCTATACACATAGGCGCATAAGCAGACCTATTCTCACAGTGTAGTTTGGTTCCTCCTCTCTTTCCCTCCACGCTGTACTGATATACGTGTATATTTAGTTTGCATACATACATACAAACATGTACAGAAATTATGACAGATATGCCGTCTATATATATATAAATACATATAGCATCAAATATTATATATATATATATATATATATATATATATATATATATATATATATATATATATATATATATATATAATTCCGGTACAATTTAATAATTATTTATTTTTGTTCTATATTATAATATTTATTTTAAATATATTACTAAAATTTTGTACATGCATTCGCCGAAAAATAAGCCAAACTGACTTGAAATATTAGTCGTTATTTAAATTTTGCAGCTTTTAAAATTTTCAAATTTTTGAAATTTAAATACTCTCATCTCTCAAATTATAACATCCTATATCTGAGATTCAAGGTCCTGATCGTATATTCATCGCATATACTTTTAAGTCTTTATTTCCTCCGTCTAACTTGCTTTATATATATGTGTGTGTGTGTATGAAAAAACTTTAATTCAATATAATGGTCAAAACTGTGGAAAATTTTAAATAAGAAGGAGTTTCATTATATTTGATTTTATTACCAATTAAACATATTAAAAAGTATTTACACTATTGTCCATACTTTTTAATATGTGTACTAAATATAAAACGGGAAAAGTCCTAAACAGATGGAATGGGTGCACTTCAATTGGTGGTCATAAAATCGGTAACCTTTGATATGCGTACTACATCTTTATTTTAGCAAATACATCTTAATCTTAAAAATATTGACGAAAAATATGGCCTATTTAGTAATGCAAATAAAACTAAATTGATGCATCGTGTAGAAAACTCCAAATCAAATGATTATTAACATTGACAACCACAAAGAAACAAATGCAGTTACTTAAGGAAGTCCACATTGCAAGTACTCGGGATGCGAAGAAACTATCAAGAAATCCTCGACGTTAATAACATATGCAGCAATTCTAAATTAGTTAAGATTGAAAAACTCTAGTAAGCGTAATGAGGTAAAATTGAATAACAGATGAATTTTTCTAATAGTGTCATACGGGTCGGAAACCTGCAGTACAAAATGTGCAGATGTTAGGACACGTTTAAAATATGAGTTTATAGACACTTTTGACAGCACATCGAACAAATGCATCAAAATTGAATGACCTGAAGATCCGATTACGAACGAGAATTAACAGGAACGCAGTAAAATGTTTGAGACATCAAGAAAAAAATTCACTCATAAACACCATCCTACAAGAAATATCAGGAGGATGTAGTCAATGGACGGATGAAATGAAACATGAAACTAGCGACTACCAGAAAGATAGAATGACCATGCTGTTTCACATCAATGTCACATAATGTCACCAAATACCTCCAAAGTATAGAGCATATATATATAAACATGGGGTCTGACGAAATATATAATTAAGAAACTTGCCGTAACTCATAGAGCCCACGATAGAGTAATGTTGGGAACTAAGATGTCAGACAGGAAAGACAATACACGGATAAGACAGCAGACTAAACTAAGCTGAAATAGAACTGGATAGACTATGTGGCAAGCAGAAATGATAACAGATGAATAAGGGAATAGCTACCAAGGGAAGGATATAGAAGTCGCGGTCGGCCAGACACAAGATGGCAAGATCATATAAAAAGGTCAGCCGATGTAAAATGGATGGAAGAGGCCGGTGATAGCAATAGATGGAAGAAATGAGGGGACGCTTACATCCAGCAGTGGATTAATATAAATGTATCGCGATCGTGGTTATATATATATCATAATTGGTATATTATTCGTTGTCAAACATCGACACTGTACATAGTTTTCGCGTACAAAATGGACTGGTATTCAAGACCCTAATTACGTGAAACTAAGGTGCGTGTGCACATGATTATACGGAACAGGATATTGCTTTCTTCTCCATGATAATTAAGTCAAACAATGATCAATGATGAAAAACTTTTACTCCACGAGTTGAATCGAACTTTGACCGTAGGGTTGACTGTCGACCGCTCTAGCAACTATACCAGGACAGTATATAATATTTTACATTACTTCATAGAAATCAATATAAATATTGAAAGAAATATATTCTAACAGATTAAGATACAAAAGAGAAACATTATATTATAAATTTTATAAGGGTGTTTATTATAAAATACTGCTCTTTGTGTGAACCTTAGATAATTTTCAATGTATTTATATAAATATTTTTAAAAGTGAGACATTTCATGTAGAAAAATTTTTATTAACATTAAAATTTCATGTCTGATATAGTGCATATTGTGACTGAAAGGGTTAATATAATTTTAAAGAAACAGACGTTCGACATTTAAAACTGACAATGGCAACGTTCACTCTCCTAAGAAGTCGTTAATCATAAAGCAAGGCGTGTGACATATTGTCTACAGAAGACGAAAGTTATTACATACAAGAAGGATAAGAAGATTATAAAGTTCAACTTTAGAAAAGTTCCGAATACATAGCCGAGCACATATTAAATTGCGTAAGTACATTATACGCTGTTTAAACTTTAGGCATGCCTCTGTCTTGTTTCATAGTCTCGTGTCGTGTGACAACGAGAGGCTAACAAGTTACACGCATTAAACCGCGATAAATTACCGAGATGAAACTTTTTAAGCTGGTATTAGTCGAAAGACAATGTCCGTGTAGTAACGGTGAATGGATTATGCAACAAAGTTCTCATATAAATCCATAAATAACCGCGTAATGATTAATAAGGCGAACTGAACCGAAACGCAACTAATGAACAAATACACACAGAGACACGCAGAATATAAGAATATCATACACGGTAAAAATTTGGACAGTCTTATTCACATAACCGGAAATACATTTGAACGATTCTTACTTTTTAACGAGAAAAATGATGAAAAATTCAAAGTTATCAAACACATTCAAATAGTTCTATCAGATAAATCAAATTACAAAATTACAACGTACGTTGTCAATGTATATATATATATATATATATATATATATATATATATATATATATATATACATATACATATATATATATATATATATATATATATATATATATATATATATATATATATATATAAAGCTTTTATTTCGCCAAATATCGGCCGAAGGCCTCCCACTCATAAATATACTAACAATATTATATAACATATAAGCATGCATACCAGACACCTATAAATAATAATAATAATTAGACATCGTTATGTTAACATCGTTAAATTGGTACGTTTTCTTCCATTCCTGTCTGAAGCCCACCTTAACGGCTGTCTGCCTACACTTCTTTTATTCTAATCTGGAATCACTTGGTTACATTTGCGGCCAAGCCCAGTTCCATTTTATGCTGACTGCCCTCTTCGTAATGTCCTTCATTTTGGTTTTATGCTTTATGATTTCCGAACGAATTCGCTCAATTCTTCGAATTCCAAATACACATCTCCCTATTGATCTTTGTAGACGATTCATTTTGTCAATATGTACTGCTTTCATACACCACGTTTGACAGCCATACAGCAAAACTGGTACAACGTATCTTTCCAAAATATTAACTTTCGATTTTAGGTTAATTTTCCAGCTTATATTTTTTAGAATTTCTTTTAAATTCCGAAATTTACTCCATGTTGCGGTAATTCTTCTTGTCATTTCTTTGTCCAACCAATTGTCAAATGATAAGCACTGGCCCAAATAAATCTATTCCTGCACATCTCCATTAAGCCGAAATATTTCTGCTGTATTGTTAATCTAAACCTACATTGCTACAACTACAGTGTAATTCTTCTAACATTATTGAAAGTTCGATTGCAGATCTCGCAAATAGAGAGATATATACATTTTTAAAAATCATGAATAATTATTTTTGAATTTGAAAAATACGAATGTTTATCGAAAAAATTGTTATTTTAATTTTTGAGTTCCGGAATCATAATTATACGATTAAGTGAAAAATATATTTGGGAACGAATGTAGATAATACAGGTAACAGTTATTTCCAGAACTCGTTTAAATCTACGGAATCATGAACAGACTATTTTACTATATTATATATATATATATATATATATATATATACATATATATATATAAATCACACGACAAGTAACTGTACAAATAAAAAAATATTTAATTTTTATATAAAATTATGCATTTTAGTTCACGAAATACTTTTGGAAAATGACTCAAGGATAGAGACGATATGGCAATAATTTTGAGAATCAGACAGTTTTTAACGCGTTATTATATAAATATTTCTACAATCGAAACTTTTAACATCGACCAAATGACGTCCTCCTAATGGACATTTACATACATATATATATATATATATATATATATATATATATATATATATATATATATATATATATATATAAGTATACGAATTGTTTAAATACATGTATTTTACTAGTAGTTTATTTCGACAATCGCGAAGGTATTACAAATTTTAAACCATTTTGATTACTAATCGATCAACAATGCTGAAATTAGTTTTACAGACGGAAATGATATATGTGTGATATTGTCGAAGCGCGTAATTTTATATTTATACGAATAATCTTTAAATAGGCAGTGTTTATTGATTTTGAAAGGCGCTCCACCTCACCGAGCCGGTGTTCCTCAGCGCGGGACAAGCCCAATGCTTATACCACCGACACGTTCCTTCCAAAGACCTAGACGACTTCCAGCCAGATGATCTGGTGGCGCGATTGAGGAGTCGCGGCAGCCGTCATCGTCCAACTTATCACCTACCGGTATAGTTCTCGGTGTCCAAAGCCGAGCCGGTAAAAACGACAACTAACATATAGTGAACTCCAGAGACGGAGCCACTGTCCCCCAACAAGAAGCGCAAGCGCGACTTGCCAGGTACTAGATGTTCTCATCTCGGGTGAAAAAGTTGCGGCCCTAATTGCGGCCTGCATAGAGAAACTTCTTCTCCACTTTCAAGTGCTATTCTATAAAGAATGGGCAAAAGATTGAGGCCAACGGACCAGGTAGACTTCTGACGGAAGAAGTCCGTCCAGCTCTCGGCCAGTACGCCAATAATTTGACGATACCGGTCGAATGCAGTTTCCCTGGATGAAGTTGCTCGGCGGCAAGTACCCCTAGGCACATCTGTTTGTGAATTCAACAAGTGGGCGACCGTGCACGCACCGGCACCGCACACGCACTGCCGAGGCATTTCCCGCAAGGAGAAACGTTGCTCGTAGCACGCAAACGGGCCATGCTGCGTACTGAAACATGTTAGCGCCCGCGAGGGCACAAACCATTTGCATGTTTTCCGGTCGACCACCTCAGCAGTAAGGTCTTGGCAGCACCGTCATATTCCGCCCAAGCCCTTTTCCATCTTATGAGAGCTACGTCATACACTAGATTACACAGGGACCTGCTTATTTTGCGGCCCTTTGTAAAGACGTCTGCTGTAGCAAACTCAGTGCGCTTACTTATTATTGACGCACACATCAAGCTACTAACTGAGCAAGCTCCCGCACCACGAACCGTTATCCTACCCCGATCGTCAAGGGTTATATTCGTACGCACCGACGATAAATCATCGAGTGCGCAGAATACTTCCCTCTCCCAGGTAACCCTCATGTATACCTTAATGTGAACATTACAGCACGACAGTAAACTTCTCCCGCTAGGGCGATCAAAGCAACCGTTGGGGCTGTTCGGTAAGCTCGGGTCATTGTGATAAGGGCCGGTCTCTGCGCGCTCTGTATAAGCTCAACTACCTTTTTGTTAGCGAGCCTATGAACCCATACCGCCGCACCATATGTGACGATCGGTATTACTATCACTTTGTACAGTAGTCTTGCTGGAGCAAATGGGATCCCCCACTCAGCCCGAGCAACTCGGGCTATGCCGTGGTATGCTGATACTGCTTTTGCGACAACGTCGCGAAGATGGCCCAAGAAGCTACCACTGGAATCCGGCATAACCTCCAGGTACTTCACAGACGTTGCCAGAGTATTGGATTATTCCCCAGCCTAACTGTCGGACAATGTTCAAGTTTCCCTTTCAGAGACATGTACATCGTTTTTCCCGCAGAAAAGGCCATGCCCGAGCGGTCGGCCCACGTCGATAAAATAGTCATTACCTCCAGACTCAGTAACTCCAACTGCTTCCGAGTATTGCCGGCAACGAGTATGGCAACATCATCAGCATAGGCAATGACTTTCATCCCCTCAGGCAAATTGGCTTTGAGGAGCGGGTTTATAAAAACCCGCCAAAGGATGGGTCCTATTACACTTCCTTGGGGGCAGCCCATAGTCAAGGTTTTCTCTACCGAACAGGTAGAGGCCTTAATGACCGCAGTTTTCCCAAGGAAGTAGTCTTCCAGTACTTCTATTATGTACCGTGAGACTCTAGCCGCATGCAATTCACTGAGGACTTTCATCCAGCCCATATGGTCAAACGCAACCGTGATATCAAGAAAGATTCCCACTACATGCTTCTCACACCAGGACTGTACCCACTCCAGCAAGGACATAACCGCGCTCTCCAAGGAGACACCACGGGTATACCCAAACTGGGCAGGCGACAGCCACGAGCGTTCGGCTAACTGTCGCTCAAGGCGAGAAACCAGTATCCACTCGAACAACTTTCCGACACAAGAAAGCAAGCTAATCGGTCTGTAGGAGGCCTGCAACGAAGGATCTTTACCGGGCGACTTTAGTATGGGAACTATTATCGCCCGCTTCCAAACCAACGGCACCTTCCTCCCAGCTAGACAGGCCTGAAACAGGCATGTGAGAATGCGAGATTCTTGAAAGTGGACAGCCTTCAAGACCTCAGCCAGAATCCCATCTTCTCTGCAAGCCTTCCTGTTCTTCACCTTAGTGAGAGAACAGGAGACCTCCTCAGCGGTGACTTTGGCAGGTTGGACCTCGGCAGCGGAGTCCAGCTTACTGCCAAGATCAGTGGCAATCGGACGACTCGGGCCTACTTCGCCAAAGACACCCCACCCACCAGAAACTGTCCCTGAAAAATCGGGAGAACAGTCCGGAAAGAGCGAATGCAGTAGACGTGTAAGATTTCCCTCAATCGTCGTTAATTCCGACCCACTGTCATCCAACAGAGCATTTAGTATTTGTCGGCGTATGTTTTTGCCGCGCAAAACTCAGCTTGCGGTATCGAATGGGTCCTGCCAGTTGGCAGGCCCAACAAATGCCCTCCAAGACTGAAGTTTTCCCTTCCAGATCTCGCGATCCAATGCCCTGTGAAACAGCCTGTATCCACCAGGGCTGTCTACAGATAGATGGAACCAGGTTCTTTAGGGGTATACACCCCTTAGCCGCCCGAAAGACTGCACGCTGGAACTCCTCGGCCATAAGGTCTGGTGTGTCGCCAACATACAGCTCTCAGGCTAAGCCAGCCAGATTTCCCTTGAAACCAGCAAAATCCCCATCGGATCGTAACATCCTACTCGATGGCCCACTCACAGCATCCCGAACACCAGTAAATAATTTAAAGGTGATCGGGGCATGATCATGAAACACATCTAAAGAATGCACTTTCCAATCCCGCACTTTCTGAATCAACGACCCGCTAACAAATGTTGCGTCAATGACGGACTGACCAGACGCACTGGAGAACGTCAGTGCACAACCTGGTGTGTTGAGTGTATACAGGTTGTGTGCGGCTACAAAGCTTTCTATCAGGCGTTGCTCAACATTTGTCTCCTCAGAGCCCCAGAGCGTCGACCTCGCATTGAGATCAGCACCTATGACTATCGGGACATTACCTAGGACGGCCAGAACATGTTCCAGCCGCCTAAGATGTCCCTCAACCAGGTCCGAAAATCAAAAATAAGCACTGACGGCATACAGCATACATTCATTACTGAAACGCAGCTGACACACTGCCAAGTCCTCATCCGATAACGAACCAAGTCGAAGGACGTCACAAGTGTGATCCGCAACAAGAATTGCCGCCCAAGGACTCAGGGTAGATATACACCGAATATCCGAAGGGACACACCCAATATGACCACCAAGATGAACATAAGGCTCCTGTATGAGAGCAATATGAACACCCCAGTCGCGCATATGGATGGCAACCTCTTCTGCAGCCATATGGCTATGTCTGAGGTTAACCTGAAGTTGGCTTACTGGCTGGACTGAGGGTGTAATCGGGTCTTTTTAACCAACCTCAGAATTTCCCGGCGGAAACAGGCGCAATTTTTATTCTTAATTCCAGACTTTCTGCAGTTTATGCAGACCGGCACTTTCACGGAAAAATGGTCGGGTTTATGGCCTGCCTTGCCGCATTTTGGACAAAGTGGGGCCTCAGTCCTACATTTGCCGGATACGTGCCCAAAACCATAGCACTTAAAGCACTGTGTTGGCTTGACAAAGTCGACCACCTTGCACATGTGGAAACTGAGGTATATGTGTCCGACCTTTAACAGTCGTTCATGTACACTCGGCGCCACAGCGAACACGAGGCTCCCTGTCCCGCCAAACAGCGCTTTTTGGAAGCAGAAGTGTATCTTTTCGCTTTCCGCCTCCAGGCTGTTCTGATTTATGAGGGCATCCTGTACCTTGGCAACCTCCCATTTTGGTGTCCTTAATATTTGGACCAATGGGAGGGCGGGAGAATTCACTGACACGCTAAAGTTTGACTTAGCCCATTTGGGATTCGTCAGAATCTTTTCGCGCGTCCGCAAAGCTTCCACGGCGAGATGTACCGCCTTGCCGCGCTTATACAAGCTCTTAATTCTGAGTTTGGCCCGAACCAGATCCAAAAGAACCCATAGGGCCTTCTCATCAACTCCCTGTGTTTGGTCCCGGTTGACAACAATTATGTCGGGCAAAGCCCGCCTAGTTTTGCCCACCGGCACAGGTCCTAGACTTGTCTGGACTTCCGTAGATATATTAATCTTACGGGAGACCAGACCCCTACATTCCTTCGGGCGCTTGGATTTCCCAGCCACCACCTCGGCCCAAGACCCTTTTGCCTCCTTTGCCATGCTAGCCTTTGCAATGGCAGTAGCCTCAGCCGGTTGATGTGGCAGCACAGGGCTTTTTACTCTCAACTACTTCTTGGTGGGGACAGCCTGGGTTTTGGCAATAATGCCACCCTTTTGCTTTTTCCCCTTATTTGCCTTCTTGATCAGCTGGTCCGGCACCACCGACTTATTTGATGGGCCCATAATGCAGGCCCGACACAAGTCAGTGGCTGTTACCACCTTCCCAGTCTCCAGCTTGGCAGACGCTTTTGGCGCTGCTTTCATAGGCGCTTTCGGTGCTGCTTTTGCAGACACTTACTTTTTGGAAGGTTTGTGGGAGACGGTACGATCGTCGTCTCTCCCAGTAACTGCCAGACCAATGGAGGCCTTTATGAGGCCGATCTCCCAGAGGATATCCTCCAGCCGGGCATTGATCAAGTCAATCTGGCCCGGTTGTATGGTCTCCACATTCACAGGCGGGACCTCAGGTCGATCCACTATCCTCTGGGCTGGAACCTCCCCTAAGCGTCCCTCAAGAGCCTCTATGCGCCCTATGAGCTGGCTGTTTACGTTTACTTGTTCGCACAGCACGCTCATTATTAACTCCAAACTGCCACTTATAGCCACAATGGTTGACTTAGGCGTTTTCTTGTCGCGGTTGAGCGCCGCAACGATACTTTGACTTGCTGCTGCAGCTTCATCACAGCGTTTTGCAAAGTCAGGCACCGCCACAGCACCGCGACTACGCCGATTCTTTGGCATCTTTTTACTAATGGGAAGTAGGATAACGCCCGACTTTCCCCCATCACTCGTAGCGCTACTTCGGCGCTCGAAGTTAGCTATGGCCGTCTGTACCGCCTCTGGAGAAGGCGTAGCAGGCCGTACTACTTTGATAATCAACTCGCCCATCAATTGCCGGGCGGACGGGCGCTCTGTAGGCCCGCCATTACTATTTTCGCTGGACACTTGTCCAGTGGGCGGGCGCTCAGTAGGCCCATCATCATTGAGCCGTTCCACCGGCTCTGGCCGCTCAGTAGGGCCAATTGTGGGTGTTGAAAGTGTTGGATGTGGTAATATTGAATTCATATTAGTCCCATGAGGAGGGCACCTAAAATTTGTCCGCCACGCCAGAGGGCCCCTTTAGCGCGGTAAGCCTCACAATCGGACCGCCCTTCGGCTGAGCGACGGCCAGGCTCTGTTCTACGACACCCTTATTTATACTCTGGGTGCCACCAGGCTTCAGCACGGGTCGCATAACACCTTGCCTAGAGTAGAACAGCTTTAACCTCGGCTGCTCCAACGAGGTGGTACTTGAAATGTACTGTTGTAACTGTACAAAGAATTTATTATAGGAAAAGAATTTTTGCCATCATCCAACAATTGCTTGGACTTTGGTAAAAGTTTGTGAATGTAAGTAGAGGAATAGATTTGGTGCGTCTTAAAACTGTGGCTGGCCGAGAACTCGCATCAAAAACATGACTTAACGCGAGACGACCGAACCACAGTTTATACTAAGACGCACCGCACGAGTAAAGGCAGGAGTAACAGGGGAATGAGGATTGGCTGCTGGCCAGTGATCAAAGAACTTCCATCGAACACCGCCCAATGCAACACAAGGATTCATAGTCTCCCGATCGTTTGCCAAATCCATTACCGATAAATCGTGTAATGTTAGCGACAGCAACAAGCAGCGTGGTAATTTCACGGGAGTCGACAGTATGATTCGCTGTCTCCCACTTTAACGTTTATAAGTTTAGTCACTACCTTTCCCCGAGGCATAGAACGGTATTTTAGCCGGCGTACCACGACAAGGTAAAATAAACGTACTCGCTGGAGATTTAATCTTTGATCGATTTTTCACCAACTGACAGGTACTGGCCATCATTGATAGCTGCCCAACAACGACTTCATTGCCAACGCCGCCAACAGGAGACACCTCCAACTCCCTAGGCTCATGAGGTCTCCCAGTTCCTCCAGCCGAATCGATTCGCGACTCGACCGTCTGAAGAAACCGAGGGGGCCCACCTCATGAGCTTTCAGTATTCAGGGTGTTACTCCTGCCAACGAGCGCCAACAAGACTTTGGCTCAGTTGTTTCTGGGATCGTAAAAGATACTTTACCCAGACCAATGCCAGTATACTACTGGATGCCACGTACTCTGTAATTAAATCGCACCATTGAGAGCCGAGGACATATAGACAACCTCATCACTAAATTACAGGCGAGAGAAAGGAAGAACTTCGCCATCACATTATTGACGCTCAACCCCAGAGGCCACCCGCAGCTCAGCAAGTCTATTCGCGACTAGACCCGCCAAGGCAACAGATGGACTACCTCAATGAGCATCGGCGTCCTATAATGTTTATCTTACCAGCAATTTTAGCGAATCATCCTACAAGTCCTCGGCTCAGTTTTTTACTGGGATCGCAAAAGATGCTTTACCCAGGCAGTAGGAAATTGTGCAATAAAAATATTCACTTGAAGATCGTTTCTACTCTGCCGATCAGCAATTTCCAGACAAACACTCCTTTATCTGCCAATCAAAATTGCAACATTTTTCGCCGTATCAACGTACTTCTGCATGGCTTTGCCATTCACCTATCTCTAATTTATTGTAGTTATATCGACGCGATACCGCCATAGACTTCACTCCAATTGGATGTAAACCTTTCATTATTTCCACCTGCACATTGTAAACCTTTCATTATTTCCACCTGCACATCGATCAGACATGTCATCCATGCTTTACTCGATATACCTTATACACGCTGGTGTGCCGCAGGACACTGTATTCCACCCCTTTTATACTCTTTCTATACCGCTGACTTACCAACTGATGAACATGTGCAACATTTGCAGGTGACACAATGTTAATTGCATCTGACAAAGAAGTTAATAAAGCAAACCTAAACACCGTACTTCAATGGACACAAAATTGGAATTTCCAAGTGAATCATAAAAAATGTAGACACATCTCATTCTCCAATAGAAAGGTTTATTACAAGCAATTAACTTTAAACAATATACTGGTACCGAGAAGTAAAGGGGCGAAATAAATACATTGCACTCTGAACTAGAAGGTTCATATGCAGAAGAGAGGAAAGAATTGGACCTAAAGCTGATAAATCTATTCCGGCTTATAGAATATCAATCGCAGCTGTCACTACGAAACTATCTTTTAATATACAATACTATGTTAAAGTCAATGTGGACCTAAGCTGCACCACTGTAAAAAATCGAATCGGATGATCATCCAGTGGTTTCAGAACAAATCCCTCAGATTGATATACTATGCCTTGATACGTCACCAATGAGCTGATCCATCGAGATTTACGGATTCATACCATCGATGAGGTCATCGACAGGCGAAGTCAAAATCATATGATGCATCTGTACGGATTTTCCGATAAGCCAGCGGCATCGATCCCAAACAAACGTTTCGAGAGAATCAAGATTCGAGATAGTGTGACTAAATAGGGCAGAATACACCAATGGGTGTGCTCCTCATACATGAGACCCCTTTCAAACATTTGTCGATAACCTACTAGGCTAGTTACAAATTAGCAAATAAAAAAAGAACTACAGCGTACAAATTCAGAAATTACAAGACAAGTCCCGTGCGCTTATAATTAATCATAAACAGTTTTAGAGCGTAATGAGAATAATATGGAATAATAAAAAATTCACTGAAAATAGTCACGCTACAAATACATAGAATGAGCAGTTCAAAAAAAACATTTTGCAATTAATGGTACTTACGTCGCATAGCATCGTACATATACGATAATAAAAGATTCGTATTTTCCATATTAATTTCTAACTCCATATTTAATTCGTAGTCATTTAATTTCGTACGATGTGAAGCATAAGTACGTAATATCGTCGAGATCGATGTCGCCACAAGCTGCACATCACTACTATTATATAGGCGAAATAAAAAACAAATAACAATACATATATCTCTTACCTGTTTACTTCCGCATAACATGTTGCAATATTGTAACGTCATTAACGAGCAATTTTCTTTTCCCCCGTTAGAAATCGTACTAATAAATAAATCGTGCTTTATGTAGTCGAATCGACTGAACCGCGTGGATACGATCAAAATAATCTCGAAGATGTAACAGATAAATAAAAAACGATAATTTATCTCGGTAAGAGCAAATCCTATTAAAACATTCAACGCGGTCTTTTTCAGTTAAAATAAAAAATCGAATTAAAAAATTAAATTAGATAAAAATAAACGATAAAAAACCTTTTAAACGAGAACCGTTAAAATTGCGCATCGGTGATATATATCTATATAATATATAGATATATATATATATAGATGTGTGTGTATGATGTTTTCGGTACGTGATAAACTTGTTTATAGTAAACAATCACCATAGAAACCTTCTTTTCTTATTTTGACCAGTACATTCTTCTGCCTCGTCTCTTTCTATCTCTCTCTGATTTAACGCTAATTCCTAATTTGTAAAAATCCGTCATAATTAACCGAATGTATTAACACATGTTTCGGCACCTTACATTTTTATTTCCCGATGCCGAAAGCTCTTAATTTCATTGCCTATCGCGCACACCATCTAGTAGAACTTTCCTTCGATCACATTATCCGAGGAACATTTATATAATTCTATAGAGTCGTACGTATTTTACGAAAGTATTAATAACCTCATTTTTAATCGATTGCTTAAACAAAAAATGGAAGATAAAAAAATACAATTAATTTTTACTGCACATCGCCTCCTTTTTATAAATACAGACCCAGTTGTATTTTCGAAGAAGGGCAGTCTTAAAAAGGTGAAATTTTGTAAAAACTAGTAATAAGACGGTATCTTCAGAAAACAGTATCCCGGAGGAATATAATTCGTAGGTAGTTCCTCCTGGCCAGCTTCATAATCGAGTTAGAAGTTTCTGGATTATTTGTTCACTTCCATATGTTATCTCATCCTATTCGAACGATCAACATCCTACAGCTAAAGAAATGGCACCGCTATTATTAGTCAAACCGAGCCAATTAGTCTGATTCCTGGGGATTCCAGCTCATGCCAGAATTCCAGGGAATGAGCTAGCAGATAGAGCAGCAAAAGAGGTTGCTACACTGATTCCAAAGGTATTCAAGTGTACGTAATTATGTCAAATCGACACTTTCTGCTTCGTTCCATTTCCCATATCCTCGTTCACTGTTCTTTGTCACTCAAATTGCCTCTCAACATTCCTTCTTCACTACCTCTTCTCTTCAAAAATGATTACTCCTCTATTACTAACCTAAAATCATGTTCGTACGCATACCACGTCTATACTCCTTGATTTAACTTACTCGCCCTCGTATCTCTGGTCTTAGTTGTTGCACACGGTACATTAATTTGGATTAATAATAATAATAATAATAATAATATAGGAAAAAGCCGTTGTCTTTATTATATAACAACGGTCTGAAGTAATAAATTATTGCCATTACAATTTTTTCCAGGAGCTGCTCGGTAGATGTAAGACGGACACCGAAAGAGATCTTGCTATTATATCGAGGTAAAAAGTTAAATTGGAACAAATAAAAACAAGAAAAATGTTCGAAGGGTATAGATTTCAAATTATTCCGAATATAATAACGAGATAGAAAAAAAAAGAAATGGTTTGGCGGGGTACAGGAGGGAGTGCGAAACAACGGTTCGGATCAATATTTGAAAAACGAGTTGCCGTAGCAAAACTCTCGTCTACGTGTATAACATTTTGACGATATAAAACATATATACGTGTGTGTGTTGGTATGTCCCTATGATGAAAAGTTTTATTAGGAAGGTTTTCACAAAAAACGTTATATGCTAGAACGCTGGTAGTTTACCAATGCGCTGTTCTACTATTTACTTTAGCGCGGTGGCATTATTTCGGGCAATAGCCAGAAGGGAACTACAAAATAGTTTTTCTCTCCTGACTAAAGTTTTAGACTTTTCTTGCTTCGTTCGTGTGTTTATTCGGTTCCCTGTTTTTCTTCTTATTTAGGTTCTAATAAGAAAAGGAAAATATAAAGCGAAATAAAACGCAACACGTAAAAAAATGTATTCGACCGGGGGTGTGGTGGGGACGTACTTTCAAAAAGGAGGCGAAGTTTTAGAAAAGAAAACAAAGATGTAAGACAAGAATAGCGAAAAGCAGATTAATGATTAGGTCAGTACGGCGCCTTTGAAAAGGATTGCACGACGGTTAATGTGTAAAAAGGAGAAGACGGTTACAGGGCGATCACTATATAGCAGTATGCACACCCACATACACACACACACACATAGATATATATACAGTACATATACATTGTTTATAATAACAACAACAAGAACAACAATTACGTTATATAGAAAGCTCCAGGCAAAGTGTTTATATCTTTGTGACTTAGTATAATGTAGTACACACAACCTATATATATATATATATATATAGATATAGATATGTGTGAGTGTGTGAGAGAAACTGGTAAACAATAGTGAAAGTAGCAAAGAACAACAATTTGGAAATTATATCCTTAATATTAAACTGTTTTTCTCTTTACTGATTTTTTCCTTTCCCCTCCCCCCTATAAATGATGCCATATCGATATATACATACAAAACTGTAGCCGACGCCAAACAAGCTATTTTCAAAGAAAATCGTCATATATATATATATATATATATATATATATATATATATATACAGTATATGTGTCGCAGCCTACGTTGTGTTATAACAACCTTTTCGATTAATGAACTGAAATTGAATAGTCACGCCCCAGTTCACTATAATGGAACTGTTATTAAAAATAAACAACTTAACGGAGCTTAACCGTGGAGCTATATACCTTTGCGCATATTACCCTAATTAGGGTTCCTCCTTATTTAAATTAAAATGTAAGATCGCCGGAAGTAGATAGGTGTCCTTATTAAGAGCTAATATAAAAAAATAATAATAATATTAAAAGTACGGAGAAAAGAAATCGTTCAAAATTCAAAATTTTCCTACCCTGGCGTAATGATTCCCGTATAACGTACACGACCGTCGTTGTACATAATCACAATCAGCATTTTAACCGCATATACCTCGGTATAAAACCACGTTCAGAGTTTTATCCATGCATACCACTGTACAATCACACTCGACATTGTATGCGCTGTATCATTGTACAAAATCACACACTCAACATTTTATCGGCGTATACCACTGTACAAAATCACATTCGCCATTTTATTCGCGTATTGACGTTAACCGATATTATAAAAATCGTAGTTTAAAATTTTAACCCCGTCGTATCCACCACGATATTTTTTATATTACTATTATTATTAATACAAGGTAATAAAGTAACATCCTGCTAGAAATTTGCGATACTATAATAAAAAAAATAAAAATATTTTTTTTAATTCGACACACATAGTTTTTCGAAATAATTGAAATTATAATACGTTTTCTGCATATTCGAAATATTCGTATAATTTTTTTCCGGAATATCGCTTATTTTTTTAAACATTTTTGAGTTAACGAATTATTATTATTTTTTTTGTTATTATACTTTTGACAGCGACATTTATGTCTAGAAAAAAAACAAGGGCATAATATCAACCTATTCCTCCGTTGTCTCCGCTAGAGTAACCGGAAAATTGACCACACCCACTTTTATTAACTCCCACCCGCCGCAAAACTATATATATATATATATATATATATATATATATATATATATAAAGTACATATTTCAACCACAAAACAAAAAATATTCCATGTCCCTAAATAAATAAAAATCAAAACCGACATTAATTAAATGAACTTTTACATACATACATACATACATACATACATATATATATATATATATATATATATATATATATATATATATATATATATATATATATATCAGAGCATGGTTATCCTTTCGAGATAGAGGTAGTTTAAAGTCAGCCAATGAAAGTGTGGTTATGTTTTTATTTACTTTCAGTTGTCTATACCCTTCAGCAGATTAGAATTACAAAGAGGTGGTTTTACTATATATATAATGTATAGATAGATATAAAAGATAATAATAAAGGTTTAAATGGTAGTTGTACGCATCAGTATATACATACATACATAATATGAAAAAATTCAGGTAACCTTCGTGAAATAATTTTTTGGGAAACCGAAGGTACCGGTAAAAATCGATAAAATTAGTAGCAACTTTTAAAATGTAAAAGTGTGAACATGCGCCGTTTTTTATCACGCTAAATAAAATTAAACAATGCGCATGCGCGTACACACGTACGGATGTATGTATATGTAAAATGTATACCGAAACACTAAAGATAACCCCGCTTACGGTGAAACTTTTTCAGCCCCGATTAGGTAAAATTCGGTAAAACGTCGGCCAAAAACGGAAAATCGTCGAACAAAGAATAATCCCAACAAATTTTGGCTTTCTTTTAATAACTATGTAACGGGGTTTAGTTTTTTTTAAGTCAATTTCAACTTCGTTAGTTAATGAAGTCGACATTAAATTATGAAAAAATAAAATAAAAAGTAATACTGGGCACCTCAGCGAGTATAATATATGAAATACATTATTATACACGTAATGCCGCGGTGAATATATTTTCTAACCATTATCAACTGGACGGTGAAAAATATTGATCACAGCTCGCGGCATAAAAGTTTTTCGTAATTATTCAACTTTTAATTCGATAATGCTGGGTTGCTCATTGCATGCAGCATGGAAGGTATGGCCAGTACAAATAGAATAAATCAAATTGAATATAAATTTGACCGATACAAAAATAATAAGAATAATTGTTAATTATCACGGAGAAAGCAATTCGTATAACATCATAATATGGTCGCTTATCTGCGTTACGCTTGGAATTCTAGTCCATTTTGTGCGCAAAAGTATTGTACACGTGTCACGATGTTCGACAACGAAAACAATATAATACATATATGTATATACATATATATATATATATATATATATATATATATATATATACATCATTAATCGATTCCACAAAGATCGGGAAGAAGTTAAAAAATACATAAAGATAATGATGCGCTATTTATAATGGGTATCTTTAATGTCTAAGTTGGGTGTGATCATGGTAGCCAAGCAGCTGGAAAGTATGCTCAAAATGAAAGGTGTGTGAAATTGTCGTAGAATTCGCAGAAAGACATTGTATCATGATGTGTAATACTTATTTCAAGCAACATAAAAGTAGATTGTACACATTTGGGTTAGTATTAGAGATCGGACCAGAAACCAAATAGATTATATACTAAAAAAAGAACGCGGTCAGAATTGCCATACATATCCTGGTACCGAGACTGTAATTCTAATTACAATTGCATGTTAGTTAAGAAAAAAACCGAAACAGTTGAAATTAAAAATTGATTTCAACAAGTCGATATCGTGAAAATAAGAAACAAATGCAGGAAAAATTTCAACAAGAACTGGAAAAACATAGCAAAATACAACGTAACAAAGGGCAAAGTGCCGAAATGATGTGGCAGATATGGAAACAAAAAGTCAAAACAGCAGTAGCCCAAATGAAAAAGAATACACAAACCACCGGATAAATCAGGACATACTGAATAGGATGAAAGGAAGAAGAAAAGTGAACAGAACTAGTATCGAACATTAAATAATAAACAAAGATATCAAAAAAATGCGTACAAATATAACAAATGAATGGTACATAGAGAAATGTGAAGAACGCTAAAAATGATGACATTAAAATGCACGCAAGAATAAAACAAATTACACGTGTAAGATTGATAAAGCTGAATAACATATATGAGAGGAAAATATGAGGGAAATGTTCCGTTATTGATAATTTAATGTATAAAAATTGTTGATATTTTACCTATTCGGTTTCGCGGTTTCCTTTTTAAAGTATGTCTTCGATGAGCATAGTGATGAAGTCCACGGACGTATTTTTCCGTTCATTTCTCAGAAATTGTCTAATTTTTGCTCCTATTTCCCACTTTTTCCTCGTATTAATAGTAGTTACGACGTTGTTATCGTATTAATTTCCTAATACAAAATATAAAATTAAAGAAAAATTAATTATCCGCGTCAACCGATGTGGCGATCGAAATACCTACTTCAAATAATAATAATAGCTTAGTAGAAGGTGTTCGTGGTGTTGATTGCAGAAAAATATGACGGTTGTCAAATATCCGATAATGTTACTAGGACAGGAAATTTTTTCCATTTGACGCAGGACTGACAACCATGATTGAAAGCTGTAAAAGATCCGATAATCGAATAATATTGCCGAGGAAACGGATTTAATAATATACAAAAATGTGCTTTTTTCACGTTTTTATAGACGAGAATAACGTTACGAACAGGAAAATTGTATTGGTTTCGTTGTAAAAAAATTATTACAAATAATTTAGCCTAAATTGTTTAAATATTAATAAGCAAAATGAAAATTAGAAAAAAAATATTATATGGGTCAATGTAGTAAAGAGAACTGCAATGCGGATTTACAGTGTAACCTACAAAACAATATCCGAAGTTTCTAACTTCGCAATGTCATCACTCCATAAGAGACGCCTCCGTTATTATAAGGTGGGTCATTCTTAAAAAAAAAAAAAAAAAAAAAAACATTAATAAATATTAGAATTTTTCATTAACTTTTTTTTTATGTAGGATAATTTAAGTTTCGAGTTATACTTTCACATAACGTTAAAATTTCATAATCATTATTATTTATTATGAACGTTTTTCTTAAATATTCGCACCGTTCAAGTCCAACATTCATTGTTTATCTCGCGTAATAATTGATGAAATTGTAACCGGTGTTTTGAGAAGAAAAACTCTGCTTAACATCGAGAGGAAGATACTGTAAGAACCACGACCATCCAATATCGGATGAGGAATAAAAGAAAATAACTTATTGTAAATTCGATCTGCAATTAGAGAAGCTTAGATTTGAATAAATATTTTGAATACACCATATTTCTAATTCAGTAATTAAATGCGAATTAGTCGAAATATTTAATTTCGCTACGTATATATAAATTCTACCTGTTAGGCTGGAGTATTTTAATATTTTATTAATCCATCGTTTCTCGATTAAGAATCCTATTCCACTTAAATGATTTTTATCTCAGCCTTTGTAGTATTAATACTCTTTACGTTTGTAATTTTATGGGATCACTTAGGCCGTGTTCAAATTTATTTTATTTAATTCCTCTTCAAGTTGTACAAGTTTGTCTTCGGTAACGAACGTTCTAACGTCGTATGTACCACGTTGAGCGTGTATGATTTTAGTTGCATTCTTTATATTTCTTTTTACTAGATGGTAAGAAATCTTGTGTTAAGTTCGATTGGTAAGACCCGTGACTAGATGGAGACGCGACGTTGTGTAGATGGAATCAATTAGATTCGCGTCGTATAGGATAGGCAACTTTGAAATTGATTTTGGTTGGAAAGCTTACATCCAGCAATGGATTGAGATAGGCATAATAAGTGTAAATAAAAATGCGAAATTTATCATTTCGATAATGTCTTCCGTTATTCCTTCGCAATAATTAAGAATCCAACTTCGTACAATCGGCTTATAAAGACGAAGTATCCATTAATAAACGGTTACTGCAATAGTGAATATTTAACAGGTAAATTTTCAACAATATACACCCCTTCCAAGCTTAGCGTAACTATTAATACGCGCAGTGCGTTCATGAAACGCTATCCTATCAGATAAATAAGGAGGTATTTGTTCGAAATTCTACAGCATTATAATCATACTTTACTGTTGTCGAATAATAGTAATAATAATAATCAGGCTAGTACCCGTGGCGCGGTAAAATACCCGTCCCAGGAAATCCCTTTTGACTGCAATAAATTCAAACCGCCAGTACTTTTACACAGCATCCTGTGACCTATAGATTGGGTAGAGCGGTATATGGCGGCAAGAGATTCTGAAAATAATGAGACGATACTTCTATTATTACTATTTCTATAGAACACTATATTACACACACACTATAACAGCATTATTACGCCAATGTCGTTCCTAAAACAGCTCCGTACATTCTGCACCCTCCTCACGATGTATATTCAGTTTTGCGCGATAGAGGCTGATTTGCATAAAGAACGACTGCTATACAATCGGAAGACGAAGTTTCATAACGTAAAGTTGGTTGTTATATATATATATATATATATATATAAAACATAGTACATAATTTACCTTATTTTAATATTTTTTTTTTCTTTTTTGGCACCGAACTCAACGTTGTTAGGCAAAATGCCTGACGGTAAATTTAACAAACTCACTGACCTTATTAACTCGCGTCCGCCTTCGAGAAAATGTAAATTGTTCATTTAAAATAGGAAAAAAATAAAATAAAACTAATATCAGTTTAGACGCAGTTTTGAAAATTACTGCATTCTTTGCATACTAAATAAATAAATTCGACTACTCGAAATTAAATTATTACCGTCGCGTGTTACGTGCATGTTTTTTAAAATAAGTCCTGGCACAGGTTTCTGCCTGAATTCCGGCACTACTGTTGTGTCCTCGGTGAAACATCTTCTTTTTCGATTTTTCCGATTGGTTTTTCATTACTGACGTCTATTTAAAAATGCGAATTATTAAATTTAACAATATTTGAGGCATAATTCAATAATTTACCTTTTTTTCCCCGCAAATTATAGATTCACATAACGCTGTTGCAATCTTTTTTACGCGTCAATATAATTATAATTTTTAAAATTTTTTTTTATGTATAACTTACATAATTGAAGCTGTCTAATAAATGACAGCCTAATTACGTGCGGCATCAACGCTTTTACTCTACTATAAAGCTAAAAAATTCTCGTTTTTTTTTTTTTTAACGTATTGCCAGCTGAATACGTAACTGAAATGTTTCCGTCCTTGTTTATCTTTAACGAAACCTCTAAATCTGGATGTACGACTACTTCATTCGGTATTTGATAAATTAGGCCAAACCTTGTAATCGCGGACTAATGATTTGTATCTCTTTTTATACGGTTTCACATTTTTACATATTTCGCTACTAGTAATTTTTATGATTCTGCGAGTCCATATAACATTTGTAACTGTTCGAGTGCGTGTTTTTCTTGGCGCGTTATATATGGGGAGTTAACTAGCCAAAGTCTTATATACACGTAGGCAGGCCTATTCTCAAAGCGTAGTCGGGCTCGTCTGTACTCGTATACGTGTATATTCTCAGTTTACATACAAGCACGTACAGAAATTATGAAATATTTTTATTTGTATATCCGTTATTTCTTTAAAATATTCGCTGTGCATAAGGGATGTATGTGCGACGTAGATTTGAGAAGGAAAACATTTCAGTTATCGCCACGTCAAATTAAGCATAGCCGACATTTTCTTCGTGATACGAAATCGTAGAGTTAAATTAAATTAGTGTCTTTTGGGGAAAACGTCTGTAAGTTCTACTTCTTCCTATCGCCCCGAGGCACAGTTTGTTTTATTTCATCGGCGTACGGTTTTTTTTTTCAAATCAACTTTCTGTCTGAGCGTGCGCTAATTTATTTTTACTCTACAACGTTTCTTAAGATCATCACGCTATATCGTTGCGGCTTTTATTAGAAAACGAAACACGTGCGCCCTGAATTTATATTCAGTTTCCGTTTCTACAATCTATGCTGGGTATTTCTCTAAGCGATTATTATAAGCATTCGTATCGAAATCGGCAAATGTTGCTTTCAGCACTATGTCGTCTATCTACACTGTGCAAATATATCTTCTCAATTTTATGGTTTAGTATAGTCATGTTAGATTCATTTTCAGGATTAAACACGTGCTTTTACTGTGACGTAATTTTCTGTTGTTTTTTTTTTTATATATTTAAGTTCAGGTTTTCCTTTACTTCATCATTCCTTTCGATTAAAGCCGTCGTCTATTCTGAATGTCTGATCAGATGTTGCCCAACCAGTCCATTTTTTCTCAGATTTCGCTTTATTCGATTATCTCGCGTGAAACTCCAATCATTAGTAGTTTTACTCATCCGCGGTATCGTTAACGTCCGTCGCCAGTACTACATTTCGAACGCAAAGGGATTATTATTTTCCATGTTTCTGCTCCATATAACTATTTATAAACCATTTTCTAGTATTGATTGATAGGTTCTTCGATGTTGAGAAAAAAGGTTTTTTCATGTTTTCTTTTTGTAGGAGTTATTTTTCTTATAACTTTCTAAATATGGGAACTCCGTTTCTCGATTTATTCTCTGGTTATTCAGATGAATTTTTATGTTCGCCGCATTTTGCGCACACCATTATTAGTTTGGTCTTTTTGACGCTTATATTCTCTTTCTGCACATTTTTCGTAAAGCTTTATTTAACAAATTTTAAGATGCTCCTAGTCATTTCTCAGTTTCCATATAAATTCCTATTAATTTATACGAATTGCGAGAATATTATTACGGCTCGCTGTCTCACTATTTTAATATGAAATTTTATTATAATCGCAACTTTTTGCCCCGCTTAGTAATTTCGTCCAATGCGTGCTTCTAATAATCATCGATGTCGAGTATATATGAATAATAATTTATAATTAACGATCTATTATAAACGTTGTTTTATCGTACATATGTTAAATCGTTTATTTAAATAACCCAAGGTTTTTTTTTTCTATTTTTTACGGGGATACCCTTTACAGCTTGCCAAATGTCATACCGAACCTACGAACTGATCTTTCTATAAACGTGGACAACTAGAAATATCGCTACGTGCGGATAAATTCTCAAGACGAAGAAGGGACAATACATTGTATGGAGAGCTATTACACGATGAACGCAGTAATTTGAGGTATAGTTCGGAACGTAATTTTTTAAATAGGATGATCATATGTTCAGGATTGCAGATTGCACAGTATGGACGGGGACAGGTAGCGGATTAGGCGGTCCAGTAACAAGTAGATAACGATTGCGTTTAGAATATACGACGTAACAATGCGCAAATTGTACCGAACAATATGTTTTTCCCCTACAATCGACACACATTATAGATCTCGTCTGTAATTAATTTTTATCTACATCGAAAAAGTGAATTTTAGTTATACGGTATCATCGTCATTTCCAATCTCCTATTCAGCTTAGAACGACACTTCGTATTTCTGCATTTGTCTTCCTTCTTTCTATTCCATATGTATATTCCACGCGTTTCCCGCCTCGTGGGCTTTTCCCGCAAAATTTATTCCTAGTAAGGAAAATGCCACGCGCGTCTCTAAAACTGAAACAGGACGAGTATAACAGGACAGACGGGAGCCATTGTATTTACAAATCAAATCACGAACAACGGCGTCGTTTTTATACATGTGTAGGTATGTTGTGTATGTATTGTACTAGTAAATAGCGAGTAATTTTGATGTTATACGGCCTGAAGGGACAAAAAGGTTTAGATTACGAAATAAGGGACGTCATTTGTAATTCATAACGTGTTCATCACTACCGCTACTATATAGCATTCATTTCTCACAGCTACTTGCATATTAACACACAATGTTCGTACCTCTATTTATGTACACACACATATATATATATATATATATATATATATATACACTATTTAGAAGAACATGCATTATATATATACATATCCTCATTAACTACTGATGCCTATAATCGACCCTTTTATAAGCAACGTCGAACAACTTTTCACGACGTTGTATCGATTTTACTTTTCAAAATTTATAACTACCACAACTCCTACAAAACCGACTGTAAACGTAAAGCTTCAATCTAGTAAGGTGGTAGCTTTTCAGCTTGCCAGGAGACAATATACATACATGTAATTAACAACCATTTATTGATTATCCGCATAATTTATTACTAATAACTGAAAATTAAAAAAAAAAATCGCCCGGTTCATACATTTAATCCAGCAACTTTTTATCTTGTCAGACAACATATATATCATTAACAACCATCTATTGTTTATTTCCATATTTGTCACTTAATAATAGTGGACTGGCTAGCCAGTAAAATGGAAATGCGGCGGATATTTTGCAAGACAAGAAGATGAAAGATGAACTAAGCTGATATGTTAAAATCAAATAAAAAAAGCTGATCCATGTTCAAATGTCCACTGCGGCATTTCACGATGGCACGGATCCGAATGGTGTAATTATCAATCACTAGAAAATAGAGATCTGACTTTGAACGATATCATTGGTAATGTTGACTTAAAGGGTTACAGAGTGGATATCTTATATTATTATTATTGACGAGACATCCCTTCTTAAGGATTTAACATGCGTGTACTATGTACATTAATATATGTATATATATGTATATATTACGATAACGACTGCATATATTTATTATTGCAATTAGCTTACACGTGCATACTTGTATGGACCGACAAGAAGAGACTAAACTGTGAATTGAAAAGAAGCAAAATATATAATTTGCTTATACTAGAGAGTGATGAAAAATCTATTCGATATCATCATCATAGTCATTGGGTTCGAGCAGGAGCATCGTGATATGATGATTCTATTTATATTCCATATACCCGGCAAAAAACGAAAATCATTCCTGTTCTTGAGAACATATTGTTCTTATTCGAAGAATAACAATAATAATAATAATCTAACCCCCCATGGAGGTAATATCTACCTGACTACTAAAAGTCTGTAATATTCTATGACTTCTCCACCATCGGGGAGATGTGGCCCTCGTAAAAGCAACACTTCGCAACTTCTCACTAGCATGTAGTGCGCGACTGTCTCTAAGTTAGGAACAGCTTCCCGACAGCATCCGTTCTCCATGTTAGGGGCGGCTGGCGTTATAATCAGTGTAAAATTAGGAAGGTTATATGCTTCCTTGCATAATTATTAACTTTAAATTACACGCATGATGGAAAAATATTTCATACAACTACCCGAGGTAACCTGAAAAGGAAACCCTCCACCAATCTTGGTGCTTCTGGGCTATCATATTTTGGGGAGCCCGGACGAACATGCGATAAGATGAAATTTAAAACTACATCTGGAAAACAGTCACAGAAGTTACAGAACTGAAAGAAAATACTATTTTGGAACTCTGAATATTAATTCGCTTCTTAAGGTTGGAAAACTAAACCAACTTATTAAAGTAATGAAATAATATAAAATTGAGATCCCTGCATTACAAGAAACAAGATATACCGATGTGAATGTTATGGAATCAGGATATCGCATTTTTAAAGGCAAAAATGGAGTGAACCCAGCAGGTCATGGAATTCTACACTTGGCTGAATGAACGTTTATATTTCTGAGAGAAATTGGAAGATGAACTTTCAAAATTCCAAAAAATAATATCAAAATCATGTTAGGTGACTGGTAAGGAACAAATATATAAATAAACGGTAGAAAATTACCCAGCTCATAAAAGGACGAATAGAAATCCTAACACATGTAGGAGACTTAATTTAAAATTAATGTCCACTGTCTTCAAGAAACTACCAAGAAAACAAAAAACCTGGAAGTCTCCTAATGCTAATCTGGGCGAGTTCCAAATAGACCATGTAGCTATTTCGCATAAGAGCCAAAAAGAAATTATGGATGTTAAAGTGAGAAAAGGAGACAAGATAGAATCGTACTGGCCGGCCATAATATTATTCGTTCAGCCTACCCTCCTCTCTCGACAACTCCGTCATCGTCTACTACGAAAGATATCACCGCATCCGCAGGTAATAACGTTTCATTAACATCGAAAGATATTAAATCGTCGTTAAATATAGATATCGCCGTTTCCTCAGGTAATATCGTTTTATTAACATCGAATGGTATTAAACCGTCGTCAAATATTAATTCCGGGTCCTACGCTAATATAACAAAACAAAAGAAAATCACGCCTATCCAAAACTTCGCATTTCCAACAGAGGAACAAGGGATAATATTTAATCATATCTTAGATTTCAAAATTCTAGACTATCTCTCAGCTCTTAAAGGTCTAGTTGAAGGAGCAAAAAATATTATTGCCGCATCTCTGGTTAGCGGTAATCGTATAATCGTATTCCTCGCAACCGAATCCTTAGTGCACAAATTCATAACCAATCACGGCGGATTCGAAATCGATGGGCACTTCCTCAAAGCCCGAAGGCTAAAATCGCCAAGACACAAAAATTATTCTTTCTAATGTTTCACCGACAATTACGAATGACGAACTCCAAAAATACTTAACGACAAACCTTAATATGAAATTATCGTCCCAAATTTCGCTACTTCGTATAAAACCCATGGACGACGAATTTGGGCATATTGTAAGCTGGAGGCGCCAATCTGTAATTGTGACGAAATTAATATTCCATCGGCTTTTTCTCTAGAATCTGGAGGCAAAAGTTACAGGATCTTTCTGTGTCGATGATCTTTTTTTTTTATTTTTTTTTTTTTTTTTAATGGGGATGCCTTTACAGCTTACCCAACGTGGAGCCGTAATAATCGCTAACTCATATTCTTATGAACTCGGACAACTTCTCGAGAAAAGTCGCTATGTCCGGGAACAAATCTAGATTCTCAACATGCAGAAGTGACATTACGTTATAAGGAGGACCACCACGAGATGCGTACAGTAATTTGAGATACAATTCAGAACGTAATGCTGTTAATGAAGGACATTCGAAGAACACGTGATCAGGGTTGCAGACTACACGACCAGCATATAGAGGACAATACGGATTATCTCTAAGCTGCATAACGAACAGGCGGTCCGGCAACAAGTAATGCTCAAACCGCAATCTGCTGATAAGCACAATTCCTCTCCGCTTGATGTTTTGGAAAACGTAGAACCATGGGAACCTAGGGAGAGACGGCTGCAGCTGATAATACGCAGTAAGAGGCGACCGCTGTATGCACTCTATATATGTGTCTGTTCCCAGAGCTTTTTATGATCAGACTGTGTAAAATGAATGACGTCACGAGAAGAAACTGAAGAGAATAAAACACCACTAGAAGAACCCCTTTTAGCTATTGCATCTACCATTTCATTGTCGGGGACTCCTCGATGTCCCACCCACAAGAATGACACAAATATACTGAGGTTTTCCAGCTGATTAAGTTTCAACATGATGGCTGAAATCAATGAATCTGACACCTTCCCTTTGCATTCAATAGCTTTTAAAATACTCTGTGAGTCGGTAACAACGAGATAATTACCTGGAAGATTCGCATCAATTAAGGACGACAAAGAAAGAAATACTGCCACACACTCAGCTGTAAATGAGGAACAGAGATCAGATAATTTGTATGCACTGCTAATATTAAGAGATGGGATATAAACTGCTGCACCAGTTCCCTAAGTTGACTTCGATCCATCTGTATAAACAAGGATATGCGTAGGAAAATTTTCAGCGATAATATTATTAAATGTAGCCCGGATCAGTGGGGGAGGCCAATGGACGTAGTTCTCTGAAAAGAAAAATGTTATTTTAGTGGCAAAATTGTATGAATAAGGTAACATAAATTGGATGGGTATATGAATTCGCATAGTTTGCACCTGAAATTCATCCAACCTAGGTAAAACAGAAGCCAGTAGAGGCATTTTGCTGTTTGAAAACCGCCAGTTGGAATAAATGTGGTAGAATAAATTGTATAGCGGAAAGCGATCTATGTACATTCTACCGATCAAGAGCTTTAATGCTAAATAACTCCGTCTCAGCTGTAATGGAGGAATCTTACACTCTGCCAACAATGCCGGTATCGGAGTACTTCTAACTGCACCAATACAGAGCCTCACACACTCATTTTGCACACGATCAAGCTTATTTAACAATGATTCAGCTGCAGATCCATAAAAAACACAACCATACTCCATTTTAGAACGAATTAGCAACTTGTAAAGAGTCAACAGTATGAAAGGATCACCCCCCAACGAGTATTGTATAAATTACGTAGAATGTTAACGGCGCGGTTAATAGTTTTTATAAGATGATCAATATGTGGCCTCCATGTTAAACGCGTATCCAATGTAATACCCAAATACCGTATTGACTTGCAAAAGGGAATAACTCCATTTTTTGTTGTGATAGAGAAATTATTGACTGTGAAATGTCTGTATGTAAAAACCACTGCCGCACTTTTCTGGGGACTTAGAGTTAACCCCAACTTATGTTTGTTTCAAGTGTAGCTACTCTGGACACAAGGCAGATAACTGCAAAGATGTCCAAAATTTTGGTAATATCGAAAATCCTATTCAACAACAACAAGATAAATCTCATCATGCAACAATAGAGACCTAGAATCGGAAGAATCTCCAACTATGTTTAAAATAAGAAGAGAG
The DNA here is from genome assembly GCA_032883995.1 of Coronaproctus castanopsis. Taxonomy (NCBI): domain Eukaryota; kingdom Metazoa; phylum Arthropoda; class Insecta; order Hemiptera; family Monophlebidae; genus Coronaproctus; species Coronaproctus castanopsis. Next base: position 160,666,515 of record CM065052.1, read on the forward strand.
TAGCATCTCGTGTACTTCTATCGATCCTGAATAAAATAAAAGGCCCCACTCTAAGGCATCGCTGTTCCTCGGAAAATTCTGTTGTGAACAAAACGAGCTCCAGACACCTGCTCAAAAACAAAAAAGAAGAAAAAAAAGGAAAATGGCAAGACATCAAATTCTATACCAATGGTTATTTCCGAGGGTGAGTTATCCTCAGACCAGGATTTTGATCTCTCATTAAAAGCAACCTTGAAACCTCTAGTGCCATACTTCAAATCGAATAAAAACACAGTCCTTTCATTTTCTAATCTTTCTCTATTCTATGATATATGCAAAGTGAAAAGTAGTAACCCAGCAGAAATAGTAAAAGAATTCACAGCAGATATTGAAGGCCTAATTACCCTCCTTAAGAATTAAACACCAGAAGCTCTAAAATTCAGTTCACCAAAATAATCAAAGCTCTTTCGCCTCACGTAGATCAATGAATACCCTAATTCTTGAACTTAGACTTCTTATTGCCACCTATCAATCAGCTATCGTTTGTCTACAAGAAACCCGACTAAAAGATAACCAAAATCCTGTCATCCCCTCCTATATTATCAAATCCATCCCTTTTTCTGATCAATATGCCCATGGAGGAGTTTTACTAGCAATCCGAGACATCTTCTTTCAACAAATCTCTCTTAACACAAGTCTTCAACTTCTATTTATCCGCATCCATATGGAACAACCTTTCACACTTTCTTCCTGCTACTTGCCTCCAAATGAACCTATTGAAGAATCTTACTTCTTCAAAATTGTATCTCTATTAAATTCTCCTGTAATACTAACTGGTGAATTCAATTCACATAGTCCTTTGCTCGGAAGTAGTCGTACAAATAGTAAAGGTCGCTTTATAGAAAACTTATTAGATCATTTCAACCTATGTTTGCTGAACACTGGTGAACCAACTCACTGCAGCTTTGCTTATCAGAGTTGGTCAACGCTTGATTTAATTATCACCTCACCACAGCTAGCAAACAGATTGCACGTCTTCCATCACGCAGATCTAGCTGATAGCGATCATGTTCCCATGATAGCTAAATTAATTGATTCTACATTCCCGTCAGATTCACGACGGCTAAATTGGAACTATAAGAAAACAAACTGGGAGAGATATGCCATTGATTGTAGAAACCTCTCAATCGATATGTCAATGAATATAAACAACATCATCAATATTTTTACTTCCACACTGGTCAAAAAGGCTCAATACTTTACTCCTCCCCCCAAAAGTACAAATCGTAAATTAGTTCCTTGGTGGACAAAGGAATGCGCTAGTGCTATCAGGCAACGACGAAGTTTTGAAAAATTTGAAAGGTTCACCTTCCAGTAGTAATCATCTAGAATATAAGAAAGCTCGCGCAAAGGCTGATTGGACAATTAAACAAGCCAAGCGGAAATTATGGCAAGAATTCATCTCTAACATCAGTCCATCGACATCTTCAAACAAGATATGGTCAAAAATTTGGGCTCTCGAACAAACACGCTCCTTTCTGGTTCCTTCAGTGCTAAGTACACAACAAGGCAAAATATTTAGACTGGAGGAAATAGTTTCAGCTTTTGCGGACCATTATCAGCATACTTCAAGTTGCTCCACCGGATCAACCTATACCCAGTATCAACATTTCCTTACAGAAAACTCGAGTACACAGCCATATAATAAGCCGATCAGCCTTAGAGAATGGATCGCTGCTATTAAATACTCGAAAGAAACAGCTCCGGGACACGACAACTTTCACATCACTATGTTAAAACACGCTCCTCCATCGATATTAGATATTTTACTTCAGATTCTTAATCGAATCTGGATGGGAAAAGAATTTCCCAAGTCTTGGAAAATAGCCGTTATAATTCCAGTATTGAAGTCATCTAAAGACCCTTCAAATGCAGAGAGTTACCGCCCTATCTCACTTACAACAGTTCTATGTAAAGTGCTAGAACGTATCGTATACTATCGATTAAATTGGATACTGGAATCGAGGAATTTAATTCACCCATCCCAATGTGGCTTTCGTCGTAACCGCTCAACACTGCATCAGCTGTTTTCAATTAAAAACGCCATAACAAACGCATTAACAAATAATTTTCATCTACTAGCTGTATTTTTTGACTTATCAAAAGCTTTTGACAAGATCCCGATTAATAAAATTATGGAACAATTATACCGCTGGGGATTCATTGGAAACTTCATTACATTTATACAAAACTTTCTCATCAAACGTAGTTTTCTCGTTCGGATTGGAAACAAGTCCTCATCCTTACGATCTTTAATGAACGGGATGAGGTTTTTATTACCCTCCATGTGCAGTGCGACGCACAACACGTCGTTGTTTTGATAATCATTTTCCGCATAGTTCTTAAATTGTTTAGTAGTCCGTGCGATCAGTAAAATGATAGTTTAGTTTTTGACAGTGTTGAGTTCGGTATTTGAAATTGTATCTCTAGCATTTATTTTTATGATTATTATTTTTTGTATTCAGCGTCGAATTTTATTTTAGGCGTTTTGAATATTTTTCGCGCGATATCTCTGTGGTTTGTGTAGCGAACAATTATACCCTTGATATAAAGTACAGAAGTGGTTAAAAAGTCATCTGAAAATTTTTTAAGATGATGTACGCAATATAGATGAAGAAAATGAAGGAACAACAACTGGTGAAAAATACTTTTACCTTGGGAATTGTAATAGCTACCACTTCTCGGACACGGTGACAGAATATCCGGGTGTTCAGCTAGAAATGCTGAAATGAAGTAAATAGCTCTACATTTGAGTTTCAAAAGAACTGTATATGCTATTTTCCTACGTCCTAAGCAAGAATAAATCAGTTATTATAATATCATTAATACAGTTTGACAAATAATATCCATTAATCTACAAACGAACAAAAAAAAACATGAAATTGTCACGGCCTACGATGGAACTAAATGCGATGTTGATACGTTGGATAGAATGTGTCGCGCCAGTATAATGTATCTAGAAACTCCGGTTGTTGGCCACTAACCGTATTTTTCAATTTATTGAATATTGACGGAATTAATGTCTTCAATATGTACACAACAGATAATAATGTTGATATTGAAGAGTAGTGATTTTATTAATTAATAATAAATCGAACAAAATATAACGCAATCGCTAACTGTTTTTAATCGCCAAGCTTTTCGACAGTTACGTTATTTTCACGCGTCAAAATTATTACATCTTTTTTTATAGAAAATGACGTAACTGTCGAAAAGCTTCGCGATTAAGTTATATTTTGTTCGGTTTATTATTAACAGATAATAATATTAGTAATATTATAAGCCGAGCAATTTTTCGGAAACGTTAGCTTTGAAAAACGAATTAACTAGCAGATGATACCCAGGCAATTTACACAGACGAATATACTCGTCTGGAAGAAAAGAGAACAACAGGTCGTTGTCATGCAGTCGAGTTAAAAATAAATCAACAAGAAAATCTTGTCATAAATGCTAAAAATGTATATGTAACGATGGCTGCCAAGTAGCGTGTAGTACGTGTCTTCTGTAATTTACTTATAATATGTTCACATTTATTCAATTTTTGTATATTTTCACCGTACCTTAGCATACTTTTTCATTTTATCTTTTATTCGTATTATAGTTTATAAATATGGACATCCTTGTTAAAAATTGATAAAACAAAAATAATACCGAGCGATGTAATTACGAACGTAAATATCGGAAAAATTTAATATTCGTCCTATGTTTAAATAGATACGAGATAGATTTCAGAGTTTCACGATTAATGATATTACTCAATTTGAAAAAATGTATTAGCTCAATTCGAACTAGTATATATAAAAATGCAATCAAACGTCTATTACTAAAATTAAAAGAAAGATTAAATTAAGTACAAATTAAAAATAAAATTGATGCGATAATTTTGATAATCTGATCAAATATTAAACGAGTCTATTCATTACATATTGCTCGTGTACAGTTGACAAAGATCATCGTTATCTAACGGAATTATGAGTTACTGACAATAACTTACTTCTAGGTAAGAATATAACTTACATCGATCCAATAAAAACATTTACCTTCAACTTTTGTCGCAATACAGGGAAAAAAAAAGTCAAACCTAAAAATAAATTATAAGGTTAGTATACGATATTATTATTTACATTTCTATTTACATATGCAATAGCGTAATTTATACGCTTAAATTATAGTCAGTTATTCTTAATATTTACACACACACACACATATATATATATATATAAAAACGTAAATATCATAATTTTCTTTTTCCACTGAAACGAGTACTTCAATATATCACCCATAAATTATTTAAAAAGTCGCGTAACCTTCAAAATTAATCGATATAATGTTCACTGATTTAGCATATTGTAATAAATTTAAACTAATTTTTACTAACAACGGCGTTAATTTATGTTTTTCCAAAATTTGCTTTTTTATTTAGTTCATCTTTTTAAATTGCGCAAAAATACTTTATTTAATTTTACGGTATAATTTTTAAAATAATTCATCGAGTATTCGTAACATCAGTAAAATATACAGCAGCATCTTTTTTTTTTATCATGCGAAATAATCAATCGGTAATTCACAATTCATCATCCGTTACGGAATATATATATATATATATATATATATATATATATATGTATGTATACATGATTTAGTACGCTAAAGATAAAGAATAATATGTAACTAAAACACAGCATTTTAAAGAATTGTAAACACGTTACAGGTATTATAAAGGAAAATAATATGAAATATTAACGACTGTGGTTATAAACGAAGCGGATACACAACATAGTTAAAAAATAACGAAAATGTATACACAATTTTAAAATTATTCTTCCGCTAATAATTGACGTCGGGAGATACAAAACTAAAAATAAGTTACGCATTTATAAAAATAATTAGATAACTTGACTACTTCAATATATAGTCCATAAATTATATAAAAAGTCCCGTAACCTTCAAAATTAATCGATATAATATTCACTGATTTAGCATATTGTAATACATTTAAACTAATCTTTACTAACAACGGCGTTAATTTATGTTTTTCCAAAATTTGCTTTTTTAGTTCATATTTATCGATTTTATATATACTTTTTAAATTGCGCAAAAATACTTTATTTAATTTTACGGTATAATTTTTAAAATAATTAATCGAGTATTCGTAACATCAGTAAAATATACAGCAGCATATTTTTTTTTTTATCATGCGAAATAATCAATCGGTAATTCACAATTCATCATCTGTTACGGAATATATATATATACACACACACTTGATTTAATACGCTAAAGACAAAGAATAATATATAACTAAAACACAACTTTTAATAAAATTGTAAACACGTTACAGGTATTATAAAGGAAAATAATATGAAATAATAAAGGATGTGGTTATAAACGGAGTGAGTAAAATCAGTTTCGTTCTTGTTTCTCTCTCTGCTCAATAGCGAGCTCTTCTCAAAGTAAAAAAACCACACGTTTTCTTACCTCACACAGTGACAATTTCTCGAAATTTTCAAATTAGTAATAAAATTCTGATATGTTTTTGAAGTGCTACATCATCAATTACCGCATACTCATTAACATACTCTCTAAAGTCTGCCCCCATACGTGAACTCCGGGACTATAGTATAATGCAAAAAGAAAGTTCCTATTTCCGAACTAGAATTTGCAAGGTCCGCAGTTCGTCTAATTAATACGCTGTGTTTTCTTTAAGTGCGTTAATTCGAAATAACTTATTTGATGTTTAAATAAATTATTTTACTGTTTTTTAGAAACATTTAATTATAGTGCAGCGTAAAACGTAGAATTCTATTAGTTATTGGTGAAATTTTTGTCTCATAAATTATAAACTAAGTTAGTAAACGGACACACGGAGCCGTGACAGATACTTTTCATTTAGAAAACAGCTCAAAGTTGTTAATGCTAATAATGTTACTGTTGAACGAAGATCAGCAGACAAGCTATGGAAAGTACCATTTTTAGACCGAATTCGAAGGGGGTATTTAATGTTGTTTAGAAGACCATATTGTCGCATTGACGAGGAAATGATCCCATTTACAAGAAAAGACACACTTGCAACAGTATGTTTGCGGAAAATCGAATTCGAAAGGCATATAGTTCAACTCAGTCCTGACATCCACATATGAGGACATTTCTTTTTCTTTGTATTTGCAGAATAACGAAAAAAAAAATATACGGATAAAAAGTAGAAAAATTCGTTATCTTCAAATTTTATTAAAAAAAAAATAATTTTTATACAAATTTGAGGATAAAAATTTTTCAGGACTGAAGAGGATATATTAAAAATGAATACAATCAAATTGGGTTTTTAACGGTAAAATGAACGAATTATGTAGACGAACACATAACTAACCAGTAAAAATACGTTTACAACGTTCAATTACTTTTGTAAATAACGCTGTTTAAATAATTTTAATTTAACTCGACGTATATTTTAAAATTAAATAAATCTTCCATATATCGTTCATAAATACGTGTAAAAAAAAAACAAAAACCAGAAATATTATATGTCTGACAACTTACTTCTACGGGAAGAAATGCATGTAAAATATCACTACGTCCAAGTACTTTTGTAAAAAATGGCGTTTAAATAATTTTAATTTAGACATACGTTTCAAAATTAAATAAATCTTCCATATATCGTTCATAATTATGTGTAAAATAATAATAATAAAAAAAAAACACACAAATATTATCTGTCTGATAACTTACTTCTACAGAAAGAAATGCATGTAAAATATCCGATGATATGTTGATCTATCGTAGTCGGAAAATATTGCTTGAGTTTTGCACAAATATATTTCAATCGTTCAGTTCTAAACATGGCATAATAATACCGAAACGATCATTAAATATAATTAACATTATCTCGTGAAATAATTACAATATTAAATGTTTCTCCATGACTGGAAGTAACACGTAATACAGGAAGATAAATGAAATTAAAAATATCTTAACAAATCTATGGTAAGTACAGGGGGACATGTGATTTTTCAAACTTGACAATTAGTTAACATTAATCAGTAATTAACTAAAATTAGTAATAATCAAGAGTCAAGAGTTTCCACGTATAAATAAATTTTAAAAAATTAACGTTGTAATTTTTTCCCCAATCGGTTTTTAAAAAATCTAGAAAAACATCGCAACTAAAATTATTAAGTTTGAATAAACATTTTAAATCCATAAATAACGATCATAAAGTTAAATGTAGCGAATATTATGTGCAAAAAAAAAGGACATATCTCTTATATTTCTAAAATTGCAAAATAAAACATCGATTATATGTTACAAATGAGTTCTTAACTATTGCATGCAACTGAAGGGACGACAAATCAACAATTTATCGCTTAATCAACGTTCATAACAAATCAATAAGAAACGAATATAAAACAAATTAAAAATTGCTTCCATAAATATAAATTTAAAATTCTGATCGTAAGGTGTCCTAAAATATTACGATGCTCGTAACATCAGTAAATAATATAGCAGCTTTGTTGATTTTTATCAAGTAAATTATCAATCGGTAATTCACACTATCATCATTTGTTACGAAATAATGAACGTATACAAAGTGTACAAATGTACAAAATAAATATAACTTTTACTAACGACAACATAATAAAATTTAATCTAACATATAAATAATATATCAAATTTTTTTGGTAACATTACAGGTTTAACGATTATTTTTTATCCCATCATTAGAAATAACATCACTAGATGTGGAATTAAAAAATAAACAAATAAAATTCATTATTCAATAAAATTATAAATAAGTATATTATATACAAATCTAATCGATCTTACGTAGATAATTGATTTCAGTAGGAGTTTCCAAATGAATTGTTTAGATTTCTATTATGGATTGCATGCAACAGATCTTTAGCAACGTTTACAGAAACAGTTATTTACATATCCGTTTTGTAAACATAACTACCGATATGAATTCGAATATCAATCGAGAAATGTATTCTCGCATTTTTTCCAATAAAAAAATCAGCCAATGAACAAGTGAATTAAATTATCTAATCTAACGAAAAAATCCCGTACCGAAAATAAAAAACTTCAAATAAAATTTAATAAAAAGTTAATAAATAAAATTCTGAATTAATCTAAGAAAATATATTACTAATATCGAATTTTAACATTCCCTGTTACCTTTTTATGTGTAGTTTTTGAATGTTCTATTAGATAACGTACAGCTATAATTTTTGTATAAAATTTTCTCGAAATATAATTAAATACGCGTTGTTTAACAAATGTAAACTATAAGTACAAAAATAATTTTAGAGATATTCGTAACATCAGTATATTATACAGCAGCTTATTGATTTATATCATGTGGAATAATCAATCGGTAATTCGTATTCATCATCTGTTACGAAATGATGTTTTGTTGATTATATATTATATATAAAACATTATAATAATGTAAGAGTACAAATGTACGTATATATTTATGTTTAAATACTTCGGAATATTTTTAAATTCAATATAAATACAAGTTAAGTAACACATGCGTAATTATTTTTTATATTATTAAATATATTTTTATACATTTCAGTTATCGGTTTGACCGGTTTTTAACACTCAGATTTATCGTATCGTCTTAATGTCTAATATTACTCACAGTAAACATATAGATCTCTTACTAACCTTAAGAATACCAATACAACAATTAACGTGGAACAATGGTTTCCATAACGCACCAATGAGGGCCGTGTTCTCTTCATAAGATCATCTTCACTTTTTACGGCTCACCGAACGTAATACTGAAATATCGTTAATTGGTAAATGATAAATTCAAATAAGATTTTTAACTTTGCAATCAAATCAGTGAACAATGATTGATCGAGTTTCTAAAGTTATAGAGCGATTCGAATCTAAATATATACCACACCTTTTTTGAGATTTCATTTTGATGCGATAATGTGTTATTGGCAGTTTTCGTAAATACCATTTGTTTAAACAAGAATATACCGTTTTCGAAATAGCGGAACTGTCCGTGCGAGTTGAGCAAAAATAGTCTTTTTATGAAATAATTCTAAAAACCCGTACAAAGTTTGATCAATGGTATACCTGAAATCAAAACAAAAAATTTAGAAATGCCAAATTCATGAAATTATTGCGATAATAAATTTTATGCCAAAAATTAAGCATAAAACTATATAATATTCGCCGAATAACTCAAAAATCAAAGTTTTTCGTAAATACCACACATCTCAAGCTGAGACAGAAATATTCTACAAATATAAATCCAAATAAACATAAATTAATGTAAAATTTAAACTCACGAAAAAAATAAATCTATTGAACGAATTTTAAGAAATAATATTCTCATTTCTATGCTAATTATTTAATTTATTCGTAATATTAAGTAAACGATGCTGCAACTTTATATTTTTCTCGCGCGGAATTAATCAAGCTGTAATACTCGTCATCCGTTTGGAAAGTGAATCGCAACAAATTTTTTGACGTTTTGACATATGCATTTTCCTTTTAAAAAACACTGTTTCCTACAAGTGAATCTAAATTATAATTTAAAAAAAAGTTACCCTGTAAAAATCAATTTCAAGAAATTTTCTAGTGGTTTACTATAACTTTTGCACATTAATTATTAAAATGTACAAGGCACATGTAAATAAAATAAGTTTAAGTATTTCGAAAATTAAAATAATGAAAAATTAGGTAAATATATATTGAATTTTGTATAGTGCGTAAAGATAATTATCAATTTTATTTGTATTTCGATATATATTAAAACTTTTGCTTAAATGAATCGATATAAAAAAATTGTATAAATAAACAAAATACAAACATAGTAATGCAAATATTTCCAACAAGTTCAGATAAGAACTTCGGAGAATACGAGAAAAGTATCAAATTTTAACAATTAATTGTCGATGTGTGTCCAATTAATTTTTTTTTTTTCAGTGACAAAAACGTCAAACGAATAAGTTATAATGGAACCGAGTTAAAAGTTTAAACTTAAAAACGCATGTGTAGGAAATAAGTGGCTAAATTCGAAAAAAAAAAAAAACTGAGGATATAGTTTAGAAATTATGGAATTACTTTTATCGTTTACTCCAACTTCAGAATTTTCAACAATTAAACTCGTGAAATAAATTTGGCGCGAATTCGAGGAAGACAAGTTATCGTGGATGCTTTGAAATGAACCAACAGAATTAGCGTTTACTTAAAATAAACTACTCTAGGTAAGGTAAATAATTAGTTTACTCGACATATTCTATAATACGGCTGAAGTTTGTTAAAAATAAATTACGTAAACTACGAGTTAGCTAGTAATAATGATAATTTAGAATAAGTGCGAATTTCGTTGACTTAAAAAAACATTACCTGAAAATAGTAGAAACATATATGTAAAAAACAATTAGACGACCTTTTCTTTTGAATAAGTATACACTTTCCCAAATCAACAGTCAAAAGTGAAATAATATTTAAAATCATATAACATACCATTTAATTAAGTCGGTTGAAAATTCTATAATATTGTTAAAAAGTAAATTTATAATTTATTTAACACGCATAAAAAAAATCTTTGTAATACATGTACAGACTGATGTTTAAACGGAGAGATTAGATAATTTTAAATGAAATTCTTATAACGCATGGTGAAAAAGATTGTTATATTATCAGTTATTATTATTCGGATATAGTAAATAAAAAGATGCAAATTAAAGAAATGTCGATTTCAAAGTAAAATTCAAATTACATTTTTTTTTCTTCGAAAATTACTAGTTTTTGAATTTTAACAAACTTTATATATCGAACATGTTATAATAATCATCCTTATAAAAGCGGTTCTATTATATATATAAAAAATCTTGAACTATGTATGGTCTTCGTTTATTATGAGAAAACCTTCGATTCGGTTGGACAGTACTAAATTCACAATACGACTCCGGAATCGATGACCATTACATTAATATCGTTAAGAAAATATATAAATAGACATCAACGAAGGTTAAATTATGAGAAAACACGAACGACACACCATTGAAAATAGTGTAAGACAAGGTGATACCATTTCATCAAAACTATTTATTACAGCTTTGGAAAGTGTCTTTAGAAAATTAAACTGGAATTCAATGGACATCCAAATAAACGGAGAAATCAGAATTGAACGCGCAGTCCGAAAAGATAGGACTAAAAATAAATTTAGATAAAACCAAAATAATGACGAATACAGCAGAAAACACAAATGGTGAGAAAATTGAAACCGTAAGAAAGTGTGTGTATTCGGGACAAAAAATTACGCTGGAAAAGAAAATATTTGTGCAATTGCAAGCTAAAACGAGAACATCATTTGGCTGTATTGCATTCGAGAAATTAATCAGTCTTTTTAAAAATACAACAAATGTGAGTTGTCAGTGCTGAAGCGTGGAGTCTTACAAAATAAATAATTAGACGAATTAGAAAAACTCAAACAGCAAACAAATGAGTCATGTTTAATATATCAGGCCCCGTGATCACGAAAACATTTCATGGATTAGGCAGCAAACAAAATTAGTAGATCCAGTATAATGCGTAGGTAAACTAAAATGGAAATGGACAGGACACTTCGTAGCTGCAAAGTCTTCATAACCCATTTTTTTTGCAAACTCTTCAGATTTTAATTTCAACATTGGCCCACTAACATGAACACCTCTTTGTGTTACTGTGCTAAACCATAAATTAAGAGCTTCATCAACCTCTGGGTTTTTACCTTCTCTTTTTCGTTTCCTTTCCACCATCTGACTGCCCTTTTCAGTGCTACTCCATTTTTTACGTAAGTTCTGTTCATCTGTTTTTAAACGGGAGATGGTGTTTTTGGAGACGCTCATGATTTTTGCTAACTCCCGAATAGGCACATTGGGAGGTTGAATTTCGATTTTGTCTAAAATAAAAATTTTTTCCTTTAATGATAAACATTTACGCGACATTTTATTCATACAAAAAATTCACCAGAGCTAAAAAAAGAAAAGAAAATTTTCGTAAGAAAAAAAAGACGCACTACAGTTTTTGCAGAACTAAACTAAGAACATAACAAGCTATCGGAGAGTGCATAATTAATAAACGTACAGAGCAAAAAACAGTATAGCGTCAATGAAAGAATGTCAACACAAGGACATCTCAAACAAAAATGTTCACTTAAACAAAAACGAATTGTAAAAATGACTAAAACATTTTTATTCAATTTTTGTTTATGTGAATATTTTCGTTTTACGACCGAAAGTGTCATTTCGGCTGGCTTATCGGCCGTCTCACTATTTATTGCCTTGAAAGTCTATTGATCTTTGTCCCTTTTTAACCGAGGCATTGTACCACTAAAGTGAACTAAAATAACCTTCATTTGACACGTTTGATTCGGGGTTTTGCTGATTGTCCCTTATAAACGGCTGTCCCTTTATCCGGAGTCCCTTATAAGCGGATTCGACTATATATATAATTCACATACAAATACTGTATGTAGTATAACACATATATATACTTTTATAAGGATGAGTATTATAATAATAAGTTCGATATATAGTTGTAAAAATTAAAAAAGAATTTAAATTTGACGAATATTAAGAAATTATGCAAATAAACATGATTGAATACGTAAAAAAAAAAAACACATAAAAATATGTAATGAAAACAAAACAATTAATACTTGTGGCAAAACAAAAGCAGTCAACAAATTTAAGCATGTTGAGACAATAACAAAAAATTTAAAATTTATTAAAAGACGGATAAAAGCGGTAAATTATCCATTGAGAAAAAGTTAATGAACCGTGTAAGTGGAAACATCAGGAGGCAGTATAACATACCGATCTCATAAACTTGACAAATATGAGGTATGTGAAAAAATTAACTTTATATAAATAAATATAAACATAATATTGAGCATTATGCTATGCTATTACATTAACAAGTACTTGTAAATTTTTACATATAAAAGAAAATACTGCTTTCATTTATATAAACAGTTAAACTGATTTATTTTCGCTTTTTAAAAAAATAAAACAAAATAAAGTTAATAACGTTTAATTATAATAAAAAAAAAAACATAGTCTAAAAACATGTAGATAATTATATTATTACCGTTATTTTTAGATCCAAACTTTTACGACTACTGGAAATATCGCACCATTAGGTCAGAATTTATCGATTTAAAAATGAACAACAAATAAATGGATACCTATTAATAATAATGGTACACATTCCATAGCACACATACACACACACACATATATACACAATCGTATAAATGAAAATTCATTTACTTGAACATTCTTCTTTTTCAGCGATATAACTTTCTACGATGCTCAGCGACAATTTCAGCCTGTAAAAATATGCAAAAATTACAATAATTAAACAATAATAACTGAAATAACATGAAACTCCGACGCATATAATTAAATCGAAATAACTACAAGTTATTCGTCGTTAAAAGCACAATCATGAAAATATAATAAAAATCGGAATTTTTTAAAGGTGGCAATTCTGCGAAATATACTAATAGCCGAACATTTATAAAATTATTTAAATCTATTAAAATATCAACACAAAAATTAGTAAAACGGGAACGTGTTCATATATACTTTGCCTAGGCGATGAATTTATCGACCAATTAGAAACTAAATTTAACCGTATCCAAAAGATAAATTCTTCAATATTTTATACATACACACAAATTATGGTTCATTCATTATACAAGTAATATGTATCCTGCACATATTACATACAAATTTTTAAATTTATTTTTTTTTGTTAACGAAAAAATTAGTTCAAAATTAAATTAAAACTATTTCTTTGTAAAATTACATATATATATATGTATTATATAAACACGGTACTTAAGAACGGGGAGTCCGACCATGATGAGGTATACTTAATCACTATAACAATATATTATCAAACGAAAGAAAATTATTCGTAGATTTACTCTTACACAATTATTTCAAAATAGTATATTTATTCAAAATTGCAGAAATATATGTTATGGAAACTTTTTACGATGACAGTCTAATTAAGTTTATTGCCACCATAAGCTCCATTTACAATCTTTTAACTACATTCTTTAATAATGATTTTCTAAAAATTAAGAAACATTGAAAAATGATCTTCTTAATATGTTAAGTTATACTTATTTCTTGAATAGCTAAGTTATTAAAATCATTATATTTATTATTTACTATTTCTATCGTATTACAATCTAAAACTATTTGTTTGCAATTACAACCGTGCAGGATATGGTAAACCGTATCCTCAAAGTTATATGCTCTACAATTTTCAGTTTCGTTTTCCGAAACGTTTTAAATATTTTTTAAAACAGCCATGACTGGTGAGAAATTGAACATTATAAAAGTTAGGAATAAAATGATTATTATTGAATATATCATTTAAATATCCATTATACGTATTCCACATGCTTTGATATTTCTAGTAAACTGTTTTGTGTTGACTAGTTTTTTTTTTCATTCTACCACGGCAGAAGAATCCAGTTTCATAGAAGAGTTAAACGTGGGTGAATCAAAAAATTCTTATCGGGAGCATCCAGTTTACGCTTTCACAATTAAAGAAAAGTTTTATAACCCTCACAAACCATCAAAAAATTGTAGCTATAATTTTTGGGGCGCATTGTGAGGGATCGCCCTGTAATCAAAGGTACAGTTAACGGAAAGATATCGAGAGGGAAACCACGTAAAATGTTATTCTTAGATAACCTGAATACTAGTTCAACCGTTCTCAACGAAACTCTTGATTCGTCGAAGATTACAGAGATACGGAAATATAATTTTTTTTTTTAGAAGATATAAATATATACGTCTTGAAATTTAGTATAAAAATTAAGTACATATATATATTTTATTTTTATCGGAGGTGAAAAAGAAATTCTTGTAAGATGAAACACGACAAACTGTTTCAAACCGGTAGGGCTCTAAGGGGATGGCGCAGACTGACGATGATGGATACTTAATTACCATTTAATATTAAAGATGTAATAACATGTCAGTAGCAACCTGTAATGTGTACAGAAGCCAACATAGTAATAATAATAATAATAATGTTTAAAAATTTAAATTAATAACTGCGCAAACGAATTTTTCGAACGAAATTGATACTTTTATTTACATTCCTTTATCGATCACCATGAATATAGTTAATATGTTACGAGGAACAACATTCAATAATTTTAATCAGTATAAAGCTAATGATATTTATAGTTGGCTAAAAATATGTTTTCAATTAAACTACATACTACTCTTTATTTAATATCGTAACTTGAACTCGATCTCATAAATATTATACATACATACAAAATGTTCAACGATAAACGATGATTTCCCGTTAATCAGTCTAAAAATGTACATTTAAGAAATTGCATGGACGATTTCACTTAGGGTGAATGATAATCGTAATGGTTCGTTGACGAGTAATTGAGTGAATTTATTTCAAAATAACCGTAAAAAATCATAATTCTGAATTACTGTTAAGATTTCAAGGGGGAAAATTCAAAAGCATTTCAGACGAATGAAATTGTGTGTATAAGTAATGTATGTACAAATTAATACTCGTATATCACAATTCCGATCGTTTAATAAAAACACGATTTAATACTTAAGAATTAAATTTATATTAACCTCCAGTGCATGAATTTTTTATTTTTTTTTAAAAAATACGATTAAATGCTGTTGTACCATAATTAAAAACTAAAATTAATACATCCAATCTAATATTCAGGAAGCCCAACAACTCTGTTGTGTATATATATATGTAACATTATGCATCAAATAGTATACAAAAATTTTAAAAAAAAAGAGAAACTTTCACTGAGTAATATATATATATATATATATATATATATATATATATATATATATATATATATATATATATATATGCGCATAATAACGATGAAAAACCTATAGTTAAAAACACGGTATCATTTAATACAATTTTCTTGTAAATTAAAATCTGTACATCACTATGATGCGTTAAGTTCCATATTAGCAACATTTTCAAAGCTTGTAACATGCCATAGAATTTATTTGCATTTAAGTACTTATCGAACATCAATATTATCATCTTCGGTTATTATATTAATTTAAGTGGAACAAACAAGTCATTAGGTTCACAATTCTTTGTATATTATATACTACCTTCAGAAATCTCTCTTTTTTATACGTACATATAAATAAATATTATCTTCGTCGTACTGATCATAATTGATCGTTGTGAACATCACGCCACAGGTGGCCTGGTATGTCATCTGCTCCATAGAGTTACTGATCGGCTTTTTCTTCTATCCCTACTCTGCCTACCTAACTTGAATGTTCGATCTCCGTTCACGCATTTTATGACCAAAAATGTTTAAAATTTTAAGATTCAGGTTCACAAATTTATCAATCAATTTATAACCGGACACGCCTTTTCACTTTATCCCATCAATTACAATTCGCAAATCAGCGCATACATTTCCCAGAAAATTAAGTGTTCGGAAATTACCTTTGATGTTTACGTATCATCAAATACTGTTTTCATAGAATATAGTAAACAGACTAAAGAAATCCAAGTATGAACGGATGTCTTGGCTGCATATATTATAAAATTCAAGTTGGGACAGTTATATGAATTAAAAAATGCCCCCATGTATTCACTGAAAATTCAGATTTGGACATTTTTATTTACTTCCGCCATATTTCGCATCATTTCTATAACCTTCACCGCGGCAATCTATCACGTCCAAGTTAAACTGTATCAAGAAAGATTTCAGTAAATTTTTCATTAATTTACTTGGCTTGTAACGAAGGACTTCTTCTTGAATGATGGTGACAATTGTTCAACAAGGCTTACATTAGGAGTGACGGAGAAGTATTTAGTTAATTTTACCATAGTAAAAATATTTTAAACACCATGTAAGTAGATACTCATTTTAAATACATCCATCAAAATAATAGACATTAGTTTTATGTACCATACGACGCAGATAAGCCATTATCATGGCGATAATTATTTTCAACAGTTGCATTAAACCCAGGAAGTATAAGTATATAAAGTTAAAATACAATAATATGCACTTCGAATTTAATAGATAGAATGACAATAATACAAATAAGTTTTTACCTATGACTATACCGTACACAATAAACACGACTCACGAATGAATAACTTGATAACAGAGAGTACATGTTCAGCGAAAGGTAAAATTAAGACTGGCCGCCAGTGATTAGCACAACACTGAGCCAGTGGCTGGTGGTCACGTTCTAGCTGAGTTCAGCGCCAAGATATGAAAGTGCAAAATATGGTCGCACCGGTCTAGGAACATAACTATTTTAATATTTTAAATAGCGTATAAACGAAATAATTAATTCAAACTGTATTGTAGTTACTTTCATAGAGTGACTTCATGTCACAAGTTGTCTTGAAATACACCCATTTCGGACAAAATTTACCCGAAGATATATATCAAATAATGAACTAAAATGACGGAAAAACGTTAAAGGCAGTGTAAAAAATCGGTATAAATTTTGGTGAATGCATTATCATTACTACGCGTATGAAGTAATATATAATAAGTAAAAATCTTCTAGTTTTTACTATTATTTTCGAAATAATCGACTTACTACCTGTTCAATAACCTCCTTGTTCTTGTCGTCGTAACTTAATGTAGAAAAAACCAAGACCGCGCTATTTTCTAAAAAGAGAAAACTACCCACCTGAAATTACTATGAACAACAAGCAAATCCCGTTGGTAAATGTAGTCGAACACCTGTGTTACAATGCATAGTAGATTAACGCTGTATAAATCACGCAATAATTAAGGCGCACAAAGCTTTATATACGTTGTTTTCAATATTTTGCAGAAACTCAGATTTTAGCACCGTAAATAAAAAACCATCATATACAGCAATTATTAGGTCAAGATTAACGTAATCGTATCCTGTTGGGTATACAACAGCGCACACACCTACAGGTTGTGCAGTCAGTACTGTCGGACTTTTCTAAACGCATTGCGTTATACTAAACTATATTATTTATATGCTCAAACTACACTTCCCGGTATTTCATTACGTTTGTCAAAAACATTTCACAACAATTTTTGACACTTGCAAAAGCGTATCCAAATAGTTATTTGTACTTATAATATGGCTACATTGGCATCATCATCATCGTCGTATTGTTGGTTGCTGAATGTCGTGAATAGCCATTGTACGTTTATTTTTACGTATAAAATGGACTACTAACATTCAAGACTATTTATATGCGACGTAGATGTGCGCGCATATGGTGTTATATGGAGTAGTAGGGTGCCACTGCCTTCTCTGTAATAATTTAGAATTATATAATCGTGAAAAATTTTCTGTCGCGTGATAGTAGACTTAAAAATAATTATAAATAAAATTAAATTCCGAGCATTTCATAGTTCACCTATTTTTCCTGTTAATTTTAATATGATTCTTTTGTATTTCTTCTTGTATTTTTTTTTTTTTAATATATCATTTTTTCACTGTATATAAAAACAAATTTACTTAGATAAATGTTAGAGCGGATACGACAGTATTATATTATTGTCACGATTATATCATTTAGCCGTTTAAATAATCTTTATTTAATGTATTTATTTATTTACGATTCAATTTTATATCGTCTTCTTTTTCGTAATTGTATGGTATGTAAAAGATTTTAATAGGATTCTTATTCGTAAGATAATAAATTTTAAAGATAAATAAATAAATTTGCTTACCTCAATTACAAAATCGCGATTATGACTGTTACTCTACGTTATCCTACGGCGACGCGGACACTACGTACATTCCATAACCGTACATAACCACATACACACACACGTACGCACTAAAAAAGAAGTGCATATTTATCGGGAGTTTCCAGGAAACTCGATATTTTTTTTTTTTTTTTTTTTTTGTTAAAATATAATCAACAAACGAAGATTTCAGGTCCTTCAGAAATAATAAAACCCGCATGCGAACTGGATAATAAAGTCTGTAACTTCGTCGATTAAAGTACGCTACACAACATAATGTAAACACAAAATATGTTAGTACTGATTTTTATAGAATGATATATATACATAACACAGCACGCGCGCTTAGCACACATTCTAGATCGCAATATGTTACTGAACCAATTTTATCGATTTAAAAACTTAACGATGATAAATAAAAATAATCCCGTCGTTAAGTTACTAAATATTTACAAATGCACCTTCATAATGCGAATTCACGTATAAAATACAATTTCGTAATAGTTGCAGACGAGAACTATTCGTGTGACACAAGGTAAAACATTAAAGGATACAATTCGAAAACGTAATTTTAGTTTTCAAAATATTCTTCAACACCCACCTTATCAAAACTATGTCCTTAGTTTATCAGATCTACAATATTTCACGGGATAATTTTGAACTAATAGATGATGTCGAATGGGGAAACGATAGTAATGGGGGAAAGATTTTCAAAGATTAATAAAAGAAATTTAAAAAAACAAAAATTGTTTAAGAAAAATTAAAGACACAACTATGTAAAATAGTATATATACATAATTAAGCGAGAATATATATACAAATTCGTTAATTTATATATATATGATATATTTCAAACACACACACACACACATATATATATATATATATAAAACACACGATAGTCGTCATATATGGGCCCGACAATAAAGATATCAACATTAGGAAGTAAATAAATATAAATAAATCCGTATATATAGTGCGACTCAGAAAAGATGGATGAGTTTGTCGTTTTTTGAATAACTCATAAATTACTCGACCAAAAATGTTGAATAAAATTTGATTTAAAAATACGAAAATGAGAGATTAGCTTACAATCATTTGTGAAACACAATATCTTTCAGATGACCATCATTTGCAACAATACGTTCATTCAGTCTTTACAAAATTTTCGAACTTCGAGCATAGGTCGCTGAATTTTTGAAATTTCTTCAGAAATTCGAGTTTTCAGGTCCTCCATATCTCGTGTACGTTTCCATAATTAGATAATATAAAAACACACACATATATATATATATATAAAAGGAGAATATTCAGGGAAAATAGTAGTAGGAGATAGAGAAAATGTGAGTGAAAAAATTTGGTTTAAGCAAAGTGAGATAGAGTACACATACATAAAAATATTAATATACTAGGACCGTAAGAAAAAATATTCGTTAGGTGGGCATTAAGGTCCCCCATAATTGATATAAATAGAGGTGCGAATACCTCGAAATAAATTAGTAGCAGTCATATCTGCTTCTGTTCTGGACCTTGGAAGCCATCTGCCTTGAATTACCCACGTGGAAGACGCGCTTCATAAAAATACGAGATAAAAGAAGCCACAGAAAGTGAAGAATCAGAACCAAGGAATTCATACTTACGTTCTGCCTTGAACTAATATTCAAGAATACCAGACTAAAACAATTTGTCATAAAAAAAAAAAAGTAAAAGATATTCTAATAGGCAATAAAGCGGAAGTAGAATTTCGAGAAAAAATTAATAATTCTATACTCACGTCAGACGGTAAAATTAGTTTGAAAGAAATGTTTCAGAAATATAAGGTTTCCTCAGATCCACTTGGGTTGTCTAATAAATATAGTTATGAAATTAAAGTAAAAAACCAGGAACCGTTTGAAAGTAATAATTTCTATTCTACATCAGAAACAGCAAAAGAGCACTAGTTAATGAAGAGGATGACAAATTATTGAACGAATACATTATATCCGCGTGTCAATCAACATATTATCCTTTAGTGGTAGTAAATAAAATGACCGTAGTACGAGTATGTATAGATTCGCGTAAAATTATCAGATTTTAGTTTAAAAATCCACTCGAACAAAGCCAATAGATGCTATTTTAAGACGACTCGAGAGTTTAAAATATATAACAGCGATAGAGACCTAGCTCAGAGTTTTCTACGAATTCCTTTAAACACATAAATTCACGAAAATATTCACTTTTCATTCATGAAGGCAAGAGGTGTTATGATTATAATTTTGTATCTTTTAGGCTAATAATTAGTACCGCATTCTTTATTAATGCAACATTGTATTCGGAATAAACTGGAAATTTTATCTGGTCATATTTAGATGATCTGCTCGTCATTAAGAAACGGAGGACGAACATTCACAACACACCAGCATAGTGCTGAGAAAACTTAAAGAAACGAGAATGATAATAAATTTTTAAAAAGCCGAGTTTGCGAATAGAATTCTTAGGTTATAAATTAACTAAAATTGGCCTAAGCATGACGAGAGAAAAAAGAAAATCTACTTAATTTTCCACAACCACAAAATAAGGAATCAAGGTTTCCATGTAATTTATACCGGAAGTTTATACAAGGTTACTATAAGCGATGAATAATTTATTTGTAAAAAATGTTTCATTTAAATGGAGGTAACGAACAAAAAGAGGTTTTCCATAATTTTAATGATAAATTTTGTGAAACAATGTCATTATAGTACCAGAATTATATAAAACTAATTTATATAAGCACCGATCCAAACAAGTACATAATCGCAAGTCAACTACAGCAGCACGAAGAAGAGGATGACAAACCAATAATGTTTGTAAGCAGAACACTAAACAAACACGAAGTAAAATATCGAAAACGAAAAGTGTAATATTCCCGTATATGAAGTACCGAATAATAATATTAGAATATGAAACCGAGGTACATACCTTACGTGAAAAACGGTGACAGATATATTTGGAAACATCATCAGTTTCTCTGACAAACGATCATACAATTATGAATACAAAAAATAACAGCGAAGAAAATACAAAAAAAAAAAGTATCCAGTATCAGTGACATGGTAACGCAAAAGAACAATGCTGCATCAAATCGAAGCAAGAAAAAAAAGTCGAAAACTCGATCTCATATGCAGAACCGTATGTGATAAAATACAAAAAGAACCCGGAAGGATGTACCAGAGAAATTTAAGAAGAATTGAGTAATGAATACAGCCAAAAAAAGGGAAAAAAGCGACACTTAAATATGTGTAATTACATGGATGTAGACAAGAAGGTTACGCATGTGCATAAAAATAATTGCATCGATATACAGGTGAAAAAACTCATGAAATTAATGGGCTTCGCGAAAAAAGAATACTTTTTGTAATTAAAGAGGCGAAATTAATTAGTATAATAATGCTTTTTATATAACATTAAACCTAATATTAACACACACACACACACACACACACATATATATATATATATATATATATATATATATATATATAATAGTTTTAAATTCGGTGTCAATAAAAAATGAATACGATATAAATTACGTCCCTACCTATATGTACGTATGTGCAGAATCGACATGAAGAAAATGAAATTTTATATAAAAACCAATGATTACCATTTTCTTATTAATAATATAATTATGTCTATTATGTAAGTTGATTAAATCATAATATCACATATATTAATTTCGTTTATAAATATATAAATTGTTAATATCATGTGTATAAGTCGTCTGTTAATAGAGGAATTTTAGCGATTAAAAAACAAAAATACAATAAATAAGGATATTATTCATCAATTAGACGACCGTCTAAATACATAGTTTTACACGTGTAAACAAATTAATCTGCACAAAAATGAGAACAAACACGAAAATCAATCTCACATGTATACATATATAATAATCATAATAATAACGACAATAAATACTACTAAACCTGAAATAAAATCGCAATAAATAAATGAACCTGTATGTTAAGCAAGCTAACCCAGGAAATTTCACGCCTAATAATCACGATTCACTATTTGAATTATATGTGTATGAAATCGCGGAGAGTACAATAATCATCCTCAATTTTATCTCGCGTGAACTACTTGCAAGATCATAATTGTATTGTAGGAAATATTTACTTTAGTGAATTATAACCTCAATTATGTAGATATTGTAGTAAATAGCTTAATGAAATTTCATTATACCAGGGGTACTGATGTTTACGATAAATCCCATTCGATCAAAATGAATATTAAATACGTCAAACCAGAAGAACACTTCCCAGGACCGCCAGAAAGAGGAAGGACAATGTTAAACGTTTAAAACCGCACTATTTAAAATATAAAAGTTGTTGACTACATCTATATATATATATATATATATATATATATATATATATATATATATATTCTTCTTTGAATCATAGGTGCCTAGCAGAGACATCGAAATGCTATCATAATTCAGATTTTTCAGTAGTTTGTGCCATCCAACTCTACTGTATGCTCATGCACACAATCACTGAAACTCTTCCCGGTAAATTATGTCGTTGGCCGAAAAAAACCGTCCAATTCTGATCAGAACTTCCTCCATTAATAGACGTTTAGGTTCGCCCATCTCCTGCAATATTGATTCATTGGTCCTCGTGACCGTCCATGGAACACGTAGCATTCGTCTCCAACACCACAATTTAAGGGAACCGATGTACTTGCGTTCTGTTCTGTTTATTGTCCAGGTTTCAGCACCATATAAGAAGATTGAAAATAGTAATGCTTTTTCAAGCCGAATTTTAACTTTTCTATTTATCTTTTGATCGCGACAAAGTTTTACTAAGGGCCCCATCGCGCCTTTGGTTATCTGCATGCGGTGTCGCAGTACAATCGACCCTGAGTACGTAAACTTGTTGACTCCTTCTATACCATCTATTTGCTTATTGTTAGGAGAGTCATACTTGGCTCGGTTAACTATCATCATTTTAGTCTTTTTCTTGTTATCAGACCATATTGTGCACGATTTCTTCCAATCTTCGCAGTAAACATGTTATATTTGCGGTACTTGTGGTATCGTCAGCATATCGGAGGTTTCATGCTTTGCATCCACTAACTGAAAAGCCATTGTTCCATTCTATAGTTTCTTTCTCCTCGTTATATACTCTGTATATATATTAAAAAGGAGTAGTGGGAGCAGACATCCTTGTCTGACACATCTCTCTAAATTGAAGTTATATATATATATATATATATATATATATATATATATATATATATATATGTATATATATATATATATATATATATATATATATATATATATATAAAACAACAACAATGCTAGCATTTGACGTTTATGTAAATATAACCGTTGCAAAAATTACGAATATTAAAAATATTTATAAGATATTGGAAGTAATAAAACGAGCACGTTATCAAATTATAAAATACATACATGCTTTCAGTTTGTATTATACGCCAGAAGCAAAGAGAAAAAAGCCGAGAGGAATTACAATTAGTATGTTTTAAAAATTTTTTTTTTAAATAATTTTGTAATAATAGTGTGAAAAGGGCCTGCCATTTGGAAATAAAGCTAATCTTTTTGGATCGAGCGCGAGCTTATTAGTGGCAAATTGAATAAGTAAACTTCAAATCTTAGCGGGCGGCGTGATTATAGGACGATGGTCGTATATTTACCGGACAATAAAGATATCATGGAATAAGTAAACCTCAAATCAAGTTAAAGTTTACTAGAATAAATAAACTTCAAATTAAGTTGAAGTTTACTTATTCGTAAGACGGCGGGGTTATACGAAGGTATTCACCCGACAATAAAGTAAAACCATATAATTAAATCCGTTTACACATATTGTTATTCACACGCATAATAACCATAAATATACGTATAGTTTTCTCCGTTAGTTTTGTACCTGTTACGCGCGATTGCAGGCGCGCCTATTATATATGTCTTAAAAAAAAAAAAAATCGATGGATATAAGCAATATATAAATTAATTAGTAATATACGAAAGGGAATAATATTTGGTATTCGTTTCGATATAACAAGAAACAAATATTTAATTTATTTATCGAGTTAGAAATTCATTTAAAATAATCTACGTGTAAATCGACGCACTCTATCGTAACAGTCGCAGACGTACATATATAGTTACAATTATTATTATTTTATAGTCTAATACCTGGTTCAAGATGAGTGAACTATTATCATATAGTAATGATAATAATGATCATTAACATTGAATTACTAGCAGTCATCTCTGATTCTGCTCTAGATCTCGGAGCCATCTATCTTGAATTACCCACAAGGAAGACGCGCTTCATAAAAATAGAGATCAAAGAAATTACAGAAAATTAATTGCTCGCTGCCTTAACTATACACGAGGAAGACGTTTTAGGAAAAATATTCCGAAGCTCAATCTGAAATTCGGACTTACTCGCTGACGTCAACTACCCATGAGGAATGCGTACCAAATCCGAAACCAAACCGAAAATTCAGACTCAAGATTTGTCTTGAACTACATACAAGGAAGAAAAATAATCTCAAGCATTAGATAAGAAATAATCAACTTTCTAAGCTCAGCATTAGGAAGTTGAGTAATATGCCAGTAGTCATCTGCGTACACACGCACAAATAAATTTCTTTCGCACGCTGCAAATATGTTTAATTTGAAAAATTGCTGAAGTTCAATTGCCATACTACCTCCTACATTTGGAAATAGTTTTTCGATTCTACAGCTTCCCTTAGCTGGTTACAACAATTACTTAATTATAGTCATATTATGATCTAATTGCAGTTTGGTTCATGAATGTAAGGAAGTAGTAAAATGGCTAATTAACATAAACAGTACACAAACGCAAATATACATATATATATATTCCAAATCTTAACAATTTATAAAATTCATGTAACGGATTTCATAAAAAATATGTTTTTTTTTTAATGATCAATAGAAAACAAGTCATAATAAAAAAAAGAGAAATAATTCATATCATACGTACAGACAATTTTTAAATTTAAAACGATTATACGTTCATTTTCTCTACCAAAATAAACGGGAGAATAACAATTTAATATGTTGTAGTACTGATTAAATGATACTTCGATCAAGCTTGTAATTACTATATTAATAATATATATACACGCACACATACGTATTAATTACGTTACATAGAAAACACGATGACATAACACGTTGTATCTATGTAACTAGTACTTTCGTATCACACAATTCTATTTGTGAATTTATTCATTAAATGCAAAGTATTTAATTCCCGTAATTATAATGACTGATCAGTAATTTAATAAGGGGGTAAATTTTCAAAATGTTACAAAAAGAATAATTCAAAATAATACACATACAACACACTCATATATACATATATATACACACACCAAATGTTCAAAACAGAAAATTCAATGAGTTCGAGTACACCATCGTGGTAATATTTTAACGATAATCTACAGGGTCAATAAATTTTAAAGCACGGTAGTGAAAGATAATCAAAGAAATTGTATTTTTCAAACATGTTGATCTAAAATAGAAAATAAAATGATGTAAACTGAACAGATAAAGAATAGATACTTGTGAATTTATTTGCTACATTGATAAAACACATTAAATAGAAGTATTTCCAGTTTTTAACAACAATTTATCATAACTGTCAAAATAAACCTTAATTTACAACAAAAAAAATCTTACCAGTAACGCTATACTTCAGAACACTGTAACCTGCCTACAACGTAAGCAGCATGCGTAAACACCAAAGATGGTACCAATTTTTTTTTTTTTTTAAAGTAAAAACTTACTGGTACAAAATCTACATACAATTAGTTACAATATTATATTGATATTCAATGTATGCAGACTTTCTAACGCGATCCGTGACCATGATCACTCATTTCTAAAACACGTTTAAAACAAGTATAAACAATATCTACGACAATAATAATCGTGTATTTAGCTAAAAATTAAAGTGCCATCTAATATATATATATATATATATATATATATATATATATATATATATATATATATATATATATATACATTGTTTTCTACAAAAATAATTTATAGTGTTTTAGGCTAATGTTTTTATTTTTATTTTAAGAATAAGTATGTGAACATATGCGATCCGTAAAGTTCTCTACACGACATACAACATATATATACACACACACACATAGATTCCTATGTATTAAATTAAAACGAGTTAATGGATTCACAGAAGTATGCATTCAATATTGTTGTGAGCCAAGTCAAATACACTCAAAAACCCATCTAATTAAAGAAACAGAATTTTTGTATATATATATATATATATATATATATATATATAAAAATGTACTCGAAAATATAAAATGCCGATACGTACCTTTGAATGATGTTAATATCTAGTATAACGTTTTGCATAAGCGAACGAATATAGGCACTCGAATTCAATTCTTTTCTGCAGTTTCATTGTTTGAATTCGCGAAATTTTTCCTCCAAAGTTTATTAATTTTAGAAAACAACATCGAATTTAGTTTCCCATGGAAACTTAGTATCAGATTTATATAACAACTTTAATTGGGAAAACATTTATAGTTATTTCACTCATGACTGTACACGTACAATAATCCAATAAACGTATTTTTATTGTACAGACGTTAATATCAATGAATTATGATAGTGTACACGAAAACATTGAGCTGCTTTGTTGTAGCTTGTAAGTGATGTTTTCACCGATTCACAAACAGCGAAAATGTATACACTTTTAAAAGTGTTCAAAAATAGTAATATAAACAAAATTATACATGATTGTCAATAATTAACAGATCAAACTGTAATACAGAAACATCAAATATGCGGATTCTAATGTCATATCCCGTTTGTTGTAAAAAAATTCCTTATCATATCGGTAGGTCTATAATATAATATAAATGAATGACATTCGCCCCGCGTTTATTGAATATTAAATATTTTACACCGCGAATTACAATAAAACCGGTGTACTATTAAATATATTATAAATTATTCAAATTCAAAATTTCATAAATATTTACAATAACAAAAATCAATTTACAATATAACTTAATAGTTGATGTTTCATCGAGAGTTTATATCGTTATCATCAGAATTTAAAAATTAGACAACATACACACATATGTATATATACAAGACATGCGTACGCATTTACGCAGGAAAACAAAAATGAGACGCAAAAATTTTGCATTCGTGTCAACATTTCTGTTGAAAACAGCACTAAAAACATGATTTAGATAACTATAAACAAATGGGTGTATTATTACAGTTAAAAACTACATTTATCTTGAACATGTTGTTTAATAGCCGATTACATTATTGATGGAATATGTGACTTCTTGCACTGTTCTTGTTATTATGTTTTACATTCGAGATGAAATTCTCCAGAATAAAATTTCCACAATATACAAGTTTTTTTTTCTGCCTTTTAATCAAAATAAACGGAGCATATAAACAAACATAGCTACAACTTGCTACTTAGCGACATATATTTTAGGTATTCATGCACAATTTCAGTTTTGTTAACCGATGCCAAAGAGTACAACGCTTTTAACTACAAGCAGCTAGGTAATGTACGTAAATAAAAATTCTGGCTATTCGATTCTTCTCACATTTAAAGGCGTATTATCTCTAACTTCCTGATGTTTGCAATTATTATTATATACGTGTGAGAACCATAGCTGTTGCCACACCCAGAACGATCATGTTCATGTTTATTTAACAAAATTAGTAGATTCTTTGTAAAATTGTATCTTTTACCCACATACATTCGTTAAACCCGAAACTTAACATTTTCATCATATTATATATGAAACCACGAATGCCGAATATTTTTAAATTTATTATTTTTGGGTTATTTCATATTAATGTCAAAATAAAACGTAATTCACCGACAGAGAGAAAATTTCAATACGTTCAGTCTGAATTATAGATCGTGTACGTATTGTGGTAAATAGAATAAACTATCTAGCTCTGGCGGTTACTACGTTATCAGACTGTCATATGACTAACCGCGAGGATTCTTCCTTTTTTTTTTTTACTTTGAAGAAACATATCTAACAACCATTTTCTTCCAAATCGTTCTATCTGTTGCTTTCCGCATCCAATTGATCCCAACATGTTTAACATTGTCGTCTTTTTGGTCTTTGAATTTTCCTTTTCGTATCCAGCGAAATCCATTCTATACATTTTCTGGTCCAATTATCTCTAAAATTTTCCTTTCCAGCTCTCGCTGCACAATTTGTAACTTTTTTATTTGCTTAATATTATATGACCATGTTTGTGATCCATAAGTAATCACCGGTATGATACATGTATTAAATACTTGTGCTTTTAACGATGGACTCATTTTCTTAATAAAAATTTCCTTCAAAGCTCAATACTTTTTCCATTCCAATTGCTATTCTTCTATTTAATTCCTTGTCTATTTTGCCTTTAAATGAAATTAGTTATCCAAGATATAAACTTACTCAACCCATTTTAATTTGTTAGAATTAATGGTCAAATTTTGACATGTGCTATTAGTCAATAATTAGGTTTTTTCTTATTTATACTCAGTCCTGCTTTTTTTACAATTTCTTCTAGTTCGTTAACCATCATCTGTAATTGTTCAGCCGTAGAAGCTACGCGAAAGGTAAATTTTTTAAATGTGTACCATTGATGTTTATTCCATATTCTTTCCATGATAACTTCCTAAATAGTTGTTCCAAAACCGCGTCAAATAAGACTGGTGACAGAGGTCCCCTTGTCTAACTCCTTTTTTCATTGGAAAGCTTTTTCCTTTCTGATCCAATATTATTTTCTCCTGGGCATTATCGTAGCTATTCTTTATTATTAGGCAGCGCTTACTTTCAATGCTTTTATGCATATTACATACGCCTTCATGGTGATAATTAGGTACATGTGTCCCAATTAAAAATGATGTTAAATTATGATTTGATTAAATTATTATACAAAATAATATAATCGTAATCCACACAAACACGAAATACTTACACCGAGTGTACAATATTCATGCATACGCATATATATAAACACACACACACATATATATATATATATATATATATATATATATATATATATATATATAAGGAGAGGGAATCTCACAATTAGAGAGGGTCGATGTTTGCAGCCCGCTACTATGCTGTTTTGATGGCATGTGTATAATCTGGTGTTTATTATTCTATTACAAAAGTCAAATCACGATAACAAATTAGACTTCTTGATGGATATTTTGCATGCATGATTTAAAGGCAGAATTATTTCTCGCCAAGATAATGTGAGTTGGCCGGCAAGATCGTGTGATTTGACCCCGGTAGAATTTTACTTTTGTTGTTTCCTAAAGTCGCAGGTCTGTGCCAATAAGCTGCAATCGACCAATGCCCTTAAAGCCGACATTATCAACGCTATTGTTTCAAATCAACAAAATTTATGCGACAGAGTTATTGAAAATTACACATCCCGGATTCGTGTCACCGTGGACATTTAACGATGTTATATTTTATATATGGGCCTTTCAAATAAAAAATGAATTTCCTTAATACCTCATACGAAACATTTTATTTCATTTCAACACCAGCCCAAACACATGTATATAGATAATAATGAATATTTTATATCACTATCCGCACTGGAGATACTTTACAATCAATTTGCCAGTATAAATGTACTCGTATTTTATAAACAGAGGATTTTTTCTTAATAAAGTTATTGCCTATGATAAATCATCAGAATTATTCTATCAAACATCTTTATTCTAATTTTCAAATTCGTAATTTCCTACTTTGCATTTTTCAAATCGTGTTAAATTTGCGTTATCTTAAATAATTATTTTCTAATTTAATACCAACACTTATCTATCCCCAAATTTTCTTTATTCGTTAAAATTACACGTCAATTATCGTCGTTTTCTAACAAAAAACTGGCAATTCAATATTCTTTTTAGATATCTATGTCAATAATTATTCAACATTTTTCTAATGATAGTACAAATAAATTAGTTTCAAAAATAAATTAAGCATTTGATATGAAAATAAAAAAATACTGCGAACGTGAAAATACAAATTAGGCGAAATAATACGAAAAAATTGCGAGGAACAAAAGATAACTGAATTTGAAGTAGTCACAATCTTATTTGACTATTATTGTATTCCGTTCAAAATTCCTACCGCGTATTGTATTTACCTTGAATTCTCTCGAAACAGAATTCCTATGTTCGGGAGAATCAGAGTTGGAAGAAAGAAAAAATTCACATAAAACAGCCTATTATATAAATAAAAATATATAATTAAATATTACATTGTTAATTAAATTACATGAGCAACGTTATAATTATCCAAAATAAGGGTACCTACATACGGAACCGAATGTAAAACTGCAAATGATCGCATCAATCATTAATAGCATACAAAATGAAATATATAAATAAATTTTGCAAATAGTAAAAAAAAAAAAAAAAAAAAGTAACAAGTATAAAATAGTAATCAAACGTCCAATAAAAGGCCAATTAAATTATATAATTTAAAATAATAAATTTTATAATTACCACTACAATGATATATCCAAACGACGCATCTTGAGCAATCCAACACAAGGTGGTTTGTTACAATCTTCCCCCGTCTTCTTTAGCTCTCAGCAAGGTGGTGCTAATGTATAGGTACGTTGGCTCGATGCCTTTCTATCGTAAAAAATTTTCATCCTGATTGGATTCGGACTCAGGACGGCGCCAAGGCATTATAATTACATCACGAGACCTTTCATCATACATACATACATACATACAAACACATACACGCATATATTTTTTTCCTTCGAATACGGTCATCTACGGACCACGTGAAAAGAAACTTTTTCTTTTCCTCTCTTCTAAGTATTTATTCGTAGTGTCACTATGCTTTTTCTTCATTTTTGCCCGGTTCTTATTACTTTTTGTTCCCAATTTTAACCACAGCTGTTTATTACATAGTGGTTCCAAGCTCTCTAGAATGTCACTGCCATTTTTGACAGTGATGGATTCTTTTTTCAGATTATTCCTGGGCTAGTAGTTCTCTTTGACTTAAATTTCATCATGCTTTTATAAAATCTAAAATTTATTGTTAATTATAAGGGAGAGGGAACAGATTAATATAGCTGTTGTGAAAATAAAACTAGTATTGAGTACTAGCTTTTGGATTTTTATTCTATTTCATTAATTATTCTTAGTATTACATATTTCATTACATTCATTAAATTATACTATTTATTGCTTTTAATTTATTTCATTTCAGTTTTATAGTACTATACACACACACATACATACATACATACATATATATATATATATATATATATATATATATATATATATATATAGGCATTTAAAATTGAATAGAATAACTGGTTACTATTAACCCTGCTTTACTGACGTGTGCAGCAAGACAAAATAATGCAGTCAATGAAATATAAAAAAGAATAAATTCGTAAATTCTTTAATATAACAAGATTCTGTTTAACGTCCTTAGAACCGTAAATTATTTCGTTTCGAGGTTTGAACAACCTATATGTTTACCTTTACTACCTAGCCAAATAGCGAAAAAAAGAACGCTTGATCAACTAACTTTAGAGGCAACGAACAAAAAGATCAAGATCAGCCTGTTATTTAATACAACGGAAATGTCGAGTAAATCGAATTTTAAATATAATATTAGCCAGACCTTTTAAAAATATTAGTATAACTTTTATATACAACTGCGTTTTATTCTCAAAATATGTTATTTATATGCATATATATATATATATGTGTGTGTGTGTAAAGACAGCGTACAACAACTTTGAACCAAACCAAATCATATTTCTCTTTTCCTGGTTGCATCTATTATTTCGTTTAGTTGCCGTTTTCCAAATCCTGTTGTTATCATTTCCATTCTTTTTTTTCCCGCTGCCGGTTTCCCTTCAATCTTGCCTTGCATTGCAAGCAAAAAATTCCTCCTTCTCGGATCTTGTGTCCCACGTATTTCTTTTTATTTTTCATATATATATATAAAATGCATATACTCACGCACATATATGTGTTCATTCAATGTAGATATTTTTTTTCATTCAAAATCAAACACAAATGTAACGGCTTAATTAGGATTCGAAGAATAATGTTAAGGAACACTAAACCCTTCATAATATACAGTAATGTTTTTATCAATCGAGTTCACGACCATCTTTAATATAACTGATTTGAAACCCCCATCTTTCACAGTCTACACTTTTTAAAATTTAACACACTTTCAACCTTACAATTTTAATTGCAATAAACGTACAACGTTCGTAGTAAGTATTTTTATCTGAATCAACAATTTCACCGTTAAAATACATAAATAGATAATACAATTAAATATTAAGTAAAAATTCATGCATTATACTTAACATTTTTCTAAAATTGCGAAGATTAAAAATATATAAACTTTCGTTTATAAAAGTAACTTAAGTGTGCGTGCGATAACATATTTCATCGATGAACGTGTCAATAATAGAACCCAATATTTAATAAGTTGTCTCTATAGATCTAAGTGAACATAATATTCACTTATATACATATATTATCCTTCATATTTCGAGAATAGAGATTTAAAAAGTACTAATAATAATAATAATAAGTACATAAATATAACCGTACGTAAGGAAAAGAGTACGTGCTGGAGTTCAAGCATGATCGAAAAAAGACAAAAACAAAATATCTCGAAATTAAAATGTTAATGCCCGACCGTACGAAATTCTAGAGAATTTTGCTATGTACGTGCACAGACATTGTATGTAAATAAAATGAAAAAAAAAATTAATATTTTTAAGTCGACCACCGAATTAATAAATATTAATTTCGCCAATATAACGCGATAAGATTTTCCTATCAATATCTACGGCGTTTATTATGATATTCTTCGCCCATAGGAGGGCCTGGTCCCCAACGAGTTCCACGTGAATTCTGATCATCCGGACGGCCACCATCGAAACGGGAACGATCAAAACTTTCCATAAATACTTTTGTATCCTAATCGCCGGTAAAGTAAACCAGGTAAAGTTAGGAAAAAACATAAAATTAATTAATGCCTGTTTAACCTATGTGGAAGTAATCGCGAGCTTAAAAATGAATATTAAATATGCCAAATTTACACGCCTTTTAAGAAATTCATGTGTTTTTTTTTAAAAATATCGAATTAATCGATTTTTAATAAAATTAGGTTCGTATATATATATATATATATATATATATATATATATATATATATATATATATATATATATATATATATCAACGTCGCCAGATTTGTTGCTACCGTGGTATTCTTTGAAATGAAAATTGATACAAGAGTAAATAATATAATTTTCGGCAGTCGTATAAAAATAAGACCAACCAAAAAGAATTTAAATAAAGAACACGGAATTTTCCGTATGCGATCAGCGAGAGGAGAATCATAATTATATTCGATGAACATACAGAAAACAATTGAGAGAAGTGTGCATTATTTTCTCAACAGTATAACAAAGATAAAAGTTAAACCTAAAAAGTTAAAAATCGCCTTAATCCAGAAGCTAAAATGCAAATACATATCTATTTATCGGTCTTTTTAAATTTTTTATATACATGTGCGTTACATTAAGCGGTGTAACACACGTCTTTACTCTATACTCGTTTAAAAAAAAAATATTTCTAGACATACTTGGTTATCGCCAATCTTACAGATAACAGTAATAAGTTAAAAATATTACATTATATTTCAGACGCGTAAACAATTCTAATGTTACAAAAATCATAATTAAGATAATAGATTGACATCATTATAATAAAAACAAAACTCAATTCACACGGGTTAATTTCACACTCATCTTTCAGATCTACTTCACGCCATATTGTTTTATTTGATTATGTATTTGTATTAATTAATTTAACATAAAGTCTAAAATATACGGAACTGACGGAGAATTTTATTTCTTAATGTATTATTATTATTTATTAATTATTTGTAATAGTACTATCGGATTAGTGGATTTTAAAAAATATATAATATTTTTTAATAAATTTTTTCCCATTTAAAGAATGCACTGATCACATTTTTGTCCCGGGCCTACAAATTAATGTGGCGAGTTTGTGCTTAATATACAATTTATTTATGTCACACATACACACATCACGCTCTATTGTATTATAATCAACGAGAATATACATGTTTATATATATCCATATTTACATATGTATTATACATACAGTTGTATTAATTTCCATTTGACCACGATAGCTGAAAGCTGACTTTAAATTTGACTATATACTGACATATGTACGTGTATATATATATTACGTGTATATACGTACATACACATGTCAATATATATATATATATATATATATATATATATATATATATATATATACTCTCTATCATTCTACATATCATGTAGTTTAATCAAGTTGAAGAATACAAAATTCGCGCAAATTTAACCAAAACGGTGACGTATTTAATCTAATCAACGTGTAGCTGTATAAAATTTTTCAAAAAGTATTACTGTAAAAATCTTTTGCCAAAGAGATCAATCCATCAAAATTCTAATTAACATTCGTAATATACGTAAAATAGAGAAGACAAATGTTGTGAAAAATATTTTAAAAGATAATTAAAGAAACCGTAAATTTGTACGCTTTATCGATCTTTAATAAGTAAAACGAACAATTTAGTAGACTGATTTTCATATAGAAACGAACGTATGAAAACATTAAAGATAATATTTAACCGATAACTTTCAAGTAGCACGCGCGAGGAAATGAAGACAAATTAAAACGAATTTAATAAAATGATTAATTATTAATTATTTGAAAACCCGAGTAATTAAATATTACGAAATATTAAGAGTAAGGAAGATATTTTTTCTCACACATATAGTGCTTAATATGATTTTAAATTTTATTTAAACAATCACAATATGATTAAAATCTAGCAAAAAGATAAAAATAATAGTCTTTAATTATATAAATAATTAGCTTTTGCAGTTCCAAAAACTGGAATAGAAATATATCTTTAAAAGATTAAATATCAGATAGACAATTAGAATTTGCATTTATTCCGATTAACATTTAAAAAAGTAACTATCATGCAAAAGTTGAATTTAAAAAAAAAAAATCTATAAAGTAAAAATTCAAATCGCGAACATCAAAAAATTGAATTCGGAATAACTGCGTTAATCGGGGAAATTACTACTGACATTAGATCATCTAGTAGGTGACTTAATTCTGGCCCCAAATTGAAAGCGAAATAATAAAAGAAATAGGATGCTCTAGAAATAACGATATATTACATAGCCACGTATCTATGTCGCAAGCATAGCAAAAACAACACCAAATCATAATTAAACGAATTATTATTTTTAAACCATCTAAAGTTGATTAAAAAATAAACAACAAAAAAAGTTAAAATGACTAAATTTTTAAAATGATTTTAACTCTCGTTATTTTTTTTTTTAAATCACCACATTCCAAATTTTTCAAGTAAAGTTGATTATTATTAAAAAAACAATATAAAATTAAAATATTTAAAAAAAAAATATTACATTCCACAGCTCACATTATAATACGATGTAATTATCTGTTATTATTATTATTTTATTCACAATTAATGGTAGATTTTTCTTTGATTGTTCCATACGTCATTCAAACGCGATAATTCGTTCATCTATTTTTTCACAAATACGTAACTTTTGAATTCAAAATTATAAAAATTTTAACCAAACGCTTACAATTAGTCTTAAAATGCTATATTAAATCATTCTTGAAACTGTTTATCTCATAAGTATTAAGCATGAGGTATGAAAGGAACTTCCACGAGATGTTTGTGAAAACAGCAAAAAGTTTTTCTGGCTAATCATTCCTGTGTTAGATGCAAAAGCGTTGTTAGTAATTAATATGGAAGAGTAATTTCATAGCGAAATTATCCTCCGCCGGTATACAAATATACCTTACGCGCAGAAAAGGAATCCATCGTCATAAAAAGCGTTGTTATTGGTCAATTATATTCTGGACTGCCTTGACATAATGTTCCCGTTAATAATGACGATTGAGAAAATCTTGAAAAAGTCTGAAAGCTCTGGAATATAAACTGTCAAAAATTTTGTACGAATAGTGTTAAAATATTACGAGAAAATTTTAATGTTTAAGTTGGCGAAGAAAGATGTAATATGCAGCGTGTAAGGTAACAAACAGAAATTCAGAAACATCGACAAGATCATCTAAAGGTTTTAACCCTAAACTAATGTTTAATTTTTTTTTTAAATTACCAAAAAAATACAAACACAGAAATAACCAAATTCAAAATTTAGAACACATTGGGCTATAACTATAACCACTGAAGAGGAATAACGAATGTGAATGTTTAAATATTGAAAGAGCTGACGATAAATTCCGGGAAGTCAAACCGTCGATCGAAGTAAAATTTGACTAATATTTTAGTATAACGTGAAAAGTAATTAAACGGAAGTCGCTTAATGATAATTATGAAGACTATGGTTAGAAAATGAAAAGCACCTTATGAAAGTCGACGATGAAAGGTAATTTAAAATTATGCCGCAGAATTTAATTATAAATAAAAATGTCTCAAAATAATAGTTACAATACAATTTGTTATTTCGTTAAAAATACGATAGTTATTTAATTCGGTAGAATAAATTATTATTCGTTTTGAAAATATTAACGAGTACCGTAGAAAAATGTAAATAAAGTTTCTACGTAGAGGGCGCTACTTTTATTCGATAGGTATAAAAATGGTAAAATTGATAAAGAAAAATTAGCGTACTTCTGCTGTTCCCGATTGGACACCGAAAGCTAATTTTATCGTGTTTATAAAAATCTACAAACAAAAGGAAAAAAAACAACGATTAAATCGACATTATTCGAATATTTGAGTTAGTGAAAAAAGAACGCATAAAAATTGAAACAATCAATCTGTAACATTCAAGTAGAAACCGCCTAAAATACGCCGATAAAAAAACTACAGAAATAAGGAATCCGTTTCGCATGCAATTATTAGTAGAGTATGTTTAGAGATACAAAATAAATTACAAACGTTTACAAAAAAAACTTTGAAATAGAAAACATAAAAATTAAATACGACGATAGAAACAATAAATCCAACATTAAACAGAATCCCCCTCCAAAAAAAATATAAAACTATAGAAAGAAGGAATACGAGGAATATTTTGCATGCAATTAACGATAGAAACAATAAATCCAATATTCGAGACAGAAACCCTAAAAAATGAACCTTAAAAAAATCATTGGAAAGAATAAATATCAGAAATCCGTTCTCCGTGCAATTTGAAAGAAAATTTCGAATAGATAGAAATCGAATATAAACAATAAAAGATTACGTGGATGTATGATTAATTAATAATATCCGCCTATTATCGTATTCCAGAAAAGCGTGTCATATGTTAGAGAACTTATGAATAAATATTACGTACAAAGTAAAAATTGAACAAAGTTTCGAATAAACCATATTACGTAAATCCGATGTCGACAATAATTTTATAACAAAAAAAAAATCGATTCATATATATATATATATATATATATATATATATATATATTAATTTTAATAGTGTAATAGTGGATACAATAAATCCGATTGGAATTCGAAACGAAAGCTGAACAGTTTTGACTATCAATAATATTCGATATATGCGAACTTTCGAAATTTGACATGAAAATATATAAAAACCAGGATGATAATTCCACGATAGCGGATCGAATAGACGTTTGGAAATTTAAATTATTCGAATGTTCTAAAATAAAACGTCGCAATGGGGCGTACTACTTAATGAAATTTTAGAAGTATAAAAAAAAACAACCGTTTCAATCACAATGTCCACGATATGGTGCAGGAAATTTTAGTGTTAACAATTTTTTCGGATTCAAGAAAACTATCAATTTCAAAAATATTTGTATATAAATATACAGAAAATTATCCACAGTTCACCCAAAAAGGGGTTTTGCGTCAAAATTTTTTAATATACAACTGAGAGGTCTAATACGCTTATTTTAACCCATTCAATCACGATGTCTCCACTATATGGTAGACAAAATTTTAATGGTAACAAAATTTTTTATTTTCTCGTTGACAGCGTAAAGCGCATGCAAATTATTAGTGAACTACCGTGCGTTACATAAATTAAAAATTTCGCTTGAATCACAAGCCATTATAAGCAAACAGTACGCGACGATTCGTATTAAAATTACCAGTAGCGACTCCGGTTTCGCAGGTCGTTCATCCTACCGAAATTAAACGATTTTTAATTATAGTTACTTTAAAAAATACATTTTAAAAGTCGTTCGCAACAAAATGTGAGCTACGTAAAATACCGTTATCGAAAATGACGAAAAAAAAATTAATTCACGTATTATATATATTACATACATATATATATATATATATATATATATATATATATATATATATATATATATATAAATATATATATATAATATAGGTATAAAGTAGATTCTCCTCCAAGACTTTAATAGCGTAGATTGTTTAACCGGATCCCAAGCAGTCAAGCAGTGTTTATATCATAAATAATTGTCAAGAATCATAAAAATATCCACATCCTAGAAAGATCGACGAATATCGGAAGTTCACTGTTATATATATATATATATATATATATATATATATATACACATAGGGAGGAAATGAATATGTTAGAAAATCTCGATAATATCCGTTGTCCTTCAAGTTGCTCGTTTACTGCTGAAATATAACACGAAAATGAATTTCACGAAGGCGGATAGTAAAATAGAATTTTTGAAGTATGTCAAAATAACACCAGACTAATGATGATAATTATAACGAGTAATTTTTAACCATTACGATGCAATTAAAACAACGAAGATTGACGATGCACTAAATTTGTATAACACAATCCAAAGAACCACATTTTGACAATATTTCAAAAATTAAAGAAATTAATAACCGAATTTCAAAATACGTAAAATGTAAAGCAAAATAATCGTACATTTCGTTCATCGATCGATAGGTTAAGTAAACAAAAGTAATTGGATTACTTTCAATGGATCGCGTATATTAAACCTGCGAGATAAGTGTGACTGTTTGGTGTGTGTAATGCGTAGTGCACAATAAATAAAAACGATAAACACAAATAAAATTACGATAGTCGTTAGGGGAGGTGAAAAACCATACACACGAAAAAGGGAACGTTTATAATTTTATTATGTACGAAATTGTTTGTTTTAGCCCCGTATGAAGATAATTGGATTACCCGCAATTTTATTATTATTTACAAAATAACGTAGCACATTATTTCTTTATAAAAGACGTGCAAATTGCATTTATCGTAAGAAAACCAAATAAAAATATATTATTATTATAGAAATAAATATATAAGAAAGGCCGTCATCAATAAATTCACTAAACAGAATTAAAAAAAAAATTAGAAACAAATAATGAACAAAAACTAAAAATTAGGTTACTAATATATATTTCTGAACCGTCTATTTTATTACTGTATCTAATACTTAAATGACAAAAATATAATAAACAGAGATTTTCTATTAACTGAAAGTTCACAAAATACAAATGTTCCTGATAGGTAACCTACCGATTAAATGAGGGATACGATAATTATATATATATATATATATATATATATATATATATATATATATATATATATATATATATACATGTGCAAAAAAAGGCCTAACAACGCTATATTATGAAATATATTTCGTTATGAAAATCATTTAATAACGTTAAAATACACGTGTACAAAGTTTGTCTGGAGCAAATTACAATGTAGTTTACGATGTTACAATTTGAACATATGCGGTCTAGTGATATTCGAAAATTTATCTTTACGATATTGCGGGAATATTAGAAACAGAGCTACCACAAATACAAGAAAAGAAATTAATTTGAAATTTATGTATATAAAAATAAAATTATAATATGCTCCCCCTCCCCGATTATCTGTATTTATTCTACACAAATAACCGAGAATTTCCAAACTATTTAGTAATAAACTAATTTTGTTTTCGTATATTCTTTTCTTTTTCTATAAACTTCTCTTCAAACAACTTAATTTTCTTTAGTTGCGCGTGGTTACGTTATAAATTGGCTAATCTCATATAATAGAGCGTCTATATTATATTATAATATATATATATATGTGGCAATGCTCCTACCATAAAATAATATATATATTATAGGTCATCTTCATAAATTAGACTATAATCTCCGAACAATACGCATAGTATGCGATGATAATTAATTCCGCGTTTCAAGATGGGACAGAGATATGCGTAACGTATTTAAAAAAAAAAAAATGAGCGCTCTCTAATTCGGTCGGGAGAAACGTAATTAGCCGCATTGGAAAAGGAAAATAAAACACACTATTCCGGTGTTGCGTAAAATTAAACGGTTATTAAATATTTTGTATAACATAGTAATCGTTTCTCGTACGACCCGTTTTGGTGAAATAATGTTTGTAGCAACTTGCTTCGCATCTCGTCAGTGCAAGTCGCACAAACTAGTTCAACATTTATTGGTAGCATTTTCCGTTAAGTGCTCCTCTGAAATAGTACGAACCGATAACGTCCTCTATAATCTCATCCATTGCGTAACTTTCCATTACGTAAGATTACCATTATCAACGTTCCGTTTAAATTAAAACCACGCTTCGTAAATAATCGTGTCTACCGGGATTTATTTTTGAACTCAATATTAATGCTACTTTTACAAATTAGAGTTGTTGGGTGTACATCGTCTTGTACGGGCTCAATGATTGATGAAGTATTTGTCTTATCATTCTATCTGATTTTTGTGTGTTGGCTCGAACTTAACTGGGTAGCTTTGTTTGATGTTCGACAAGGTTCTAATGAGCTATATATATATTTTTTTTTACAAAGCCCAATCCAGGTATTCATTAAACATTTCCAATGTCTTCTATCTCGTGAGGCTCGAATCCAATTAATTTCCTTCCATTTCATTACACCATCCCTCCACCTAGTCATCGAAGACTGTCAATCGACCACCACGTTGCATCATACGTTTGGTTTGTTGTCTTATCCATGACATCGTCTTGTGACCCTTCAGTCTGATATTAAGAATAATTCTTTCGTGCTCTCTTTTGAATTTTCCTAATTCTTCTAACTGTTCTTTTAGTAAAACTCGTTCGTACGTAGGATTGGCAGTGCGCCCTGATTGTAAATTAATATATATATATATATATATATATATATCCAAAATACAAAATGTTTCTGGAAGTGGTATCGCATATATCAGTCATTCATGTTGATTTATAAACGTATTCTTTCCTGTCTTTCTAGCGGTTCCCTTCATTCAATCCTTTGAAATACGATAATTTTGTCACGACATACACGTTTAAACATCGAATTAATTAATAATATAGTAGGTATTACATATAGACAATTCTCGCAATTTGCTATTTCCAAATTTAACGTAATCATTCGTGCCGTAAAGTACGAATTTGATTTTATTTTCAATATAGTAACAACACCACACATACTTTTATATATATGAATAAATAAT
Source organism: Coronaproctus castanopsis (assembly GCA_032883995.1). NCBI lineage: Eukaryota > Metazoa > Arthropoda > Insecta > Hemiptera > Monophlebidae > Coronaproctus > Coronaproctus castanopsis. The sequence goes on from CM065052.1 coordinate 160,708,930, forward strand.
ACGAAAATGCCCATTCGTTGCATTTCAAAGTTAATGAAAGTACTTTTACTTAACAACTATACGCAAAATTTTTCACCCGCTCTAACACGTTTTTGTATTGGAAACGATTATACACATCCGTTTTATTTTTAAAGCTGCAATTAGGGATTATAATACATGACGATATTTACGAAGACATATTTCTCTGTAGGAGAATAATCTGTTACGTGCAATATAATATTATGAGAAAGGTTTTTCACTTTTAAAAGAGAGAGAGAGAGAGTAATACTTAAAAATGCTATAGTATATTTAAGACTTCGTAGACATCAATAAATTACGATTACGTTTAATTGTTAAATATATTAAAGTATATATCGAAATTTTTTTTCCTTCGAAATATTTTATACCGTCGAAACGAAATTTTCCTGCAAATACGTTACATATTTATTTTGACACAATTATAATACCATCTAACATACCATGCAAAATATATACAAACAACGCAAAATTGATACCGATCAAAAAGTACGCCGTTTTAAGTAATCTCGTGTACTATTTCGCCCAAACTTATTTTCCTTTTCTTCAATCGAAGTAATCCAAAAATTATATAAAATCTATTATATATATATATATATATATATATATCATTTTATTAGTGTTTTGTACTAATTTCATCGTTTTATATGAAATCACTACATTCCACGCGTCTTTTTAAAAACAATAAAGAAATAAGTTAATTATACTCGGTACATGTAGTTTAGTCTTGTTCAAGTTTAACTAAATTATTAGTAATTTCAACATATAACTTCGTTGTTATATATATATATATATATATATATATATATATATATATATAAACTATTTTAAAATTTTATCCTAATTCCCCTATTATAATCAAATCATGCTAAAATAATAGGAAAAATCGTTACCTGTGCCAAGCTTCCAGGAGCTGAAACAAAATTAAACATATTCCAAATAATAATAACGATAATGGTTTAACTATTATCAATTTTTTTAAACGAATAAACAGTTACGTATTACCGTGTCTTAATTATTTAAAATATAATCATAGTAGTTGTAAGAAACGCGTTCGTTCCCGGGTCGATTTTATTATTTCGCCAGTTTTCTTTTTAAAGCTGTTGATAATCATTTCGAGTCTTTTCATCCCTCGTATTTTCTTTCCCAGTATTTTTTCTTCAACAACAACGGTAAATATTCCTTCTTCTCTTATTTAATGCGCAAGGTATTTTTTCATAATTTTCTACAACAATCTAACTGATTCTTTTTTTAGTTTCGCTGTCTTAAGAATGCATATGCAGCAAAATATTACATTTATCAAGTAAATAAATTCATCGCTAATCTCAATCATATTTTTTCTATGCCTTCTGTAACTCACAGTTAAGAAATAATAGAAACACATCGAGCAAGAGCAAGTTGACAAGACAGATTTATATTCACCAGTGAAATTAAAATATAGTTCGAGGCAACATACACTCCCTAAACTAGTATTTTAGTGGTATTAGTAAAAAATTATATATCTAAAATTATTTTTTCACGTTGTACACTCGTCGTTAGGCGAATTTTACTATAATCACCCGCGATCGGATATTCAGACAATTTTCAAGATACATCCGTTATATCAAATCCAAGTTAGTCACTATATATAACCAAAATATGTCATAGAGTGGACGGTCAATAAGTACAAAGTCGAAGACGCATTCGTATATTTTAATTCTAAACCATTATTTATAAATTATGGACTTTGCGCGTAATACGAAGTTAAAGAGTAAATCTCATTAATAATATTAAAAAAGCAAAATATGTACGTTACATAACTCTGCCAATTACTTCTCATTTTTAACCATGGCCGATTTAACAGAAAACACTAAACATACGGGATGTATGTATAATCGAAATTTTAAAATTAAAAGCATCAAAAACACATATCTAAATATTATCAAAACTATAGGTTTTTATATATATGTATATATTACGGATCATAAATATGGTAAAAAGTACGATATATATAAGAAAGTGGAGAATGTGGGCTTTGTATAACCGAAATTTAAAAAATATTCCAAACATTAATTACCAACCAAATACTTATGTCTACTATTATTTAAATAATTTTAAAACCACGCGTTTAAACATATACAACACACCGCGCAAAAGTACTATATATATATATATATATATATATATATATATATATATATATATATATATATATATATACATATATATAATATATATGAATGAGAGCAGAGGATGTGAACCCAAAGCAAGTGTAGTCGCGTTACCTGCATCGCACACACGCACATGTATATATCACATTAAGAAGCAAACGTAAACATTTGAGAAATATACTTTTACTTTCATAAGTTATTTTCGTTCCACGCGAAGTTGGGCACAAATATTTAACAACACATTTGACAAATAAGATTATAAATCCGGGACATAAAACAATGCATTATGTGAATTATCATTATGAGGTAAAAGCGTATTTCGTGATTCTTACGAAGTAAATAGTATCTGAAAATTAAATTAAAAAAAAAAAACGAGAATGATATATTTAAAAAAAAAAACACACGGCAAAGCGGATTATTTGATATTTTTTTTTTTACTTTTTAGTAATTTTTTCGTGTTTTCTCTAGACTAATTTTTATATTAAATAGTTTTTGTCAGAATAACAAAGTATTTTATATAGACATGAACAAACTTTTATCGTATTGACTTATAGTGACCACACCTTTTCATTATATGCGGTGTTTTAATTTGTTTTAATGCACGTTTCTTTCATTACCAGGAAATAGAGGAACAAGAGCAAAACCGTAGAAATATTTTTAAAAATTTAGAACGCCAAATTACAGAAAACATGAGAAATGTAAGTACAGTGGATATATATTGTTACATTTCATTATACGCGAATTTTCAGTTCTTTATTGTCCTCGTTATAAAATACACAAAAATCGTTTCAATAACAATTATTTATAAACTATAGGTAAATTATGATAACAGATAAAGCTTAATAATGAAACACGTGAATATTGCATACCACGAGAGTATAACAATATATTATTCACTACATGAAGATAAGACATAAAAAAATATCGAACCGGAAACATGAACTCATTCCGTTTGATTAATATATATATATATATATATATATATATATATATATATATAAAAGTTCATCAAAAAACCATTAGATAAACGTAGATAAAAGGAATTAAACAATTTTAAATTAACAACAATGAGATATTAACCAAAGTTCACTACAAAATCCTGGTCAATCTAAATACATTATCAAAGTCTTTCCAAAGCACACTGTGTGCAAAAATAACTTTTAATCAGCTACTAAACGCTGTGATTTATTTTTAATGTAGTATTAAAATCGCACCGCTACACTGTGGAAGGTGATATTATTACATCCACAAAACTGAAAAAAAGTGTTCTTTCTTCGTCAGATTTAGCATCGACTAAAACGAAGGTGGTGTAACATAGTTCAGATTATCTGAAGAATTATCTGCATTATAACATAAACGTCAAAGAAAAGTGTAATGTACAAAAATTTGTTGCCTTCATTTCATTAGATCTTTAAAAATCTCAACCGTTCACTATAATTGTTAAATTACTTTTTCATTTAATCCTTTCTTTTATTTTTTTTTCATATTTTTTCCTTCAATCATCATTTCTCGTGTCTGTTCCCCCCCTCTCTCATCACACACACACACACACACATATATATATATGTCATGATCGCGATAAGCCTTGGTCTACCCACTCCTCAAATTAAATTCACTTAGTTAAATATATTTAGAAAATTACGTAGTTGCCATATATATATATATATATATATATATATAAATAAAAATAAAACGGAACTTCAATATATAATTGTAGATGAATAATGATATCGACGTGTCCGTTTCAATGCAAATGAAGATTTGAGTATATTCTAAATTGTATCATCCAGCCATATTTACGTATAATCTCCGTAAAATGTTATAGGCTAAAGTTTAAGACGTTAAAATGTCAAATTATTCTTATATTTGTACGCAAACTTTCTAGTAACTACATTTAGTTACGATTATCATCATTTCTAAACACCGTAATAATGACTAAAATATGCAATCGTTATGATATTACTTGATCGCAAGTTCAAAATATTCATATATTTAGACCCACTTGTTCCCGCTAGATGCAACGAAAATACCATCGCATTTGAACTTATGAAAAAATCCACCTTACAAAAAAATGTAAACGATAAAAACATACCAGCAAAAGCTTCAATTTCTCTGATGACTGTGGGATCGGGCGGTCCATTTGCATCCACAAATCCGGGTCCCGGAGCAGGACGCATTTGTTCAGGCGGTTCCAAAGTACGATTCATCTACAAAATGATAATTAAAAAAATATATATATTTAACTTGATAGTATTATTTTTTGAAAATATATAAATTCGATAAAAATAAAGCACGGTTATTTAACAACAGATTTTGATCACTTCTTGAAGTAATATATTTACAATGTAAATAATAATATAATATGAATTTGTATAATATAAAATCACATTTTTGATCGACCGTTTTAACGATGTTTAAATTAAATTTACAACTTAAATCGTTATCATAGATTAACTAACAAAATTTATGTCCCAAAAATTAAACAACAACGCATTTTCTTACAAAATAATTTATGATATACATTTTAAATACCGGTTTAGTGTGCAAATAATTTTATGAATATACACATAATACATAATACTTATCAGTGTTATTAACGAGCACTGTACTTGTACAATCGTTATTAATAACAATCTGTAATGTACATTTTAATTTGCGCCAGCATTCGTCTCATATCAATTACACGACATAAATGATATATATAATACCTGCATGAATACATTGTTTTCCTGTCTACGTCTCATTTCATCTTCTTGATGATGCATCCTCATTGTCAATTCTTCCTGATGACGTCTCATCATTTCTTCATCACGCAAACGTTGTTCTTCAGCTTGCCTTTCCTTCATTTCCCACTCCATTTTCTGGCGCTCTCTATCCATTTCGCGCTGTCTTAATTCTACAAACATGCGATATAATATATATAGAATATTTACATACATATTATGTATGTGTATTGTAAACACACTAGTACACTATTACCATAAAACACATTAAATTGAGGATATATGATACTTCAACATATAACAATTATTTAACCCGTTCAGTCACACGTAAAATTTTGATAAAAAATTATAAATTTTACACACGGTGTTTATTATATATCGCTTCTTAGGTACACTATACGTAATTTTCAATGCACTTATATAAATATTTTTAAAATTCGGGCATTTCACGTTAACCAGAAAATAAACAATTTTGTTAGCATTAAAATAATGGACATTGTGACTGAAAGAGCTAAAGCAGAACGTATACAATAATTAAAGAGTTGATGAAAAATTTGTGCTTCACCCGAACCAAAAAAAAACATTGAAAATTAGATATTCATATGTAATTACAAAAATGTACACATTCGAAATGACTACCTATAAAGGTGAAAGTCAAAGTATGATTAATGACAAAAACTGCATGTAATATAATAATTTATTCGATGCTTATATTTTTAATATACGCCCGGTTATAATTTGTTTTTGCGTCCAATGTTTCGTAATAAAATATATTTCCTATCATCAGGAAATAAATAAAATGAAAAACTCCTTACATGTTGAATACAACTGTAAATTAGATATATGCAATTATCTTCAAAATTTGCACGAAATACTTATTTTCACGAGTTCAGAAATTTTGGCATATTTTCGAGCAATTCAACTAATAAGGTTATATTATAAAGATTTTAAAACAATATATCAGATATGAGTATTAAAAATAATTAAAAAATAATATTTAAATCCACAAACCACATTTAGTTTCTTAAATAGTAAACTTTACACAAGTTTTAATTTAAAAAAAAAAAAAAACAGTCAAACAAAATTAATACACTTCCAAATGAAAATAATTTTGATAAACGAGTGTAAAGTAGAAAGTAATATATTTTACATTTTCGGCACATTGTTCACATTTCCGTTAAACAATGCTTCCTTATAAAACAATATTTACTATTCCCCGTTTTATTTGTACTGGCACTTTTTATTTGAGCTTACAAATAAAAAGCGTGGCATCAGGGATATTTTAATATATAACAGAACAAGTATTTAAACATACGTTTAAAGTAGAAAATAAATGTATTTTATATTTTCGGCACATTGTTTACATTTCTGTTAAACAATGCTTCCTTAAAAAACAATATTTACTATTCCCCGTTTTATTTGTACTGGCACTTTTTATCTGAGCTTACAAATAAAAAGCGTGGCATCAGGGATATTTTAATATATAACAGAACACGTATTTAAACATACATTAAAAGTAGAAAATAAATGTATTTTATATTTTCGGCACATTGTTTACATTTCTGTTAAACAATGCTTCCTTATAAAACAATATTTACTATTCCCCGTTTTATTTGTACTGGCACTTTTTATTTGAGCTTACAAATAAAAAGCGTGGCATCAGGGATATTTTAATATATAACAGAACAAGTATTTAAACATACATTTAAAGTAGAAAATAAGTGTATTTTATATTTTCGGCACATTGTTTACATTTCTGTTAAACAATGCTTCCTTATAAAACAATATTTAATATTCCCCATTTTATTTGTACTGGCACTTTTTATTTGAGCTTACAAATAAAAAGCGTGGCATCAGGGATATTTCAAGATATAACAGAACACGTATTAAAACATACGTTTAAAGTACCAAGGAAATGTATTTTATATTTTCGGCACATTGTCCACATTTCCATTAAGCAATGCTTCCTTATAAAACACTATTTACTATTTCCCATTCTGTTTGTACTGGCACTTTTTATCTGAGCTTACTAATAAAAAGAGTAGCATCAGGGATATTTTAATTTATAACAGAACAAATAAAACGTACGTTTGAAGTACAAAATAATATATTTTACATTTTTTGACAGATTGTTTATAATTCCATTAAACGAAGCTTCGCTTTATAAGATGTATTGAAACTTTTTATATAATGTGACAAAATAAAAAGCGTGGCACCAGTTGAACATACATTTTACGTTTTCAGCATACTAATTACATTTTAATTAAGCCATGTTGAGTTATAAAATATTTGTTTATATTACTTTTATTTGTGGGATTTTACAAAATAAAAAAATCATAAATAAAATACCTTTCTACAGACAAAATAAATAAGTACTTTTAAAAACTAAAAAATATAGCTAAATTATTTACACGAGAATGAGTGTAACACATGCAAAAACGTATCACGCCTCAAACACGCGATAAGGAATACACTTACAAATTTAATTACTAGTGTTAGCCATTATGAATATAATAAAGAGATATTATAATGAAGCAATTTTTATTGATATCTCTAAAGCCTTTGACAAAATATGGCATAAAGGTCTATTATATAAAATTAGAAAGATTTTCCCGGAAAAATATTATCAATTATTGCAATCTTACCTGACAGACAGGCTGTTTCATGTCAAGTATGACGATGAGCATTCGGAAATATACCCTATTCACGCTGGTGTGCCGCAGGGCAGTGTATTGGGGCCCCTCTTATATTCTATCTATACTGCCGACTTACCAACTGATGAACATGTACAAGTAGCAACATTTGCAGATGACACGATGTTAATTGCATCAGATGAAGATGCTAATAAGGCTGTTGCCATTTTACAGGCAAACTTAAATACCATACTTAAATGGACACAAAAGTGGGACCTCCAAATAAATCCTGAAAAATGTACACACGTCTCATTCTCCAATAGAAAGGTTCATAATAAACAATTAATGTTAAATAATATACTGGTACCGAGAAGCAAAGGGACGAAATACCTTGGTGTACATTTGGATTCCACTCTAAATTGGAAGATTCATATACAGAAGAAGAGGAAGGAATTGGACTTAAAGCTGAGAAACCTATACTGGCTTATAGGATATCAGTCGCAGCTGTCACTACGAAACAAGCTGTTAATATATAATACCATGCTGAAACCAATATGGACCTACGCTGCACCGCTGTGGGGATGCGCGAAACCATCGAATCGAATGATCATCCAACGGTTCCAGAACAAAGCCCTCAGATTGATATACCGTATGCCTTGGTACGTTACCAATGAACTGATCCATCGAGATTTAGGGATTCATACCATTGACGAGGTCATTAATAGACGAACTCAAAGTCACATGGTGCGTCTGTATGGACACCCCAATCAGCTAGCGGCAGCGATCCCGAACAAACCAGTGACAAGACGTCTCAAGAGGATCAAAATTCAAGATAATGTAAACAAATAGGGTAGAACACACCAATGGGTGTGCTCCCCATACACGAGTCTCTTTTCAAACATTTGTTGATAGCTTTATCAAGCTAGGTACAAATTGGCAATAAAAAAGAAGAAAAAAAAAAAAAAAAAAAAAAAGAAACATTAATGAGCGTATTTTTCACATAAAATACGAAATTTGTCGAGTATCAATGTACATTGTTAGAATATGAATTAAACATTTTATTATTTTCATAAAACTGATAATTATATATATATATATATATATATATATATATATATATATATATATATATATATATATATGTATATGTATGTATGTATGTGTATGTAAAATTAAGTAGTAGTTTTATCGCGCTAATTCTATTTCAACTGAAAGCAATCATAAACTAGATGACAAATTCAGTTATCTATCACATGTAATTCTACCAGTTTTGCAGAATCAGCATACATATACATTTGATAGATCAGGAATTAACAGGTTTGAATTTAAATTATATATATTTTAAACTTCTTGATAGCACATAAACAAAGTTTTAAATAAGTGGAAGGAAAATTTAAAATTATAGTCGTATACATACGTTCTCTTAACATTTCTGTTTCATGTTCGAATCGCGCGTATTCCATTTGGGCTTCTAATTTCTCTTCATCCGTCTTAAGTTCTCTTTTTAAGGCTTCTTCTTTTTGTTTATATAAATCATACAACTGCTTCCAACGTGTTCCATATTCAAATTCAAAACTTCCAGGTTGTGCAAACCGTGGTCCAGCCTATATTTTACACAAACTAAATTTATTAAAATCAGAAAAAATATTCAAAATTTAAAGTAAAGTAATGAATTTACATTAATTAATGCTTCTTCAAAAAACGAACAATTTAAAAATAAAGTGTCATCAAGGAGATCACTGCGTCATACTCGACACAAAATATCATGATAGAATTCGCTTTCATCATTTAACATGAAGTAATAAAAATGAAGGTTTATAAATTATAGAAATGTGCGTTTATTTTAATAGTTGATTGTAAAGAATAAACGTATCTTTTTTACGAACCAGTAATATATAAGAAATCTATTTCTTTTCGTAGCTGACAATACTTTAATTGCGTTCATTTTTAATGATACTAAAATATATAAAAATCTGGCGATACACGAATTTCTCACTAATCAAACTGTTTTGTTGAATTGTTATTAGACGTTTTCGCCATTTCAATGATGAATTAACAATAAAAACACATAATTACTTAAAAACTGAACCCATTTCACAAAATATATGTTAATGAGAAAACAGTTTTACGATCACTGTGGATGGCGCATATTCAATTAACATTCTTCACAATTTAAAAAATTATGATGTGCGTGTAATTTATATTTGTCTAATTTAAATGCTAATAGCATTGTACTTTTAATTAAGTTGATTAATATAAGAATTGTATTTTCCGCGATACTGAAAAAATAATGAACAAATAAAATTGTTTTTATAAGCATAAAATTGTATATTTATATACATGACGAAAATAATGAATAGTGTAAAAGAGTACAACAAAATTTTTTTTCATATTCAATCATTTTATAATTAATAAATTTAGTTACTGTTTAATATTTTTATACTCATAATAATTTACATTCAAGACAATATTTTCTGCGAAATTTAATAGAAGACATGTAAAACCCATCAAAAGCTTTGTTATTTCATTTTTACAATGCACTAAACAATACAAGATAAATATTTTCATTGATACAAAGAACTAATTCTGTTAGATTCGCGATAACTTGTTTCCCAATAGGAAAAAAATTGTAAGACCAATGTAAAAACCGAATGTGAAAAATTTCCATTTATATAAAGTAATATATCGCGTAATTTTTATTTAAGTATTTACATCTACATACATATAAAAAGATAACACGAACTTTTTATGTATAATCTTGAAACTAGCATGTAAAAATTGAAATGGATATGAGATTTATAAAACTGTGCACCGAGCTTCCGTTTGGACAATAAACTATTATATTTTAAAAACAATTCAAATGTACTAAAAAAGTAACTGATCAAAAAATTTTAGTGTGTCTTAAAATTAAAGAGTATCATCGAATTTTTCTTTAAGTTGTTCACCAAATTTTTATATACATAAATATATATGCGTAAAAGTTCATAGAAGCTGAAAATTATATTCTATATAACATACATTAAATATACATTTACAAGTTACTTATTACAATTATAGTCTAATTTATAAGAAATATAGAGTTACATCAAACAGACATTAAACATTGTATTTGTATAAAATAATGCCCAATAATATAAGTAGTTCTTTATGTTTATATAGTGTCGACGGCGTTCATAAATCCCAATATATAATTATTTCCTGAACACCAGCAAAAATTGAATATATCTTTTATAACTATTTTTACCTCTCTGGCTTTTGAATATTCTGGTGTCTTGCGTACAATGGACTTTTCTGGAAAACCATCAACATCGTCGATTACATCATATGGTTCTACAATTACAGGTCTCAAACAACTACGAGATAAAAAACAAAAAAATTAATCGAAGAAATGTTTATGTATCATTCATTAAAATAAACAAAAAATTATAGGATTAAACAGTAAGAAATATCGGTTAGCGACTAGAAATTTAAATATTTTTCAACAACTACACCATAACACACTTTCAGAAATTTCTGACGTATTAACGGTAGACTGACGGATATAATCCAAACAACTGATTTAAAAAAAAAAAAAACAGCTGCCTCCATAACTTTGAAAATAATTTTTCATTAAAATTACATATTATTACGATTTTCATATTTCATACATACAATATTTTAATACTTATTACACTAATTTGATAGATATATTAAATTTTCCGTTTGAAAATTTAAAAACAATTTTATTATTACCGACGTTAACAATGATATATTAATTATTACAAGTTAAGATTCCTAAAAAACAAATATTTTTCAATATTTTTACTCATTTCGACTAAAAAAAAATAATTATTTCACATTAAGCGTTATATAAATATATGACGTATATCACCCACTTTTTTTTAAAAAAAAAGTGTTGTTTTATAAAATTTGCATTTATCCGAAACAATAATAACAATGTTACAACAAATTTAATGAAAAATAAAAATTGGTTTTGAAATTAAATAAATTACACATTTGTGAATTTTTAAAATAAAAAATGTACTCTATTAAATCGTTTAAAGAATTACTATGCTATTAATTAAACATAGAGATCAATTAACAACGTGCTATGCTTTATCTTCAATTTCGTTTAGTAATTTGTAAAATATTTTAGTATACTATATAATCACTCGTCACTAAAAATTTTAAACACAGAATTATATTACAATGTTGGAAGAAATTTATTAATTGACGGAAAATGAAAACCAGATGAAGTATGTACAGACGACAAATAAGCATACTATTTTTGTCACATTTTAATTATTCGTATTTGAAATTAAGTTATTTATTTTCATAATCAAATATTTAGTTTGCAGAAAATACTTTTAACGTTCATTAATTTATTAGATGTAATTATTGAGAATAAAATGACTGAGTTTTTGAGAAACAATTATATCATTAAGATGCAAGAACTTATGACAAAAGTCGACAATACACAAAAGTTAAAATTATTATTCTACAAAATTAGTTTTTTTATATACTATTAAAGTCCTTTAATTTTAAATACAATAATTATCGGCACTACTGAATCAACTTAACAAAAGTTAAAAATTTTTACGATTACATTTTATAAGTTTTATTACTGGTTAGCCACATAAATAAAGAACTGTCTTAAAAATCACATTAACAACAGAAAAATGATTACTTAAAAACCCATTGATAACAAAAATTAGAAAATTTATATGTTCAAAAATAAATGTGAAACTTTTACAATAAAAACTAAGTCAAATACCTAGTCAAGAAAAAGCATCCTTCCGAACATCTGCGTAATGCCATTAATGCTGCTGGTTTACGAGCAAATTCGACAATACCTTCTTTTAATGAATTTCCACGGTCATCAACTAATACATGCGCGCTTTCGATCTAAATAAAAAATAAATTTTCTAATATAACAATATGTAAATTTCCGATATGATCTGTTTGATCAAAATACTTAATTTTTAACAACACCAACTAATAATACTTTAATAAATTGAATATGATGTTAATATGTCACGTACATCGCCAAAAACACTAAATGCATATTCCAATAATTCATTTGTGACCCATGAAGTTAGATTTTTCACTTTAATTGCAGCACCTACTGGAGCAAAACGAACTTTTAATTGACGGTTTTTTCTAGTGTGTCCGTCTAATTCCCGTTTTGCTCGTTCTGCATTAGCACGATAATCCTGAAACAATACATTATTTTGTAAAAATTAAAAGCATATTTTATATAAATCAGGATATTTCAGATAAAAACAACATACCAATCGAATAAATGCAAACATTTTTTCAGAGTTTACGAACAATTCTGATATTTCTCCGAAAGGTTTAAACATTTCTTTGACTTCTTCTTCATTAACATCGACCAAATTTCCTATGTATAATCTACACCTGGATGAAAATTTTTGTTCGACAGCTTCTTTCTGCGGAAGTTCAAAAGTATTGCCCGACATTCCAGTTAGCTTTTCATTAACTCGATCCTATAACATTGACAATGTCTCTGATAATTATTGAATAACAGAAAAATTGAAATATACACACATATACTTATTCACGAATAAAGTAATTGATTTTTAAAAGATCTGGATTCTATCCATTACTAATCTAAAGCGCATAATCAGATAAAATTACAATATATAATAATGATTCTCCATGAAACATACATCTGATCGCATCCCACGTAAATCATCTCTAGAATTCATCGATGAACCTCCCATGCTATCACGATTTAAACCACCGCCTGGACCTGATCGTGGACCTCCTCTTGGACCACCTCTACGACCACGAATATTTGGAGAATTTTCACGGCCAATGTTATCTGATTGATTACTTTCATTTGTAGACGCATTCTAAAAAAACACAATGTATGCATTATATACTGCAAAATAAATAACTTAAAATAAAGTTTTTAAAACGCACTAGTTATGGAAATATTTTAATTTCGCGTGACCTACTCTAAAATAGACCAAAAATGAAAAAAAATTATGTAATAAAAAATAACAACGGGTTGGGCAGAGAATTTAAGGAAAAATTGTAATTTTTGACGTTATATAAACCAATTTTTTTTTGTAATTTCATGTAGTAATTTTTAAATTAATTATAATGCTGAGATAATGTTCTTATGTGCAATACAAAAATGATATCAAATAATGAAAAGTGTATAAAATCATACAAATTTTGGTAATTTTGGAATTAATAAATACAAAATAACCACAATTACTTGTTCATGTGGACCACGATCATCTCTGTCACGTCTCGGTGTAAATCTGCTTCCACCACCAGTAAATCTCGAACGCCGATCATGAGGAGGACCATTCATATCAGGTTTTTTATTTTCCGACATTTTTTAATTTATAAAAATAAAATTATAACGGATTAACAAATTTCAACAAATTTCACTAACGTTAACAACGTTACTCGCAACCACACCACGCATAACAAAATGGCCGCTGAAATAATGGCAATGGCAACTAGCAAATCACATCGAAGAAAGAAACAGAATCGCCTATAGATATTCGTAATTTGATCATAAAATCTACGGGCCAAGTTAAAGCAATAACATATTTTTTTTTTAAATAAACATTTATTCATGAACAAAACTTGAAGTTAAAATATTCTTTCGCTCGTAAAATTTTATAATTTGAGAAATCATTCAGATTATAAAAAATTAAGTTCTTTAAAAATTAATTTATATATACGTATTTATACATAAAACTTTATTTGAAGATTCAATGATATACACATACATATATATAATAATTTGAATGTTCAAATTAATTTAAACTTATGATAAGTATATTATCGTACTGGGGTTTTAGTTTCTGTTCATTCTATATCTAGTATGGACTTGTGAACAATTGAAAGTATTAAAATTATTTAAAAAGTACAGCAATTTTGAGATTCATCTATTTAACTAACATTTTCATTATTTATAATGGAGAATTGCATAAAAATTATGATTTCTTATCATAAAAATTATAATTATGTAAAGCGTATATGTCGATGCATATATTTTGTTACCGGAATTAAAATAAATTATCTTTTCAGTAATTTCATAGCGAAAATAATTTAATCTGAACATTAATAATTTAAAATCATGAATAACACAGTCCAAATTATAATAGATTTTCGAAATTCTGCTTTATATAACTACAACAAAAAATAAAAATATAAATATCCCGATTTTAGCATAAAGCTATGGTTTCTTAGGAATACGGTGCCGTTTTTTAGCGTACGTAATATTACATTGAATGACGTCATAAAGCGGTGAAAAATAGATGCCCGCTTTTAGGATGAACCAGAAGTGTAAAGTTAGAAACACCGTTCTTTAATTGTGTACTGTTCACTTTTTTAATCTTGTAAACTTTTTTAAAAATGGACGATTTAGATTTAGCTTTATTAATATATTTAGTTTTGTTTTTTAAACTGTAGATGCAGATATATTAAGTTTCATCTATTATATTTTTTCATTATTTATATATACCTGTTTTATTAATTTTTACATTAATTCTATCATCTATTGTTTTTTCATTATTTATAATAAACTTTGTGTCACATTACTATACTTGTTTTATTAATTTTTACACTAATTCATCATCTATTCTATTTTTTCATTATTTAATATTTACCAATTTATATCACCAAATTGCAGAACTCACTAAATAAAGTGTATGAATGGGCGTCAAAGTGGAAAATAAGGATCAATGAAGAAAAATCTAAACATGTAATGTTCACATACCGTCGAACAGAGGCGCACTACCAAGTATACTTGGGAGGCGAACCTATTCCACAGGCTAGCTCAGTCAGGTATCTTGGTATGCACCTAGACAAGCGACTGACATGGGAAGTACATGTCCGAATGAAAAGTAAGCAGATAAAGAAAACAACACAACAACTCTATTGGCTTATCGGACGGAAGTCGCAGCTGGATGTAGAACACAAATGCTTACTGTACCGGCAGATTATAAAGCCAATATGGACCTATGGCCTGCAATTATGGGGCTGTGCCAGTAGGTCTAACAGAGCGAAGATCCAGGCCAGACAAAATGTGATATTAAGAGCGATTGTCGACGCGTATCGTTATTCTAGAAATGACGATGTGCATCGAGATCTACAAATTCCGTTCGTTAACGAAGAAATTGGAAGACACGCAAGTGCCCACAGGAAGCGGTTACAGCAACACGTCAACGTGGAAGCCAGTCAATTGCTCGATACCGAACTAGACGTCAGGCGGCTGAAGAGGCATCACCCGGTCGATCTAGTTATATAATTACAAAGTACAGATACAATAACAGAATGGCAAAAGTCATGGCCACTGGGCCATTGACTTTAAACCCATTGGCTTGATTAATACATTAACATATGTTAGATCAGGCTACACTCCTTTAAATTGATGCTTATTTAACCTGATAGGTTAAGATTGTATCTTTATCTATAATTTAAAAAAAAAAAAAAAAAAATATCACCGTACAATCATAAAACGTTGATAACACTGTTCATCGCCGTTGTGACGACCGCTTTAAAAGTAACATTATTTCATATTACATGTTCAGCTTATGGTTTGGGGACAAATTATGCAAACTGCGAAAATATATGAATATTTCTGAATAGTTATTTTCAAAAATTCCAAATCCAATGTTTGAAAATATTAAAGTTGCTAACATGAAAAAATAGTCACAACGAATAAATAATGATAAATAATGGACATGGATCAATGTATAACTCTAGTATTTCAGTGAGCACGAACAATATCATTTGTATTGAGAGTTGTGAATAAAGTTTTTAGACTAACCACGTATATAAATTGGGTATCGTCGATTATTTCGGTATTTTAAAAAATAATGTTTCAAACACCAGTGATATTCATTAGTTTCATATCACTGAAATAACATTTACTAGTTTGGCAAATGCACGTGGAAATACCAATTGATGTAAAACCTCTAACTTTTAGTGTACGAACTGAAAGGTAAAATGTTTCTTTTAGGTAACAACTCTTAAACTACAAAAATTAATATATCACATTTTTTCAGATATTGTTTAACTAAGGATCACGTAAAAACAATAATACATATTTTTTCTACTCAAATATTCTTTCATTTTCATAAGTGTTGTTTACTTTCAGATTTATGTAATGTCTGTTCTAGAAAACCTTTAAATATCAATTTTCCCGTTTCTTTTTGTCATTTATGGGTTCATTTTCTGTATTCAATAAGGTCTAGATCTACTAAAACTAATCTTGTTACATATACAAAATTAATTACTGACTGTTTGGAGCAGCGTCTTCAAGTTGATTGTATTTATACGGATTTTAGTAAGGCTTTTGACAAAGTCAGCCATAGTTTACTTCTGGTTAAGTTACATAATTACGGATTTTCTGACGATTACATACAGTTATTTAGATCATATTTAACTTCGCGTGTGTGCTACGTATTATTTAACGGATACCAGTCCAAACAATACACTCCTACTTCCGGAGTACTACAGGAGTCTAATTTGGGTCCACTATTATTTAATATTTTCATAAATGATATAGGAATTAACTTACATTCAAAATTTCTTTTATTTGCTGATGACTTAAAAATTTTTAGATCAATTAAAACTGTCAGTGATTGTGAATTGTTGCAAGCTGATTATGTAGAATAGTGACATGTAGCGACAATAATTATTTACCTTTTAATTATAAGAAATGTATTTATATTCGATTTTGTCGTACAAAAAATAAATGTCTCTTTGATTACTTTATGGGTAATGTTCCAGTTTGTAATGTAACCTGTGTTCGGGATTTGGGGGTTTATATTGACAACGAGCTTAAATTTGCAACTCATATTGGTAATGTTACCAAAAATGCTTACAGAACTATGGGTTTCATCATTGGAAATTCATGCGTATTTCGTGATCCTAGGACTCCGCTGTTACTATTCAACACTCTTGTAAGATCGCAATTAGAATACGTATCTGTGGTTTGGGATCCTTTCTACACTAAATATATTCATATGGTGGAAAAAGTTCAATCTCAGTTTTTGAGGTATATTTATTACCGTCAAACTGGTTTCTATCCAACATTTTTAAGTTATAATATTTTATACGATTTCCTAAATATTAAATCCTTGAGTGCTAGGAGAAAGATAAGTAAGTTGAGGTTCCTGCATGATCTATGTAACGCTCGCATAGATGACAATTATTTATTATCTACAATTTCATTTATGGTTCCCAGTGTTAATAGTAGGTCACATCGTATTTTCTATGAATCGCATGCTCGTACAAATCTAGGTTACAGCTCACCATTTTTATCCACTTTACGTCTATATAATAACGTACTAATTATTCATCCACAGTTAGATATTCATTTCGATAGTAAATTTGTATATAATAAATTTTTTTAGACTCTATATTTCAGTTGTTACTTTTCAGTAAGTTTATTTTAATTTTGGTCATATGTGCGTGCCCCGATGGAGAGTTTGTTTACATGAGAGTATGGGTTTATGATTGGTATATTTCTACGTTTTTTTTGTGCTTTTCGGATGTGTGCTTGTATGTGGGTATTGTATTTCATTAGAATCATTTTTCGGTTTGTATTAGTAATTTTTTGTTTTCAATCTAAATATTATTTATATTAATTAGCGTGTTGTGTGAGTGTGGTTCAGTTTTATTTTTGTTCATACTTTTACTTTATAATTATTCTGTAAGAGCAAGAGCCCTATAAAACATTACTCTTTCTTGATAATTTTTCGATTTTCTCATAATTTCTCAATTGGCTTCTATATTATTTTACAATTTCAAAATAATATTGAAAAAATATATACATATAATGAAGGATGAGATTTAATAAGCGCCAGACTAGAATAAATATTTGCCAAATATATATTACATTGTAAGAAATATATAAAACTATGTAATATAGGACGAAAAATTAAAATATATTTACGTCCCAATTTTATACTCTGCACATAATATTATGTTATTTATATTAAGAACAATTTCGAACTTACGTTGAAATCCAACAGCTGAGCTCATTTGCAGTCGACAACGCGTATAACTTGAAGACTAACGATAGAAAACAAAACGGATGGTAATAACAAAGGAAAATAATCTTAACCAAGTTTCCGTCATAGTTAACACCAAGAATATAAATAAATTTAAATACTTGGGCTGTTAATATACCGAGAACCTAAACGTAGATAAAAAAATAGAAATTATATACAATTATGCTCGAGGTGCTTTTGTATTATGCGAATATTGTGTGTGATCGACCCCTGCGTTTAAGTATATTTTAAAACATGATGTATTGCTATATATACAAAATCGTGTTGTATGTAATTATGGTAGCCAACGCCCAACAAAAGAAAAATAGATGAATTTAAGCTGTAGAAAAATATCACACGTGACCAAAACATCAAATCTGAAGGTTTTCGAGATGGTCAAAATAGAAAGAACGATAGTAAAACCATTTATACGTAGGAAAATAAAGTAGAGCAAATAAATATGAACTGCTACAACTATTTCTCCAAGAACAAGTACTTGAAAAGTGAAGGCAAGAAAGATCGAAAATGGCTTGACATCATGTAATGGACAAACATATGGTCAATACAAGAACTCAATCAAGATACAATAGAAAATTTTTGTAGATCGGGGTTATCAGAATAAAAGTAAATATACATACATACAGACATACGTAATAGCGAAAGAGAGAGAGAAATATAACTTTGTATTAACAGTCGACACATAAAATGGATTTAACTTAGTTGTTAAATGTTATTTTGAACCGAACCACATGCGTGTTGTACATTTATAATTAAGTATTGAAATGAAGTAATTATGAGTTAGTGTGAAATAGTAGACGTGTATATTACATAAGCGATAGTAGATTAATAAACAAAAAACAAATCTTTATTTAGTTAAATAAAAATTTGAAAATTTTTAACCTTTTAAGTTCTCTAAAAATTTCATTTGTATCTTTATTCCTGAGATAAGATATCATTTATGTTCTATTAATTGAAGAACATGTCTATAGACAAGAACGATCTCAGAATAATTACTTCACTATACTGGAATCAAATAGCAGTTTATTTGTATCCTTATTCCTGAGATCAGATATCTTTTATGTTCTATTAATTGAAGAACATGTCTATAAACAAAAAGGATCTCAGAATAATTATTTGTACATATTAGAACCAAACAGCAGTAGTTCGCGTAGATAATGCAACATCTGCAGAAGCAGTCATCAAGAGAGGAGTGCGTCAAGGCTGTATATTATCGTCCATTCTGTTTAATATATATGATGAATCCATATTTCAAGAGGCATTAGAAGAAAATGACGGAAAATTGAAAATAAATGATATTACACTGAATAATCTTCGATACGCGGATGTGATTGTATAATCGTAGCAAATAGTAATAATGAACTTCAACGAATCCTGGACAAGACTGTCGAAAAAAGTTCAGAATATGGCTTAAAACTGAATACATCGAAAACAAAAGTAATCGTATTTTCAAAGAAGCCGATTAAATGCGAAATCAGAATAAAAGATGAAAAAATTAAACAAGTATCAAGTATTTGGGAAGCCTACTTGAAGAGAACTGTACTTCCAAACCGGAGATACACAACAGAATTGAACAAGCGAAGTACACTAATAATAATGAAGAATCTCTTTACACGTCAAGAGTTAAAATTGGAATTAAAAATTATACTTCGGAGATGTTACATCTTCTCCATTCCGTTATATAGGTGTGACTGTCGGACGCTAGACTCAACACTGAAAAAAAAAAAAGATCAGCGCATTTGAGATGTACTACTATCGGCGGATACTGAAAATATCATGGGTACAAAAAGTCAAGAACATCGAAGTGCTTCATAGATTGGGGGAAAAGTTCACTACCATGTTCTTGATAACATTAGACCTCTTAGTTACAGTTCCGTATACTGATAATCTTATATATCATTGTGATTTAGTTTTTCAAATTTGTCCGGCCACATTTATTTTTTAATTCTCTAATTTTGAGTTGAACACAACTTTTAGCTTTTTTATATTTATCTACTGCTATTCTCGCATTCGGTGTCCTTAACATGGCTTTGTGTGATTTTCTTTTATCTTTAAGTAGTTCTAATATTTCACTTTGGTGTTCAATAAATCAGTCGAAATTTTTAATTTTCTGTTCCACAGACTTCTTTGCTTTCATTGCTCCTTTCCAGTAAAAATTGTAATGTGTTCTATTCTAATGTATTGGACGTGTTGACGACAACTTATGTTCATCTAGTTTATATTTGGTTTTTAATTTTTATATATAAAATGGATTTTCCAAGTATATCAAAACGTTCAATTTCTTCCAATCATAAACAATGAAAAAGGTTCCTTTTTTAAGTAAATGTGTTTATTTATTAATGTTTTTTAAGTGACTGAAATTTTTGTTGGTGTTTAGTTGTGTACAAATAATGAAAATTAGCGTAAGTTTCTGGGTTTTTTGTGTTGTGCAGGGACAGACTTTTTTAAAAGTTTACTTTAATCGATGCTAATTTTCGGCACCTTTTATTTATTTCATTTTAAAATGTAATTAATTTTTAATATTATTCTTTACCAAAAGTTTGACTCGATTGATACTTGTTTATGGGGGACTTTTAAATTTTAGTATTCGAATTCATTTCGTTTTTAGCAGAACCAATTTTTATACAGTGGTGAAACTTATATGTGTATTTATGATTATGAAAAAATGATCAAATTTTAATTTGTTATTAACATGAATTTGTGAAGGTTTTTCAGAATTCAAAATTCAATTTTGGTTTTAATAGTTACAATGTTTAAATTCAAACTACCAAATTCATACAAAAATATATACATTTCTTCAGTAGTTTTATTTATTCTATCTTTTGCAAACCGGATGTAATATATTATCTGTAACTTCATAGAAACCCTAATTTATAATGTAGATGATTGCAATGATTAAATCAAAAGTATTGTTTTGCATATGATAACAAATAAATATTTATCGACATATTCCAGATAAAAAGTATACCCCAGAAGATAGATCTTATGTTTTCGGGTGAATTAGTCTAATTTTGTTGAAATTACAGACTATGAGGATAGTTCGGATTCTGATACATATAATTGTAATACTGCCAACTTAAAGTTATTATTTTTTTTTATGCATAATTATGAATAAAAAGTATTTAACCAATACACGACTTTCGTTACTTTTAATTCTTAAATATTACACTGTCACTAATTATACCATTCAATACAGTGATGCGTCGCTAATTTACATACCTGTACCGATTTGTATTTTAAAAAAATTTGGTTTAGAAATTTATAGTCCTCAGTTTGCCGTCTTATAAAATAAAACATTTTTGAGTACATCTTTATAGCCTAGGTTTCTCAATTAGGTAATCAATTTAGGCCCTTCGTTTTAGTATTATGGTTACTACTTTGGTAAAGTATACATTAAATATTAAAAGTATTAAAATCTAAGAAATGTACTTAAAAATAAGGACATATCTAACTGTTTAAAATAGAAGGTATGCGAACAAATAGACAGCCTGAAAAAGAACAATGGTTTATGTAATTGTGGGATCGCAGCACAAGTGGATAAGCTGTACTATACTTTCATTTATAGGTATCCTGCATTAATAAAAATCGGTTATGTGGTAATACATTGAGAAAAAGACGACAACAAAAAATTAAATTTCCACAATTTTATGGGGTGTACTCGAGATCGAGCCCTAAAATTTAAAAATTCGTAAGTTTCATACTGGCCATTTTCAATTACTTAATACCGCATGCATGTATAAAATTTCATACAAATAGAATCGCGTACGAGATTTGTTTAATATATATATAAGAAAGGTAGGATGTAATTTATTATCGAATTATTCAAATCCTGAAATGATATGACCGAATCTAACAGATTCGTTTTGAAACGATATAATAACATTTTAAGGGTTCATTTATATAAATAACGTAATTAATAACTGATTATAAAATTTTATACTAACTCTATTTCACAGAACAAAAAAAAAAATAAAAACAAAACAATACAACGTAGACACCTCACGTTAACAGCGATTTTGTATACAACTGATGCAAAACCATGCTAATATGTGGTCCAATGCGTTTAGGCGGGTATCCATATTTAATATTCGACAGCAACATTTCACCTTGTGTAGAATTATGATATGCTGAAATCAAATGACGAGGAGTCGGATAATGACCGACGATGGCGATAGCTTTTTCGACGGTAAGACCCCGAATTTGTATCAGATGTTTTATAAACATTTCACCGACTTTAAAATTCTGAAACGAGAATATGCTATTTGTTAATTATTAATGATTGTTAATCGTTAATTAATTCACACGACACCGGTAGCGACATGTTTAGTTCTTTGGAATTTTTTAAAAAGACCGATAAGTACGACAAATACATCTTAAGAGATGTTTTGGTGGCATAATTTTGTAAGTTTCGAATTTAGACCGTAAGGAACGTAATTTCGCAGCAATTTTAGTAAAGATGAAATTGGTCATTCGATGTCAGATTAAAAAACCTTGTTATTAATCAATGTGACCATTAGCTATCTTGTACAATAATTTATATTCCTTTTTTACAAATATCTAGTAGGGAATTATTGAAATATACAAAAAATCAATAATCATGTTTTAAGATAAAGGCTAATTTTATGTACACACACGCAAATATATATATATGTATATATACACACAACATGTGCATGAATTCTATATTATATGAAATATATAGATCATCTTTATTCATGTTCCACTTAATTGCATCATTTACTAGACATATTAACAAACCCATTGATCAATTACTATTTCAAGAATCAAACATTGTTACCCAAGTTTAATTTTTTTTTTTAAATGAATTTAAATAATGGTTTTTATTAAAATAAACGTAACTATTTGCACAACATAATTTTCAATAGCAAAAAGCGATCAGCAAAATAAATAAACGCCACGTATGAAATTTATTCGCCATTCGATTTTTAATTCAATATTATATTATTGGGATAACACAACATCGATTACTCACCTTAGATTTTTTTGCCGAATATTTTGAAAAGTTTTCAAACGTCATAAGGGACACAGTATCATCTATAATGTTTAGAGCTGACAAATTGTTTTTTGGACAGCTTAATAACATTTTTTCCTGCGCCGAATAACACACAATTAAACAGTTTTATGATTAGACAGAAAAAATTAGATCGTACAAAAAAAAATACATTTACAAATAAATGAAAAAATAAATAAATAAAAGTGAACATTGTGCAATCGAAATTATTTAAAATTAGACACGTAATTTTTGTACTAGACAGATAACGTAGTTTTCTTAGGTTTAAATGTTTGTAAAATTTAATGTAATTTTTATAATTTTCAACTTAGTTGAACGTGGTCCTAATTCCATGTTGCATACGAAATAGAAGCAGTAATAATTCAAATTATCATTTTCTCATTTTGGTATAAGGAAGATAATCTATTTTTTCTCAAAGGCACCTTCTATATACCGAGTCGGATTTAATATTTCCCAATGTCAGATTATTCTGTTTTGAAGTCTGCAGAGTTATAATTAAGGCGTCGATCGTTTAGACTAAATTCGTTCGAATATTTTGATAGTGTTAATATAATAAAGATATTGGAATTTTTATTATTTAAGTTTATCTTGATGTTCTATACTGTAATTTATCAGATATACCTTCTTGCTTGTTTTTAGTGTACATTCTCTCCACAAACATACCATGTCAATCATCGCTTTTAACTTACTATTGATTTTAATAATTAATAGTAATGTGTTTTGCAGTTATATTTGGGCATAATTTATTTCCGCATTATTTAATTTCTCACGCGATAATTTAAAGAATAATTAATTTAATTTGCTGTTTTCGTATTCGCGTAGTATATTTCTCTAAATTTTTTGGAACTTAATTTTACGATTAAAGATTCGTCGAATACAAAAATTTATCATATCAGCAGCTTTACATTTTCCCGCTATATAGCACAGTATCAGTGTAAAAAAAAGTTACAATTCATTTTATTAGTGCACAACTGAAAACCTCATGATTAGCTTTTGTCTAAAAGCACCATTAACCGTTATTCGCCGTACCACTATATCGAAAATAGTTAATTTTGACATAAATGTAATTAAAATTATAATAACATAAAACTACAGCCTATCCTTCTGCACTAAACTTCGTCATTTTCTTATTTATGGATCGAAGTCAACTCGAGGAACAAAAGCAGCAATGTTCATTCCAGCTCTCAATATTAGCAACATGTACAAACTATGCCAACATTGTTGAATATTTACCGCTAAATGTACTACAAGTTTTATAAATAGTGTTCTTTTTGTGGATGTCGGATCATAAAGGGATTCTAAAAAATGAATTTGTTGATTCATTAGCTAAAGACGCGTCATTGATATACACTGAGGACATTGGTCAATCACCTCTGGCCAATTACTATCAACACCCGCAAACTTCCATGGTTCTATTTCTTTAAGAACATTAGCAAAGGAATTGTAATCATCAGTAGATTAAGATTTGGGAATAATTTATTATCGGATCGTCTTTTGTAACTTAGAGAAATTCCCTTCTATCCCCATTCATTCTGAGCAAGCAATCTGCAATCTCGATCATGGTAATTACCAAATATTCACAAACACAACTGTGTGAAGTAACAAACGACACAGATAAAATGAGTAATCAGAAAAATATAGACAAATTGAATATAAAAATACTATAAAGCGCGTGTAAATTTACAAAGGAGCATTTCAAAAGAAAATAGTACAATTAGTGACTATGACCAAGGTGGGGTCCCGTTAAGAAATCGAGAATGAGAACGATTATTTATTAAAATAGGAAAAAATTGAAAACAAAACATTAATCTAACCATATAGATAAAATAATAAACTTATTCTTACTTTATAAGTCGAAATTAAAATTTTTGTCA
Organism: Coronaproctus castanopsis; assembly: GCA_032883995.1. Classification (NCBI taxonomy): domain Eukaryota; kingdom Metazoa; phylum Arthropoda; class Insecta; order Hemiptera; family Monophlebidae; genus Coronaproctus; species Coronaproctus castanopsis. Next base: position 160,734,402 of record CM065052.1, read on the forward strand.
TGCGTGCTAAATAATATACCGTGTCTCGATAACTGTTTGTAACCTTAACGAAAAATTCATCAATAATCTGAGTGTTGACCATAGCTTGTTGCAGCGTATTAAGTGGTAATCCAATAACGGGTGAATATTTTTCGATCAAATATATAACGTTTTGCAAGCCGCATTGTTTCAGACGAAACTGTACAAAATAAATTCCAAGTCGTTAATAAAATCCCCAATAGTTTATGTTTATGAATAGAAATTTATTTTCTTAAAAATTATTGATGATTGTTGTTTTTGTTAAAGAGGTTGCGTATTTATTATATTTATCTTGTACATTAAATTTGATTTTTTCAAGAAGCAACCAATTTTTCTTCATACAATAGTTCAAAAGTAGTTGAGGTATAAAAAGTTATTTCTTTTGGAAACAGATATAGGTCACTAATTAGATCTTAATAATTTAAAAATAAGTATCGCAGACGCAGATAAGTTGTTAGGGTGACTCACAGAAGACGAACGGTTTTGTTGTTTTTAATTTTATTTAAAAATACGAAAACGAGAGATTACAACGCAAAATGCGAGCTCCTTCTCGTTATAGGGTGTCGTGAGAACTGAAACTGGACAAAAACGATTTCTCGTGTGTACACTAAAGATGGAGCACGCGGTTTGCGTTGTGGCAGTGTTACTAACTTCACTATTTAAAAAACAAAATCGTCCGTCTTCTCTGATTCAACCTATACAATTCTAAAACACTGAAATAATTTTAAATTCATTTCTTTTTGTTAATATCTAAAGTATATAAAGTTCATAATGAAAATATTATACTATAAAAAAATGCATTTGACATTAATAGTGTTTTTTTGAATTTACTTCTGAATCATTATTTCACACATTGTAATTGACAAAATACAAAATTTATGTTAGAAGTTTTGTGCGTCGTTGGTAATTTTAATGAGTACAAATTGCCTTCGTATAGAATAAAATATAAACAAACCACATTGAATATAATTTCCGTTAATATGAATTTTAAATTCGAAGTAAATAAGATTTGAATTTATGAAATGGTAGTAGCAATACATTATGCGATTAATTGAAATATAATCTAAAATATTGCATCTTTTAAATGCAATATATAAATGATTAATATAAAATCATTTTACTACTATAGTTGATAATTTTCTGATATTTATAATTTCAAATTGTCTTGCTGAAAATACAACTGCATAGTATTTACACATTTTCTTTAAAAATGTTTATTCTATAAAAAAAATACATATACCTTTTGCTCATGGAATCTACCATCTTTAATACTTTTTGCAAAGTCATCCATACGCTTTCTTTCAACAACATAAGGTAGAACTAACTCTTTTCCATTGGTGTCACGGCAAATCCAAAGAAAATCACCAACATTCAAGTGACGAACTTCAAAATCAACATTTTGAACCCTTAATTCTTTAATTATTTCGTCACTATCTGACTCCGCATACCTATAAAACAATATTCACTATTACACGCACTTTACACTCGATATATTTAATTAAAACGAATAAAATTCGTTCAGTTCGAATGTTAAGATTTCAAATATTGCATAAGCTCGCCTTTAAATTATACTGGTCTATTCTTATTCATAATCATAAATTTTCAATAATTATATTATTTTTTTATACTTGACCATGATAACGACTACTAATTAATAAGTTCTTCATAGAATTATCAAAGCCACCTGCTGTAACGTATATTTTTCGTCTTTAGTTTTATTTGATAGAAAATACACTATACTGGAGTTTTATTGAGGAGTATGATCCCGGCATTATATGATGTCAAGGGGAACATTATTTTAAATAAATTTAATATCGCAGAGCGTGTAATAAAATTTAAAACAACATAATACAATACATATTTAATATCTGACGAGTGAATGAATGGACTCGCTAATAGTATATACATAGGAAAACTACTAATTCAGAAAAGACTTAAAATTTACAATAACGAAACGACTAATTAAAAAACAATTTATATTTTTTGTTTAAAAAAATGTGAACATACATTCTATACAACGTTGAATCTTCAATACCATATACATAAATACAAAAATAAAAATAATTGGCTTACCCTGTAACTTCAGCTGTATCCAACAATATGATTATTTTGAATGAATTTGGTAAAAATATTAATTGTTCATCTAAATATGTATCATCGGTAGTAACGGAAGAAGTTGTACTGCAGCCTTGCTGACTAAAATTTTGACCTTGGCTATCATCTGAACTTTGACAATCCTATAATAACATAAACGTCAATTATGCCAGTACGATAATTACTTTAAAATATGAAAAACAAGCAGGTTTGTTTGTTTTATAAATATCGAATTCATTAAATTGAAATACGAAAAAAAGAATGAATCAAAACCAATTAAAAAAATATATCAAAATAATTTTTTTTTTGTTCAAATACATATCTATTTCTGAAGATTTGAAATAATGCTATAAATGTGTAGCTATTTAAAATCCTACATATTAATACATTCATAAGAAATACAGGTTCAGACAAAATTCTATTTCTCAAAGCGCAAGATTTTTTCTTAATAACTTGGCTGGTTGTAATTAACAAGGTACGTTCTGACGTCAAAACGTAAAAGATCGTCGACGAGTTCTGTTCGTTAAAAAAAAAAAAATTAATTTCTGTCAACAGAGAATCTAATAATATAATGTTAAATCTTAAAACTAGATATCTGTTCGAACAATAGAAATACCCATATTCCCTTATTATAGTTTTCCCTTTTTATTTAGAAAATACTTCACGAATTCCATAATTGTTGTTAGTTTTAAACAATTATTATCTTTTTATTTAATTAATATTGCGAGGTTCCTACTAACATAGTGGTTTGTTAGATAAAATATTAATTGTGATGTGGTTGTAGCTGATTTTTTTTTTAACTACAAAGAATTTTCAGATTAATTAAATTTATTTTAGTACGCGACTTTTCATATTTGTTATCTTATCTTGTTTTTGTTCTAGCAAAACATTATTTAAGAAGTACGTATACAAACATCAAGAGAAGTATACTAGGATATATACTACACAGTGACCGAATGATTTTACTGAAATTAAAACGGAATCCATTCAACATTAACATCATATAGGTATATGCATAAAAAAAAAAAAGATAAACAGCAAGCGGGAATACAGAATTTTTATAAAAACCTCGAAGACCTCATGAACCCAATAAAGCCACATGAAGTTACCATTATAATGGGCAACTTTAACGCTAAGATTGGAACAGAGAGGACAGATGATGTCGTAGGTAATTTTGAATTGGGAAAAAAGAATGAACGAAGTAACAGATTGGTACAGTTCTGTCAAGAACACAATCTTATAGTGACAAATACAGGGTTCAAGTTACCACTAAGCCGTTTGTATACGTGGAAAGCACCTCAGGATAAACCTGATAATGTGGTTAGAAACCAGATAGATTATATTCTGCTAAACAAACGATATAGAAACGGATGCTTCTACACACGAACATTACCAGGAGCGGATGTGTAGAGTGATCATGTTTTGCTGGCGATTAAAATGTGAGCTAAGCTAAAAATTGCAAATACTCGGAATCCAACAAGGCTGAACATGACGTTACTACAAGAACCACAGATAAAATACAATGAAAATATTAAATACGTTAAAGAGGAAGAAAGAAAATAAGTAAAATATGTGCAGGATATAACAGGCGGTCAAAGAATAAAGAAAACATGGGAAAAACTTAAAACAATATTCACAGCAGTAGTAAGCAAACATTTAAAAGCACTTAGCAAGATTAGGAGGAAAATATGGATGAAGGATGAAATATTAGATCTAATGGAAGAAAGGAGAAAAGCTAAAATTAAAACAAATCAACAAGAATATCAACGCCTAAAAAAACGCTAATAAGGAAAAAATGGAGAAGCCAAAGAAGAATGGCTCAAAGATGAAAAGTTACAGCATAAATTTAAAAATTTTAACATACATACAAAAATTAAAGAAGTAGGAGGAATATACAAAAGGATTAATACACACGCGCTGAAGAACGAAAAAGGCGAAATGGTAGTAGAAGAGGAAGATGCAAAAAAGGAATGGACAAACTATATAAAAAAACTTTTCGAAGTCAAAAAGAGGCACATTATAAATACTGGAACTGGTGCAAGTCCGTAGGAAAATGTAAGGACCCAACAGTATATGCGTGGAAATGATAAAATTGATTGAGGAAGAAAATATAGGTATAGTAGTCAAGTTATTTAAATGAACTAATATATTCGACCAGAAGCTGCACCAGTTTTGCAAAGAAGAATCCTAAAGGACTATTAATTCGCGATAGTTAATAATTTTGCTCAATTTTTGTCTTATTTTGAGTATTCACACGTAACATTTAGTAGTTTTTAAAAATAACCAATTTAAATTGTTTTAAAAAATTTAAAACTAAATAAATGATTAATTTTTAATATTTTAAAGGTTTTTGTTTATGATTGTTTCTTTTTTAACAATAAATGGCGTCAGTTTGAATAAGAATGACTGAAAATAGATAACCAAAATTTTAATTACAAAAGCGACTTCTGAAATATTAATGAAATGTATAAATGATAAAATATCGTTTAATAAATTATTAGTACGCAGATATCAAAAAATTAACCTTTATCGTCGTAGTTTAAATTAAGAAAAAGGATAAATCTTTTATTAAATAATTAAAATACAGTCAATAATCATAATTTCGGAACTCACCTTACCACGATAGCTTACAAAATTAATTAATTAAAGTAACAAACGAAAAATGTAGAAGTATTACAACGCGGAAAAAAAAGAAAAAAAAATCGCAAATAAAATAAGCATAATATTGCATAACGATGAAACTAACACATATAGAAATAATATAACATCATACTCATAATTAAAACAGTATAATAAGCGAATGACTCATTACAATAAATTATGTTTAATACGTCTATGTTTATATTTTGTATGCATAAACATTAGTTGTCTGGAATCGTAATTACCTATTAACGAGATAAATTCATTATCACGTATAATCATCGACTAATTTACGCGATATGTTAAAAAAGTATTCTTTAACATGGGGTAATTTCGGAGAATATTATACATATAATCTATTCTACTATAAAGGGGAGCATTTGGTATGCACCCGAGACATCTGTTCTGAATGAGCTGCTAGTTATCATAACTAACGTTCGATATCGAACACCAAAACTGGCCAGGCGTAAGTAAATATCGGACGCATTAGCGTTTTATAAATAATACATTTATCGTAGGGAATGATTTTCTTCTAAATACGGGATATGTAGAACAAATGGATTTATTGTATTAAGATAGTTGATATGTTTAGTGAAGTTTACTGTCAAAAACAGCGTATAAATACCGAATCTGACCAGTTACGCGATATGCCGATTTGAAGCCTGTTTTGGATAGTGGTTCGTCTAAATGTCCTATAAAACTAGGAAATCATATAAATATAATGTGAACAGAAAAGGCCTCAACACACTTCCTTGCGGAACACACCCTAATCACGTACCAACAGTTACATACAAAGTTCTATTGCATAAATAACCACTAATTAATTTAATTAAATAAGGAAGAAATTTACATTTAATCATTTTACATAAAATTCTCGCGTGTGCTGCAGTATCTAATGATTTTGCAGCATCAAAAAACGACGCCACAGTATGTTTATTACCATTAAAATTATGCGCCAGAAACTCGGATATTATGGATACTTGATGAGTCGTAATTATTAACTCATCATTCTAATCAATATTCTTTAACATTAACTATATTTCACATAATACATGTACTAATCGGATATTAATATCAATAAACATAGTATTTATAAATATATAAAAAAAATTAACCTTAATAATCCGACAAAATTTTTAATATGATTTTGACACTTCATTTATTTAATTTGAACTATAATCTTTATTATAATATATTAATTTTATTAATAAAAAAAGTATATTTAATTTCCAATTAAAAAGTAAAATAAAATAAAACATTTTTTACTTTTTTACGAAAACCAAATACTACATTGCGAGCAATATTGTAAATATTAGAATATTTCCTTAATTCGATTAGAACTTTTCCTGCGATCTTACTTAAGTTGCTAAGTAAACTAACTAGACGATTGTTGCAAATGTGAGAACTGGGGTTCCCTGGTTTAGAAAGAGCAATAACTTTTGCAGTTTTCCAACAGTGCGGAATATAACTGAATTTAAACACGCAGTTCGAGTGACAATGAATCACATCCTCAACCTATGTCCACGTAGAGCCCTTATAGGCAGTTGGAAGGATATTCAAGTAAACCTGGATGTGGACATCTAAGCTACCCGAAGACATAAGATATCATCATCATCAATATATTTATTGATTGTAGATTGAACTTAATTATCTGATAATTAGAATCAAGGTGCAAATGTTTGGCCATGTATTCTATAATATTCATAAGCAAGTATTTCAGATTTTTCACTACCATTAATTATAAGCGTAATTACTTCTAAAATAAACCATAGAGCATTAGTTTTTCACAGCCGTTAATAATAATAATAATAATAATGATAATAAATTATATAAAGTGAAACATTTTGAAGAATAAATAACATTAAATTAACTTAAACGAATGCTATTTAGAATTTAATACATTATATCATTTCGTAAGAAACTCGAAACTAAAGTTCAACAAACACATAATGGTATTAATAATGCTCAACAACGAAAATAAACAAATTCACGTTAAACTGGAAAATAATTATTATTCGACTTGATTAAACTGTCCAGTAGTTTGAGTTCATATTTTTATGTTACACTAACTTGTACTTTCACACAATTTGACTTAAAAATCGAAAATGGACAATATGTAATTTTTAAATAAATTTCTAGATTCCGAAACCATTTTGTTTTTGGACGTTTTTTTTTTTTTTTTTTTTTTATTAGTATCGGGCATCCGTCAATATTTTTGTAAATAATTAAATTACGTACATTATCACTATCTTGTAGCTTATTCGCCACCTCTGTTTAATATATCATCATTCATTTCTTTTTTTTTTACAAATATATTACTTACCGGAATTCTTCTAATAACAGTTGATTTGTCTTTTATAGAGTTAGAGTTGCAATTTCGATTATCTAGCAAAGTCACTGACGACGATAAGCCGGAAGGTGCTTTATCACGATTACCATGTAATGGCGACGTCATTTGTTTAGATTCTAATTTTTTATTCAGTTTCGATTTTACTAAATCCGAATCGGTATTTCTCTCGTCTTTTAATATGTTCGAAGACGACTTTAAACCAGTTAATATGGATGATTCAACAATATTTATGCTTTCAAAAACAAAATTTTTCAATTGTACAGCTATCTCTTTACCTTCATTTGTAAGGGAATACCTAAAATTTGCAAAATTGTTTTATAAGAACGCTTAATTAAAAATTCACGTATGTAAAATCATTAAGTAAATTAATAAAATACACGCAATTGTGATTACTGAATTATAATAATTCCTATATAGCTAAGTAATCACCAAAATACACGAATCAGCAAAAGTAGTACATAATTTTTATGTTTGTTGTGCGTGTACTATTTCATTTGAGCTCATTATATTTATTTTTTATATATATATATATATATATATATATATATATATTTTGTTTTCTCTTATCGACTTTACGGTAGATAGGTATTAATATAACCATGTTAGATCTCTGTGCTTTTATGACGATGCAATTTTAGACATTATTTGCTTTTTCCATATACGTAAGACTTTGTCTACCTCTAGGGAAGGACAGTTCCCAGATTTGTAACATTCGTCTAGTTAGTTTACTTAGCAACTTAAGTAATACCGCAGAAATAATTATTCTAATCGGATTAAGAAAACATCATAATATTAACAATATTGCTCGCAATGCACTGTTGGTTTTCGTCAAAATTTTTGTACGATTCATCAAATATTCAGAGTATCCGAGTTTCTGAAACATAATTTTAATGGTAATAAACATACTGGTACGGCACTCTTTGATGCTGTGAAACTATTAAATACTGCACGGCACGCAAGCATTTTATACAAAATGATTAAATTTAAATTTTCTCATTTAATTAAATTAATTAGTAGTTATTTACGTAATAGAACTTTTTATGTAACTGTCGGTGATTCACTCCCGTCTCTTCAATTAAAACATCTTTAGGGTGTGGGTAGATTTGAAGAATACTTGTACACTCCCGATTTTCGTTTTTTTTTTTTTTAAATATCACAAATTATGATTTATAACGAGCTACGAAGTTAAAAATCCGCGGAAACCATTTTTGAAAGTCTCGTTTTTTCTTTTAATTCTACTGCTATACAGCCGAAATAAACGCCGATTCTAACCTAACTGAATCTAACCTAACCTAGGTATTTTGTTATTCTGGTTTAAATGTGTCATTCTCGTTTTTTCTTTTAATTCTACTGCTATACAGCCGAAATAAACGCCGATTCTAACCTAACTGAATCTAACCTAACCTAGGTATGTTTATAAACATACTTATAAGTAAAATTTAAAAGGTTGTAATTTACAATTAAAAATTTTTTCCGCGTTTTTTTTTATTTTTTATGTCGCTTAGGGAAGCAAAACACATCAATTTATCCAAGCCCCAATCGATTCTGAGTTGTACAAGTATACCTCCAATGAGCCAGGGTGTGTTCCGTAAGGAATTGTGTTGGGTTTCGTTTTCTATGTATTTACTATTCCTTATCCATGTATATAAAATTCCTTGCTCATACGAGCTCAGTTACATTGGACAGACTGATAGAAGCATTAATCAAAGATTAAAAGAACACAAAGGAGATGGTAATCATACGAGAAAAGGTTCGTCTGCAGTGGTCAGTTTCCAGGGAATCATGAAATACAAGTTGAAGATTTTGAAATTTTATCAAAAATGGATAAATACATTTTTGAACACCCAAATTTTAATAAAGAGGATGTATACTAGCTTAATTCAACCTGGCTGCCGGTCATTGCCCAATCAGAAAAAAAGATGTTATAATAAAAGAAATGGTTAGTCGAGTAAACAACTTCATTCCCACGCATGATGATACAAACATTGATAAATAGATGTGCACACAGCAGGGCGATATTTTATCAAAAAATCTGGACATTAAGTCAATATTGCATTTTTCTCAGCATAATCCTATGAATATACCTGCGCTTTCATAACCGCTCTGTTTGATAATGAAAACTGTTAGTGCTTTTGAAACGTTACGTGAAAAAAATACGAACATGGTTTATCCGGAGAAAAATCAAAGACATATGAATATCAACTATGAAAGTGCAAGTATATTTTAGATCGGTAATTTCACGTTTCATGCAGCTGAATTGTTATCAATGCGAACTGAAGTGAGCGAAGAATTCAGTACTGACAATTATCAAAATAATGAATAAAATTACACAACATAAAACTGTTAAATTTTTCGTCAATATCCCAATATTTATGCGCACAATTACGATCAATCGATATAGCAATATTAGATTAATAGAAGAGTACAAAAAAAAAAAAACTGCAGGCAGCAGTTATCTTCACATCCACCAACATGCATCATATTTGATATGCTTTTCAATAACTTAAGTCATTGTTTAATGATTTTATAAAATAATTGCTGCGAGGATAAAAGATTGTAACAATTTAATGAAGAAAAACGGGTTAAAATTACAAACAATAAACATTGTGACTATAGTCAAAGAATCGTCGATTTGCTAATTTTTTATCAAAACACATAAGCAGTTAACCGAGTTAATTGTTAGTTAATAGATTGCAAATCTCAACCCTTTGGGTATACTAAATCTGAGAAGGAATGAATTTTAAATACCTGTTCTTAATGTAAGATAAACTACAAAATAATTAAAAACTTATTTGTACGCATAAATAACTAACCTAGCAGGATTTCCTTCCTGTCTGACAAGTCCTTTAGATTTCAAAGTAGACATTGAAGACCATCCCGTATAACGAGAACCTGGATCTGGAGTGGTTAAAGAAACGTTGCATAATGGCTGCGCTTTTGCCTGTAGTTCCGATTTGTACATATATCCTGAAAAATGTTGCGTATTACGTAAAGAATAATAAAATAAACCGCGTGGTTCAACATTTTATAAAAGTTCACATTGAAATCTCTACACCTTGGCAATCACTTTTAATCCGACGATTGCAACATAATTAATAACAATTAAAAAATTAAGTTCAATAAAAAATGTAAAATATTTTAATTGATAGCAACAATACTTGTGTATATAGACTAATACTTGTAAATAAAACGTCCCATCTTCGAAATCCCTTTACCTTTTGCTTTAAAATTTTGGCACGTTACATTTTTTTTTAACCGGGAGGGGAAAATCCTCCAAAGACACTGATATAATGAAGAAAATTTAGTTTTTTTTCCAGCGCATACAAGCATGCACGGCAAGAGATCCAAAATCAGCGTGTGAGATTTTTACCCACTAAAAACCCCCTCCCTCTATAAACACACTCAAAAAAAGGAGTTCAAATAATAAGATGAAGGTCTCAGGGAGAATGAAGGGACCTCCACACTTAAAATTAGCTTATTGCGATGGAAGAAGGGATGAGTATACATAGTCCCTTCTTCCATCAAACTAAGAGTAACGAGTTTATGCATTAACTATATATATATACATATATATAAAAAAAGCAAAAATAAAATCTTATAACAAAAAGACTTTACAATGTAACTTAAAAGTTTAAAAAGTATTATTCATAATTTAAAAAAGTAAAAACTGATAATATGGATATTATCATAAATCTAAAGAACAAACAAAAGGCGCAATAGAATAAAATCTTGTAACAAGAAGACTTTACAATGTAACTTAAAACTTAAAAGGTATTACTCACACCAAAATAAAATAAAACAAAAATTAATAATACGGATATTATCTTATATTTTAAAAAAAAAAAAACTTACATAATACAAACATTAAAGAAAAAAGAAGAAAAAAAAATCATAAAGAGGGAGCGAAAATGATCATAACAAATTGCTGTGATAAATTTGTAAAAATAGTTAAATTTAAATATTCAAATAGTCAGCTATAAAGTATAATTAGATATTGAAACATAGGGCAATTGACCACGCTATATATATATATAAAAAAACAACTGCAAAACACTGTAATTGTATTGGGATCACGGTTGATTTAAGCGTTAATTGTAACACTATGAAAATTTTAATTTTAATCGCATGACCTGTTCAGCCAACAAAAGGAAACTTCCAACTTGTTTACTAAGAGTATATACATCAGCGCAATCAATACCAAATTTATATCGAAGGCAATGAATGCAGGGCAAACAAACATAGTATGATAAATATCATCAACCTCACCTACCATACAACAGCTGCAGACAGGACCACTAGCAAGCCAGAATCTATGAAGATAAGAACTAAACCTGCCATGACCCGTCAACACCTGAGCACTGTAGAAGTTTATGTCGAATCTCAACATTTTTAACCAAAAAGACATATCTGGCAGAAATGCGTACGTCTCCCCACCAGTTTCAGTATCATCCCATCTGCCTTGCCACTTTGCAATCAGCAAAGAGGCGATATGTTTTTTAAATTTCATATTAGACATGGACTGCTCCGAAATATTCTCCAGCAGGTTAGAATGCTTCAACTCTGTGACACGCCCCCCTCTGAGCCGGTGCTCACCCGTGAGAGCCCTACCCACAAGAAATAAATCCAGCGGCAGGACCCCACAGATAACACAAGCGGCAGAGGTTGGTGTAGTTCGGTATAAAGAAGCCATCCTATGTAGAAATTTCTTTTGCTGTTTGTTGGCCAGACCAAGAATTCTTTTATTAACATATATGGCCGCACCATACCCAAAATGGGCCTGAATGAGGCCTTTATAGAATATCGAACGTTGCCTAAAGGATAAACCCCAAGCATTTCTCTGTAAACGCAACAACTTATTATAAATATCCATACATTTTGTAGAAATATACTGGAAATGGGGAATGAACGATAATTTAGGATCTATAATTATTTGGCACGTTACATTCGAATACGGGAATTATCTTATATAGATGTTTCATATGTGGCAGGTAAAACAGGTTTTTATTTATTTGTTTTTTAAGCATCATCTGTTGAATTAGTAGCAACATACGTAGTACTACGACAATTTGTACACTCATGACAAAATTTTTATTAAACATTTATGTTGAATGTAATTTATTCATATATGCTGTTACATTGATTCGAAAAAGTAGTTGATGATATTAATTTCGATACATTAGTGAAATAGGAAATATGGGCGAAATGTCCGAATTGATTCTAGATATTCATCTGTTTGGGCACAAGACCTATTTTAAACTTGAATCAGGAGATTAGTGCAAAATGTTAGTCAGGACACTACTTATCTGCATGTATTTATATGTCCTCATAAAACCAGTCTTAGGACTGACGAATACATGATGATATTATTATTATATATATATATTTCAGATTTCGCATGTTTGTGATCAAATAAAAAGTACTTAATGAATTGGTTTTGAAATTTGGCGCATACATTTTTTATAGGGGAACTCTTAGGATCTTAAACTTTGCATTGTTTGGCTCTCCCCCGTAAATGTACATTACAAACTTTAGTCCGATCCGATTACTGTTCAAAAGTGATCACATTCAAAAGCCAAAAGTGTTTTTTAGCATGTGAGTTTTGAATCATCGGGAAACGTAATATCTCCAACAGATTTAAATTACGTATTTTTATGTACGCACAACTCGAAAAGTAACTTATGAATTAACTTAAAATCTTTCGCAGTTTTATATAAGAGTGAATTTATCTATGTTCTCACAGGACCGAAAAATTCCGTTATCAAATAAGTCAAATATCCTTTGCACTTAGATAAAATATTTTTTTTTAACATCTACTGGTTTAACTCCATCGATGAAAAAGAAAGATATTATAGTCATTCATCCTTGTTGTTTTAGTAGATTATGGTCATGTACGTTTTACGGTATTAAATAGAATGATGGGTAAAAATTAATAAATTATCACACAAAATTTAACTGAAACCGTCTTAATTTTGGACTTTAACCTGTATTTGTTTAATTCACACACACACACACACACACATATATATATATATATATATATATATATATATATATCAGTCACCATTATTAACAGTTGTTACTCTGGATAGAGTACCGTGATCATCATAATTTATTATTTTAAAGCACTATCGGCTGTGCTAGTATATAATCAATACAATAACCTGAAATATTTTTTGATAGCTATATGACATCATCAGATACCAAATATTTATATTCATAGTTAGTCCCCTCATATATATTCTACTCGTATGTGCACATATTAATATATAATAGCTTGAACTATTATGTATACAAGACATGCGTGCGTTCATTTTATAAACATATTTTATTTTCATCAACTTCTTAATGATCGTAAGTCTATAAATCCGTCAAATTTCATTATAAACTTTATACAAATTATAAATGACGAAACACAAAATCACATTAATTTTTTCCTGGTTTCAGCTCGCTTCCTAAACTGTAATTTGCAGTTTGAACAGCTAATTTCACTTGACGACAGTTTTATTACAACGACTCGTAAAACTATACCATTTATTTAAATTTATTTCTATAAAGGGTACTAAAAATAACAATATATCTCTCAAATAAATAAATATAGCATAGTTGCCTTGTGTGTAATTTGGAAAACATGTGCATTAGAGTAAAACAATAATAATTTGTTTAATCTACCTGGATAATCTAATCTTGTTTGTTCTTCAAATAACGCCAAAATAATGGCATATGCACCTGACCTGAACGCTGGTATGTACGCCTTATTCATTTTCTTAGATTTAGGTACATCAACAGCAGTCAGATTTTTGTTCTATTATTAAAAAAAATACATACACTTACAAATAATTCATATAATACAATATAAGAAATTTTTGCATTAAGGATGGATCCATGTTGGAAGCTTGTGGCATCCATGTATGCCGCGGTGGACATTTGAACGTTATTATATTCTGTACATAGTGTAATAGATGGGTCTTTCAAATAAAAAAAGATTTACGGTAATAACTCATATACAGCTTAATTTTATTCCATTTCAACATCGACCCCACCAGTCGTCATTTTAAAACCCCATATATTCTTTCTTTTATAATTTATGAATAAATGTAATTACTTAAAAATATTGTCTTGAAATAGTAACGAACGATCTCTGAGAAATAATAAAATACACAAAGATTAAGGAATTTAAATGAAACAGAAATATGAATTAAATAAAAATTATAGAAAATAATAATTAAAACACATTTCAAATATAATACGCATTGTCAAATGGAATATATAAAAAACTTATTACGTTGATTCTACTTTTGGTAATTACTCATTTTGTAACAGCCCGATGTGATTTCTATCATCAATTGTTAACGTCCTATAATATACTGTACTCTAAAATCATACCAAAATAACAAGGGCACGCAATTTAAATAAAATATACATACATAATATCTTGTCATTTACTGTTCAATTTATTAAGAATCATCGAATATTCAAACAGAAAATGATGGCCTGTATACAAATTTACAACTCTTGTAATATGAAACAAAACTGCGTTCAAAATACTCAATATCGAGATTACAGCCGACTAAAATCTAAAAAGAAACAAAAAAACACAGTTCTATTTCGTCTAGAATTATTTTCGGTGAAAACCACGTCCTGATTATTCAAAAAATTTAACGTTTCGAATGGACTTACACCACTCATCATCAGAAACGAACGTTCGTTGTTCGCTTCTGATGATGAGTGGTGTAAGTCCATTCGAAACGTTAAATTTTTTGAATAATCAGGACGTGGTTTTCACCGAAAATAATTCTAGACGAATGGAAAACAACCACGAAAGTTTTAATAAATATATAACAGTTCTATTTTTTAATGTGAATTTTAAATTTATAAATCTAGCTTGAAGAAGTTTTCCTGCACTTTCAATAATTTATTGAGAACGTTGTTCATTATTTTCTTAATTCATTTGATTATCAATATTAACAATAAATGGTTCCGAACTAATTTATGTCAAATAAATGTTGTGATTGTTTTAGAATAAATTTTAAAAAGGCATTTGTGAATATAACCGATTCATGATAACGATAGTTATAAATTTTCCTTTTAAATATTATTATTAACACGTTCAAAACAACGTCCAATATAATTTTTTTTTTTTGATTTTGGTTGTTTACCGACTTTAAATTCACTAGCGAGCAGATTGCAGTAGTACTGCCTAGAAATAATATTCCGTGACTAAGTTTCAACCACAAAAATCCTTAGGAACATTACACTTCTCAGTTAATTACAATTCTATTTATTCAAGTAATCCATTTCGTTAGCTTAATATTTTCTTGTGTCCAGATTCATATTTATCCTTATGCCAAAGTTTCTTAATTTAATTGTACATGGATCCATATTTGGTATATGTCAACATTTCACGCATTTTATGTCGGACCAGTGGAAAAAAGAAAGAACCAAACTATTTCTGGTTTTTCATCGTATACCTTATAGATAGGATAATGATGATTAAATAGTAACACAACTTTACAATTTTATCAGTGAGTGGTCACACACTAGTGATTTACAGAATAATTTTTTTTTTAAGTTGACCAACACTATTAACAATTGATGTTTAATGAGCTATTTTGGCTGGAACGTTACGTTCAATAATTTTTCAATGCTATAGAATTCTGCATGTTGCGCGTTCTATCTAATCGACAATTACGTATTTTTGAAATCAAATTGTGATTGTGACAAAAGCAGAAAACAATAATGAACTGATACCATATTACATTGCAATTGTTATGTATGGCTCCGCCTACCGTGGATACTTCAAGAAGTTACTCCAAAATTTATACCACGAGAATATTGAACTTTTTCAATATTTCTTAATATATACATTTTAAATTTACAGATAATAATTAATGAATTTTATAACAAAACTTGCTGATGAAAGTTACCTAAAATTACAATGAACAACTTGGAATGTGTATTTAAAGGTTAAGTTTATTTTAAGTTTTTCAGGTGTTTTAATGAATTATATAAAAAATATATTTCCCAGTCATCTGCAATCAGCTATCTTCACGCAAGAATTAATAACTAAAAGTTCTAAATTAAAAAACAATATAGCGGTAATAAGAGAACTACTAATGTTGGGAATAAGATACATTTTGCTGCAACGTCTATTTATGTATGTGTAGAATAATGAATATTATCGAGTAGAAAAATGTTCAAATATAAACTTATTGGATAAATAGCCGGGTACAATGGTTGAGTGGAAATCATTAAAAAATTTAAATACAAGTATTCATACGGAATTTTAAGTAAAGTTTGTTGCATTTCCATGATAAAACTGCAAACAAATATCTTAATATAATATTTGAATATGTCCAAACCAACAAATTGATAAATTTTTGATTCAGAATAAATCATGTTACAAAAGAAACTTGTGAAAATAGAAAGGCTAAAAAATATTTACGTAAACATCTAAATACTGGTAAAGAATTGTTTAAAATTCAATAAATAAATTACTATAATTATTGGAATATATGTATACGACACTTATCAGATAAAGCAGTTGAAGCTAACTGCGAACTTAAAGGAAACCACTAAATTAAAGAATTTGATTTATGTGATTGTATTCCGTTCTTAAAGACGTCATGTACTAAGGTTAAATACAAATAAAAATTGAATTATAGATGTCATATATTTTTACAGAATGGAAAGTAAGTTAAAAGTCGTAAAAATATATATATTTGGCTCAAAAAGCATCATTAAAAAATGACCACAAATATAAACATTAGAAAAATTAAAAGAAATCAGATTATTTCACATACAAGACTAGATTCTTGAAGGTTAAGAGTGGATTCAGTGTGTTGAAAGCAGATTTGAAAGAAGTAATATATTATCATTTAACGTAAAAAAGTGAGGACCACGAGAAGAGGAGGAAATTAATTAAATTGACTATATTATCTGTATTAAATAAATAAAATAAAAAATATATCTTCCTATTTAAATTAATCATGGAGGTAGAAATCTAATTTTTTTGCGAATTAATGTAACGCACAATATATATTTGACACTTAAATAAACTTTAAAATCTTTAATAATTTATTTATTTTTACTTATTAGTTTAATTTTCTGTGATCGTATTATATGAGACGCAGCAAGATAAGCTAATAAGATTTACGTTATAAACTGACGAATTATGTTCTTCAAATTAAAAAACTATCATTATAAAAATTTTTAAAACAAAAGGAAAATTAGTTCCAAAGATATTAGAATCCAAGACAATAAACACAGATTTGTTATAAAAATAAGACAAAGTCGCGATAAAAATTATTTTTACAATTGAAATAAACAGAAAGCAAAAATCGCAACTAAAATTAAATAAAACACTATAATTTTTTAATTACGTTATATTCAGTTGATTTAATTTTTTAAATACGAACTAAGTATCTTTCCTATTTACATTATTTTTATAAATAATCTTACCATTATTATTTAAAACAAATAATTAAAAACCAAACCTTTTTTCTTTTTAGTTTCTTCGTTTCTATGTCTTGATTAACCTTTACTAACCCAATTGATGTAGGTTGTGTACGCTCTATAAGAAAATAGTATTATATTACAACGTTTCTAAACTAAACGTTACGTACATAATGCTTTTACACATTAATCTACTTACCAGGATGAGATTTCTCGTATTCTGCTAGTTTACGATCTAGTTTATCACAAATATGGGCACCGAAGTGTTTTAATATTAAACATTCTTTACCACTTTTTAACGGAATTGGATATTTCCTTAACACTGCTAATGCCTAGTATTCGCAAACATTGTTTAGATTGCATGTATTCACATTAAAAATAAATATATATACATATTACATACGTTATCTAACAAGTCAAATGTTTAAATTTCTAAAAGATCATCTTACTCGGGAATAAGTGAATTTTAACTTAGAATCTTGCTGATCAGCTTCTTCCTTCCATTCTAACAACCATTTTTCAAATAATGGATTAGGACAAATTTTCGGTTTAATAGTTATCCTTCGTTTTATCTTTTCTTTAGGCGTCCCCATGGTATCAACAAAAATATTTTATAACAGTTGTGACAGTCGCACATCAAAATAATAACGTAAATTTGATACAATATATAACAATGTATTAATTAATGAAATTTGAAGTTAGAAGCACAATTTAAAAATTAATACTTCAGTTCATATCTTGATCTAAACTTTATTATTCATTTATAGCATAACCGTCTTTTTAAATTTAATAACTTTATATATTTATTTATATATGTAGTATGTACAAATTTAAACATAGGCTAATAAACAAACAATCAAAAAGCCGACACATTCTTTGAATCAAAAAGTCGATATTATAAAATAACATAATATTACATTAATAACGTTTATTTCTAATTTATATAATTTTAATTATTAAAACTATTTTTAAAAAAAATTAACCAGTTAATTATCATAAATAGAATCAAAAATGGTTGATAAAGAAAAATGTACAAAATTATTTATTTCAACTGAGGAGCAATTTGAAATATCGATTGCCATTTAGTTTTTTAAAATGAGTCGTTGTTCATTTACACAATCATAATCCAGACGTGTTTATAACCTAAATATGGAATACAATTTTCAATTTTTTCCAATTTTAAGGGTAAACCTTACAGCGTTACGCGCAATGAAATACAATTTTTGATATAATTTTGTTATTAAATTTAGAATATAGAACTAGTGAATAAACCCAATACATTAATTGAGTTTTGCTTACGGTAAATAATTTTCATTGAAAAAATTAGAAAGTATAAACAGAAATAGTTCAAGTAATATATAATTTAGTTTGCAAGGATATAATTGCATATTTATAATAGAAAAGAAAAGCATAGGAATTCTAAAACATCACAAACATATCATTGTATATTTTTTTGTGTACATTATTTTAATAAAGTCGTACATTAAGCGTAAAATCTCGGGTTCGCGAATTTACAAGTTTCAGACGTTACTGCCTTGAAAAAATCCATCAACTAGATTGATACAGAGGCTCTAAATGACGCTTTCCGGTCAAGCCAATAAGGGTCGGTTTGATGTTTTTTCCTCTTTTGGTTTGCTCTCAAAAACCGATTTTACAAACAAGTTTAGATGGACAGTCGGCAAGAAGTCTTTTTACCTTTAAGAAATTCTTATTCTCGCAGAGGGAAAATGATTAACCGCTGCTACATCACAAGATCATATACTATGCCATTCATTTGGAAATATATGGTCGGAAACCCGCCCAATTGTGATCATTACTTCCATTAATATACGTTATGGTTCGACAATCACAATTTTGGTGTCTTTGGCTGTCCATGGGTCCGGCAGCATTCGCCATCAGCACCGTAGCTCGAGGGATTCAATGTACCCGCGTTTAGTCAGATGTATCGTTCAAGTTTTGGCGCCATATAAAAAGATTGAGTATACTAATAATTTTACTAGTCTAATTTTAGCTTTTTTGTTTACTATTGGATCACGTCAAATGTGTACTAATCGACCCATCCCGCTTTTAGTTATTTGAATGCGATGTCGTATTTTTGCTTTGCAACTTCCGGTATTCTCGACAATCGCATCCTAATTATTAAAACTTACTATCCACATCTGTGCCTTCTATTTACTTTATGTTACGACGGTGAGCTTTAGATCGATTGATTATCATCATTTTAGTTACTTTTTGTTGTTGTTAGGTATCAATCTATATTCTTTACTAGTTTGTTTCAATCTTTAAAATTAGCAAACCATACATACAGTTATCAACGTGGTATTATAAGCGTATCGAAGGTTTGATACTTGCTGCCAACCAATTAGGAAACCATCTCTCCATTCTATTACATCCTTTTCATAATTATAATGTAATATCCTCCTCATATTATATTTTATATATAATTAGCATGCTTGTCTAACGCTTCTCTGAACTTTAAAATAATCAGAGTATATCGTTTTTCCAACTTTAATTTTAATATAACTTCGCAACTAATGAGACCAAGTGCTTTGAAGCTCTCATTTTCGCAAAAGAATTTGAACGGAATATCTTCTTCAAACTATCCAAAATATAGCGCTCACGTGACTGTAAAACATATAGTTATCATTATATTGTAAAAACGTCAAATACTAACAAAAATTTTACAAAATGTAAAACTGCACTACATGAAATACTACAGAATGATCATCGAAAAATTGAAAAATTATGAAAATTCTCGCATCCTCTGATGTAATTAATATTATATAACCCAACTCTCAGACGCAAAAGATTTTAGCTATTTCTGTAATCTGTTTACTGGATCTAAATATTTTATGTCCTCTACATCTAATTATTAGTATATTAAAAGAAGAAACGAATAAATAAAATTATACATATAATTATTTATTATTAAGTGAGATTTAAAATTCACAAAAAACGAAGTAGTAATACTTTTTTTATTAAAAAAAATTATCGTGCGTTATTAAAATTAGAATTAAAAATAAAAATGCCGATTTTCAGCTGTATAAAAATTATTCTGGAAGTAAATCTTAAGACCACTTTTCAAAGTAGTAGTGATAATGTTTTCGTACTCTAAAATGAAACGAATTAATGCTGTCTTCATTTCCTTTAGAAAATTTTTTTTTGTAGCGCTAGACTTTGAATAATCATTATTTCACATATATATAATTGATGTGTTACATTTTATTTGTTTAAATGATAAATAAAAAGTTTGAGTAACGCATGAATATCGCGAATTATACATAAAAAAAATTTATAATTAAACGCAAGTAACGATAACTCAGAAAATTAATGTAAACGAAATATCTTTAATAAATGTATCAGTTGAAGAGGTCGAAGATTAAAGCAACTGACGTATTAAACGTAGGAAGAGATGAAACGGAAAAATTTAAAATAACAACGGCGTAAATGTAGAAATTTCATTGAACTTGTCAATATTAAATATTTGAAATTAATATATCAAGTTTAAAGTACACGGTAGCATACGTTTGCGGTTCATAGATGATTTTTGAGCTACAACAGGTATAAGATAAGAGATATAAAGCAAGACGACAGTTGTTATATAAGTTCAAAAAACAATGCTGATTTGATAGAAATAGGTGTCAAGAAAATAATAAATGAGCAAAAAGTAAAAGCAGATAGTTATATAAAAGCTTCCGTCAATTTTTCCACGATGGAAGATACAAATAAATGAAAAAGCTGCGTGAAAAATGAAAATAATGATAGTATTAATAGAGAAGGTACAGCTGGACCACAAAAAAAAAAACCTAATAAGAAATAATAGAGAAGGTAAACATGTTTATAAGTATATGTAAATATAATGAATGGACAAAGTAAGAAGTTAAATGATAAAGAAAAAATGGGAAGAAAAATTAATGATAAAAAATATAGCAAACTAAAAAACAATCATGAATGGAAAGCACAGTTAAATAAATAATGAAAATCATATGGAAAAAAATTAAATCATCAATCGAGAGATCAAGTACGAAAAATAGTTATTATTTCAGCATAAATTCTATCGAAAAAAACCACATTTAATAATAATGATTTTATTACTTACATATTTAAATAATACCATAAAGATATGAAAACAACATATTGAACATATTTATAAGATATATATATATATATTATATATATATCGTTAAATAATTTACGTATGATTTCTAAACTCACATTTTAATTTTCACATTCGTTTTGCACAATTAACAGAAGTATCCCGGGAAACAAATTGCTCTTATTACAGTATAGGAAAGTATACAGTATTTTTACATTTTCATTCAATACATAACATAAAGTCAGTTAATGATAAAAAATGCCATTTTCAGATAAGGAATTAAGATAAAACAGAGTAATATTTTCATCGATTTAATCCAATAAATTTAATTTTGCGGTACTCATTTATTTCACCTCGAGGCATTGCTTTAAACAATGCCCCTGTCGTACGGCAGTTTGTGCGTTATACAATGACCTGTTATAAGAATTATCGATCATGTCTACTCGTTTCAATTTTATTTGGACTTTTAAAACGTGGGTAAGAAATTTGTAATTCATATATTTTTCAAGTCGATATACATACTTTATAAATTTTATTTCTGATTTAATGAGACTTTTTTGTATGGACTCGAATGATTATTTGGTTTTCGTGAAGACTTATCAGATGCCAGTAAAATTAAGCATATTATAGTTAATATTACACAACACAGCACACCGTTTAATTGTTTTCTGTAATTATCTTCACATCTGTAATTTCAACGAAATATTACGATGTTAATATTTATTACATCACATAATTTTGGAATATTTTCAGTCGTGAAATATCTTTGAAAACTTAAAGAAAAAAAATAATGCAAATAAAAGTATTACTTTTAGTAATTATTCTCACGTAATCATCATTTCGATCTCTCTTACGTCGGTGGCGCATTGCTTTAAACCTTCCAGTCTCACATTATTAATTTCAGACATAAAAATTATAAATTTTGGTATGTATGAAGTAACTAAAGATTACTTAATGTTTAGGTAGGTACTTGCCTTAAAATTATTTTAGATGTTTTTTTTTTGCCGTACCGGTTATAAAATTGGCAACAAACAACAATGTTCAAAAACTAAAAAAAATAAATTAATAATTAATCTAGCTGGTCCGACGGAAGGCTAGATTTTTATCACGGTAAAAAGGTTCTTTTTCCAGCATACGGTGCAACATCACAGAGAACCATCTGACTACTTAGGTGATTAGAATAGTATCACGACACCATTTTATTATTTTCAGTCTCGTCGATTACAACTGACTGGATGTTCGACAAAAAACATTCTGTACACTACAGGATTCATATTAGACTGTAATTTTTCGAAGAACTTTTTATATTGCCTCACGTAGATATCGTTTACATACGGCATATTCAAGTAATTGTGTAACACATAGTTCGGTATGTAGTGTAGTACTGATGCAATAATGCATAGCTGTTGTACCTTTTGTAAGTTTGTTAGACATGTCGCGCCATATAGTTCTATACCATATCTCCACACAGGAGCTAGAATTGACTGGTATATCTGTATTTTTATCGTAAGATTAGGAATCGATTTTCGTCCAAGCAAAACAGTCCGGCACGAGTTACAATTGATCTCCTTACATTATTTACATGAACTCACCAGGTTAGTCGTTTATTCGTATGTTATACCAAGACATCGAACGGAATCCACTTGTGGAATTTCAGTCTCATGAAATGTTAGCTTAGGACGCGTTATAAATCTGTTTATAAACGTAATGTGCTGGCATTTAACTGGGTTAAAGGTTATGCGCCAAAGATGGACCCATTCTTCCGAACGGTTAAGACGTTTTTGTAGCACATGCGGCATCCGTATTTGATGTGAGTATTGCAATATCATCGGCGATTATAGCTAATAAATTTAATTTGAATGCGCTGTATAAATATTTTTGTAATTAAGACATTCTCTAAATGCGCTATGTTAAAAAAATAACAGTTCTGGTATTCAGAGTTCATATACAACAGAGAGAACATTATGACTGAAAGGTTAAGCAACATTTTAAATTAAAACATCTGTTCTCCATTTATTGTAACTTGTGATCAGTATGTTGCGTTGGGTTTACATTCATCATTATTTTACATATTTTTTCTACGTTTCAGTTAATCGTTTATCGTGAACGGATAGATATCAGTCACAGTTTATAAATTAAAATCAAATCTATGGTATTTTCATAAATGGTAACGCTTAGAACTAGGAGACAATGTTTTATGACATACCGTACTTTTTCATTCACTATGCTATAATAGTAATGCAATATCTACACAATGTATAGTTTTTCGTTGAAGTTTTCAGGCTACTTTTAACCGGCTTTTAGGTTTTTTTTTTTTTTTCTTTTTGTATTATCGCAAAACGGAAGGTATAACTAAATTTGACACAAACAAGATTTACTAATTTGTTTAACGTTTATCCGTTTGTAACCCTGACAATGTATGTCATTACTGATATCTTTTTCAACTTATATATATATATTGTAATTAAATTTTATTAGACAATTAACGTGTTTAAATCCGACAATAATGTAATCATAAAATCTGTTAATCTTTACATTTATCTAAAAGTCAAAGAATTAGAACATTTTTGTTTCTTTCTAATCCTCTGAAGACTTTGGATTCGATAAACTTTTTTCACATCATTAGTTTTACTAAATAAGGAAGGTAATTTACTATTGTTTGCTCTTCCGACATAAACATATCCTAGAATTAATTATTATTAGTCTAAGTAATATATTTTCTACCAGGGATACAAAATATATGAAGGCAGTAATTTTTAATCGTTATGGGCCACCAGATGTATTACATGTCGAGGAAGTTCCAGTTCCAACCATTTCTTATCATGAAGTAAATATGAAATTATATACTTTTTTACGTTTATAGTATTTATATATATATATTGTAAATAAATAAATAAATAAATAAATATATATATATATATATATATATATATATATATATATATATATAATGTATCGAGGGGATCTACCTACTGATAAGGCTACTGAATATATTCGGACTTAGTATTGTGTTTTAGAAACAAATATAAATTAAATGATTTGTAGTATAATTATATAATATACTTTATACTAATACTAAACTATTTAATTTAAATAAACTTGAAATTATATATTATTTAAAACTTATTTTATTCAATACATTACTATATTCGCGATGCATTAAAATATACATACACACATACAAACACGATAATTTTAATAACATAGAATACAAATTATTTGCTTAAAGATCAAGTAGAAATATGCGTAAATTATAATCTTGTTACTTGTTAATTACTTGCGTTGTCTTTAGCGTCTTCTTGAACGTTGCGTAATTATATATATTAATACTTTACCACAAGCATTACCATTTTAATTAGCGCTCCAAGGCACAGATGTTTTTTTTTTAGAAATATTGATTTGTATACAGCTGCAGTTCGAGACCTCCTAAAACATATTGCTTTCTCGCTGAAAACATCCGCATTCACTGAAAAAATTCGATGCTTGTAGATAAAAAAGCTTGAGACAGACTGGCTCTGCGTATAAAAAAAAACTTGCCCAATTTTCTCAAGTGCACTAGAGTCACGCCGAATATTAAGCGTGTTCGAGTCGCTCCGTGTATATGTTCAAAAAAAAAAAACTTAAATTTATCGGATGGAACGTTGAGATGAATACTTAATTGAGACTTGACTAACAAAACATTGTATACGTAGTAGTTTTGAAGTGAAACTTCTATTGGGCAGTTAATCAGTAAAACGAGCGAGCGAGCCAAAGATTTATACGCATTGTCACATACACAGGCCTATTCTCACAGTGTAGTCGGGTTCCTCCTGTCTTACTCATATTTTGTATGAATGTATTGTTGCAAATGGCAGTCATCTGAACGATATTGTGTTCCACAAATGATTGTAAGCTATTATCTCGTTTTCCTGTTTTTAAATAAAATTTCATTAAAAAATTTTGGTCGGGTAGTTTTTGAGTTATTCAAAAAACAACAAAACCGTTCGTATTCTCTGGGTCACACCCTATATAAACATTTCGGCTGTTTTAGAAGGTATGGTCAGATTTTCCGATAATTTAAAAAAAGAGAGAAAAAAAAGAATGAACGTATGCGAAATTTTCTATTAATGTTTAATGTAATTATATAAAGAAACGTATGATGTTACGTTTAGAAATACAATAATATCAAAAACTGCAAGTCAAGCATGTAGAAATTTGGTTAAAACAATATCGCGCAATGGTTAAAGATTTTATTAAAATTTCGACGAATGAATTTTGTTACAGATACTAGTAAGAGTTAGAGCTGCTGGAATTAATCCGATTGATGCGTATATTAGAGATGGATCCTATCATACAAAACCTCCGCTGCCGACGATATTGGGTAAAGAAATATCGGGATTCGTAGAAGAAGTCGGAGCAGCTGTAACCACATTTCAGGTATTACAATGCTCGTACCTTTATTGTGATAATCATAATGATAATAATAACAGATAAGATGTTTTATTATTATTATTAATCCATAGACGGAGCCCATTTTGAATACAATGATGTTAGATAATAATTAAAGAAAAAAGAACTAAATCTGATTTTCAATTAAATGTATATAAATTTTTATTATTATACGGACGTGAAAATTTATCCCGTAATTTTTATATTTTTCATTCTTTCGTTAACCGACTAGAAGTATTCGATAATGTATTATGAAAACGATTTCTAGGATGTGCTATAAAAATTTTCACCATTAAATTGTAAATAATTTGTAAGCTATTAAATATATGTTTATATAAAATCATCATTAGTCGCATCAGTCCTTTGACTGGTGGAGCCTTCTTTTCCATTCGACTCTATCTTCTGCCGTAATTTTCAAATCGCGATAAGTATCCGATATATATAAGGTTTTTGATTTTGATAACATTTTTTCCCCCCGTTTCGTAATAGTATATTTATCTAATAATTACAAATTTGTGTTTTGAAAATTTAGGTGGCAATCCGATTAAGTTTATTGTTATTATAAACTGCATTTGCGATCTTTTACTTACGTTCTCTAATATCTATAATTTTGAATGATAATATCTGAATAAAATTAACATTACTTTCTTAACATAATAAATTATAATTTACGCTTATTTTTGATTTCTTCGATGGTTAACTTATTAAATTCGTTATATTTTATGTTTATTAATTTTGTTGCGTTATAATCTAATCCCTCTGCAACTACATCCTTGTAGGCATATGGTAAACCATATCGGCAGAATTACACGTTATATAATTTTCTATTTCCGTTATGGCAAAATGATTTAGTAACTTGTGTGTATTACAAAAATTAGGAAAGAAAATGTCGTTAAAATGAGAGAAGTATTATCGATACGTTAATCCGTTGTATTACACTATTTGATATAGTTCAAAATAATGTTTATTTAGTATAACTTTTAACTGTTTTTCGGTAACTTGTTTTTTTTTTTCCATATACGAATTTTCTCTATTTATATATTTCGATTAACTAAATTCGCGGATCATATTAATATTTTACAACAGATCGGTACGTCTACGTATTTCTAAATACATCTATAGGAAAATTCCTGCTATTACTATTGATACTTCGGTAGCTGTTAGTTTTATGTGATTTAATAATTTTAATCGCTCTCGTTCTCTGAAAAGATCTCATCAATGTTATAAATATTTAGATTTTTTTTTAAACATTTCGTAGCGAATGCTGTAGATTAAATTCGGAATTATTATTCATCTATCGCTATTGTTTTATAGTTTATTTAAAAAAAATTATCAAAAATAATTAATTTTATTGTTCGCGTAGAAAAATGATCGCGTATTTTGTGGTATCGAAAATGGTGGCTACGCCGAATACGCAGCGGCGAACGCATCTCATTGTTTTCCGCTGCCGGAGTCGATGTCATTTAATCAGGGAGCTGCACTACACACTTTGTACTTTGCCGCGTATAAAGCTTTAATAAGAAAGTAAGAAATAGTTCTAAATTTTTTCTATAAAGCAGAGAAAGAGAAAAACGCTTTTAGCGTACGTTATATAATGCGCAAGTCGTTTACACACTTATTAGTCGAATGATCTAACGAAAAAGCGATTTCCTAAAATAAGATTAGTTATCGACAAGAAAAAAAACTAATATTTTCCTCGGATGCTAATTAATTTCTAAGTAAATATCCGTCGCCCAAAAAATCATTGATTTTAGTTGTAACGCAGTTTTCAGCTATTTATATTGGCAGATTACGCTATTTGTGATTTTTTAAACATTTACACGATATAAAACTCTCGTCTGCAAAATTTGCGCATGACACGAGGTTAGATTAGGTTCTTCATCTTATTCCTTTTTTTTTTTTTTTTTTTTAGAAATAATCTTTAATGAAACTTCTATATGTTCCAGCTGTATTTATTTTTGGATGTTGCACAAGCGTTTGACAGTGTGGCAACCACCGCTACTTTGTAAGCTAAAACATCTTCCCTCCGATTTATATGCTCTACTTTACTCCTACTTATCCGATAGAACCATTTGTCGTTAAAATTAATGATTGTTTTCCCGGAAGAACAATTCTATCGTCCGTTCTGCACAGGCTGTCGTTGTACACAATCTATACACGCCGACCAGCAGTCAGAATATCTTAGCTACAGTTACCGATGATGTAGCTATCCTCGCATCCAACTCAGATGCAATGTATGCAAACACAGCGGTCCAAAATTACTTAAATCGGTTGGTTCAATGGGCACAAAGCTACGCTCGCTATTGTGCCGACATGTTACATTTACAAATAGAAAAGTCAGAGGTATCTAGCTTTGAAAATAAATAATGACGAAATTACCCAAAGCAGATTCAGTATGTTACCTTGGTATGATTATGGATAAGAGGCTTACATGGCGACCAGATGTGGCACAGACTAAAATCGTGCACATACATTGTTAGGGCGAAAATATATTTTAAATTTAACGATTAAACGGACGATACAAAACTTTGTAATAGAAGGCCTTATGTGACGGTAACCATCCATCGAGCTATAGGGGGCTGCTCAGTATATAAGCAGCAATCGGAATTCCATAATAAAATGTGCTCTTCTCATACTCGTGCCAATGTAAATATCAATGTTCACAATGATGCTAGAAATATTTATTTTAGTGGAGACCTTAGAAGACTAAATAGAGCTTCATATATAAATGTCCTTGAACAGGAAGTACAGCTTCCATCAGAAATCTAACTGAATCAGATCAGATGTCAACTGACCATACTGATAGAAACTACAGTTCTAATAGTAACGAAATTTCAGTGATGTTGACAATGTTCGTCGACGAATTTAAATTCACAATCAATCTATTAATATCGCTCCTGACGAAAGTTATCGAAAAATTACTTCCAAAATGATACCCAGTCACACAACATTCATTCGTGATAGTACTGTGAAATGCAAATGGCATTACTCAAAAAAGAAATGAATTCGAACTTTTTCTTAAGCAAAATGAAATCGGCGTGGCACTAATCACTGAAACCCAAGGGTTTCAACATATATAGCATACTCGGTTCATCATCCGGATGGAACAGCTCATGGGGGATCACTAGTATTAGTTAAGAGCACATTCAAACAATATAAAAGCTTTGAATATAGTACATTCGTGTATCACATTGTAGCAGTGAATATCGAAACATTTGCAAAGGACATAACAGTAGCAGCAATCTACTGCCAACCAGTTTTTGCATACCGCAGATGGACTATACTTCAATTTTCAACAAATTGGGCAATGTGTTCGTGTCCGGTGGTGATTATAATTCCAGAAATAGTGCTTTGAGATCAAAAACAGTAAATGCATCCGGATAAAAGCTGTACAAATCTATACATGATAACGCACTTGCTGTTTTATCCCCAATGTCCTCTATATATTGACCGCGGCATCGCAATAGGCTCCTCGATGTCTTAGAGTTCTTTATTATTCGTGGCATACAAAGTTATAGCAGAGTATGCAGAACGGTCATTGATCTATCCTCCGAACATGTTCTAGTAATTGCCACTTTCGATGTAAGACATAAAATCGTTCTCAATCAACAGAGACTGACAAATCGTAGCACTAATTCGAATATCTTCACAAGAATTATTGAAAGTAGTATTGACCTGAGCGTTAAACTAAAGGATAGAAACGACAATGACGCAGCATTAAAAATTTTTCTAATATCGTGCGTAATAATTCTACTAACCGCCACATATCAGGGAAATCTCATCAAAATCTGTACATACCCGTGAAAATGAGAAAATTAATTAAGGAAAGCAGGTCAGCAAGAAGAAATTGGCAACGTGGTAGTTACCCATCCTTATACATCAGATACAAATAGGTGAACAACAGATTACAGAATAGAATTAAGAAGTATAAAAATAAAATGTTCAATTATAATGATTGTGAAAAACCGGTATGGACTTCAATTAAAAAATTATTAAATCACCCGGGAAAACTGTACCATATTAGATCGAATAACAACTGGATTAAAACAAAACAGGATAACGCGAATGCGTTTGTGGGTCACCTTGCTACAGTTTTCATCCCATTCTCTGTTCGCGATAAGGTGCACTCGGACTACATACAAAGTGCGTTAAGTGAACTGTGCCAGTGTGAACATGCTACTTCGGTATTTTCTCCAAGGGAAGTTCTCGCATGTCTTCGTAATGTGCCGTTATGTAAAGCTTCTGGCTTTGACAAATTACTGAAGTAATAATCTTGCAGTTGCCACAGAGAGCGGCTGTTCTTCTTTGTTATATCTTTAATGCAATTCTAAGGATGCAATACTTTCGTAAGATGCGGAAGAAGTCAGTAATAGTCATGGTTCATAAAATAGTGAAACCGCGAACTGAGGTATCATCATACCCCAATCAGCTTACTCTGCTCGCCATCGAAAGTCTCGGAGAAGCTAATCTTAAATCGTATAGACCCAATTATAAAAAAAAAAAAAAAAACATATGTGCTTCCAAATCATAAATTTGGTTTTCGCACAGAACACTCTAACAATGCCACTGAATAGTTTATGCAATTTCATTAACTCTGGAGAAACGCGAGGTTTGTTCTGAGGTATTCCTTGATGTCGCACAGGCATTTGTTGAGGTCTCGCCCCTGGGTTGCTGTTTAAATTTCGACAAATTCTGAACGAGGATATTTATCTACTTCTAAAATCTCACTTGTTGGAACGCTCGTTCATTGTTAGAATAAATTACTCGTTTTCTGAAGAACATCCAATCAAATCGTCCGTACCGCAAGACAGTTTTCTGGGTCCATTATTGTATTCCATTTATATTGCAGACATACCACCTCGAATCTAACGTTGCTGGGCACGTTCCCCGATGATATAGCGATACTCGCGTCTAATGCGAATGTTACATATGCAAATGTTGATGTTCAAAACCACCTTAATCGACTAGAAAAATGGGCAGGTCTTTGGCGTATATCGTTCAACCCAGTTTA
The DNA here is from genome assembly GCA_032883995.1 of Coronaproctus castanopsis. Lineage (NCBI taxonomy): Eukaryota > Metazoa > Arthropoda > Insecta > Hemiptera > Monophlebidae > Coronaproctus > Coronaproctus castanopsis. Next base: position 160,765,491 of record CM065052.1, read on the forward strand.
TTTTATTCACCATAAAGGGTTCAAGTCCACACGGCATTTTGTAACTCACAAATCCCACAAGTAGAATCCGTTCGCTATCTCGGAATGTTTATGGATAAACGTTTAACGTGGCATGATCATGTGGAAAATACGAGAAGAACTATAATGGCTACGACTAGATAGTTATGACCGTTGTTAGGAAGAAAATCATTTCTAAACCTGGCCGTAAAACGGAATGTCTATTTATCGATTATCACTTCAGTATGGAGATATGGGTTAGAATTATATGGAACAATGAGCCGAAGTAACCTTCATAGAATACAACAACAGCAGTCCATAATTCTATGTACAACGATATCTGCGCCTTATTATGTATCGAATGACACATTGCATGTGGACTTGAACGTTCCATATGTGAACGATGTCTATATGGAACGATACCGAAGGTTTTATAAGAAACTTGAGTTCAACCAAAATCTACTGGTACATCGAATGTTCACTATCGATTTTCCTGCCATATCTAGCAGACGATTGAAAAGGAAGAAATGGTGCCGCGATGCACTTCCAATTACTTGAGTGGGTTGAGCTATTCCCAGAAAATTATTATGTACTGCCAGGAAAAAATAATAAAAGATAATTGGCCAGTTTTCTTCTTGAAGAACAAAATTAGGTAATTCGTTGTAATTGTCTGATTAATATACATTTCACTCCTATTCCACTCGAATCTTCTCTCCTCTTTCTTTCATTCCTTCCTTTTTATGATCGATATTGTTTATGACAGGTAACTGTCGGTACAATAAAAAAAAACGATAAATAAAAAAGCAAAAAAGTAAAAAAACTTAAAACTCAACAGTTTAAAAATGAATTGTGAAAAATTGCCAAGATTGGCATAAAAGAGCCTGGAGGAAAAAGATAAAAAACTTATCTGATCTGCCGAACCTTTAATGCAGAAACACTCAACCAATACTAGTGAATGCACAGCACAAACTGATATATATATATATATATATAATTATATATTATTTATATATATATATATATATATATATATATATATATATATATATATATACATAATATAACATATACTCTGAATATATAATGCGACGTACTCTTGCCGCATAGGAAGGAGGCATTTCAATTGGTGGAGCAAAAATTAATAATTTGAGATATGCCGATGACACGGCAATTTTTTTATCATCTATGGAAGAATTAAGTACAACTTTAAATAAACTGACGACAGTAAGACATGAATTCAGAATGCGTATAAACAAAAATAAAACAAAAATTATGATAGTGGATCATAATAATGAAAACATATCTAATACTTCACAACAATTACACGGATATGAAATCGTCAACGAATTTGAATATCTAGGTGTCCGGATCAACAAAGGAGGCTCAAGCAAAGAAATAAGGAGACGATCTGCGATGAGTCTAAATGCTATGAATGAGTTGCAACGTATCTGGCGGGATGGAAATATCAATTATTCTACAAAAATACAACTTGTTCGTTCCCTGGTGTTCTCCATCTTTACCTATGGTTCCGAAACATGGGTAATAAACTCCACGGATGAGCAATATATTGATGCATTTGAAATGAAATGCTGGCGTATAATGCTGGGTATAAAATGGCATGATAAACAAACGAACGTCTCAATTATTAAACGTCTTAATATAGATAAACGATTGTAACAAGACATACGCGATAAAATGCACAAATTTTTCGGTCATATAATGCGTGCACGAGACTTAGACAGGACAGTCACACTAGGAAGAATGAACGGACATAGAAGAAAAGGTCGGCCAATGACCCGATGGACGGAACAAATATGCCGACGTGTTAAACTGTCAATACCAGATTTGGTACACTCGGCAGATGATCGACAACTGTGGAGGAATTTGATTGCTACATAATTGTCACGACGGTCAATTATGATCAATATACGACTGTAGATATATATATATATATATATATATATATATATATATATATATATATATATATACTGTTCTGAAGTTTTAATGACTATCCGCACGTGTTTTCCTGTCTTTCATGATTTATGATTTATACTCTAATTATTGAGAGCGAGCGCTACTTTCTTGGAAATTCTGTGAAAAGAAAAAATTGGTAGCTAATTAACCAATGTCTGCATTAAATTAACTCAAATTATGGGGATTATTGGAAACGATCAGGAAGTAAATTGTCACAGGTCAATAGAATTACAAAGGAGAATGAATTCCAGCGCAATCTATAAGCTTTTCACACCTTTTGAAATGTAAAATATGTACAATCTTTTCGTATCACCAGTATCCATATTGTTGTCATACTTTTTACCTCAATTCAATACTCACACTAATGTTTTCGATGTTTTCATCACTATATAATAAAAAATGTTTTAGAAAATTATACCCAGTTTTTATTTTTCGAAATAGCTTTTCCTTTTTATTATTAATGTACTCATCTGTTATGTCAAATGTCTAAACACCATCACTAATTTTATCATTATTACGGCGCTTAATATGACACAATATTTTAAACATACGCATATATAAATTGAAATCTTGAACGTAAGAAATAGCCTTTTAACACACTAATTATTATGAAATATCAGTTAATATTGTTGCCTTTTCCTCTTCATGAGTATGCATATTTATTCAAATTCTAATTTGTACATTTTCTTACAATACACTTACATATCATTCTGTGTACTATCTATCTATCTATCTATCTATCTATCTATATATATATATATATATATATGTGTGTGTGTGTGTGTGTGTGCGCGCATTAATTTATATCGTATCATTTCAAGATGTTTAACTTGTATATGCAGCTAATTATATCAAGTTTAGAACATAGCTTAACATTTTATTATAAATAAATTTGTAATAGAGCCCAACTAAAAGTTGGAGAAACGGTTTTAATACACGGCGCAAATGGTGGCATTGGAACTGCTGCTATTCAGATCGCTAAAATCGTCGGTAAATATAAATAGATGATAAACAAATTTTTATGATTTTTTATTGATCTATTTTTTTTTTTAGCTGATATTTATAATTGTGAAAGTTCCCTTTGATATTTCTATTTCACATGGGCAGCTTTCAAGACTAGCTATATGTTTACACAAACTGATTTCAAATTTATGAATCCATTTTCAATTTAACAATTTAAGACTATTTTTTTATTTATTTTTTTTTAAAGTACTATGTTTGGGGAAAAAGGCTATCACCGTCAGGTATATGTAATCGGTAACGAAGAATGTAAAAGCATATAGAAAAAGTAAAAGTCAATAAATTTCATATTCAACCGATGTTTATATAGTCGTAGCACCATCTTGAGATCTGCAAATTAATAAATACAAATAATTTTCAGGAGCATATGTTGTTGCGACTGTAGGAGAATATCCGTTCGAAGAATTGATGAAAAAAGCTGGAGCCGATCACGTAGCTTATCACGAGTAAGCGAATATTTTTATACGTCGTTTTAATATAAATTTCTATGAAAATCAGATATTAATTTGCCGATGGAAATAGTCTTTCCTATTTCATTCCGACGGTTTTAAACTCTAATTTAGTATATTAATGCATATAAATAGGAAAGGCAAAGTTAATTTAAAATAAAGTCATAAAATTAATTGAATAAACAGAATTACGCTTATAGATGTTTTACAAATCTTCCAAAGATGTTTTTATCGGTAGCTTTTGTCGAGTTCACAATTTAATTATTATTTTAAATTTATTTATATTAACCAAGTGTTCGTAGGCCATGGTGCAACCGACCTCTTAAACCGCAAGTAAACTATCAACGTAAGTATTGATAAGGGAAACAATGAACAATGGTCTTAATTTTTTATTATGGTTACAGAAAAATAAATAATATCTTTGATGGTGTTGATGTATACTGTAGTAGAGAAAAAGAATTCGCTATAAAAATAATATTAGCTTTATGTACACACACACACACACACATATATATATGTATATATATACATATACGTAAAATTTACGTGTATATATACATATATATATAAATATATTTTTTTTTCGAAAAGGCCAGCTTAGGACCATGATGTTTCAACTGTTAGAATTGCCGCATTCGTTGGTCTGTATGTCTTCAGTCCACTTTTTGCTTATTTACAAAAATTAGCCTTATTTCGCTAGGGTTTTCCTCAACTTCCATGTCACTCGGTTCAATACCAACTTCGTTTAAATCGTTTTCTACCTCCTCGAACCATTTCCATTTGTTCTTCAAATTCTGCGTGTAAGTGAATATTCGGTTAATTAACCGTGTTGGGTTCGAACGCTTTATGTGACCATAAAACCTAATTCGCCTTCTTTTCATCGCGTCGAGTAGCCTTTCCGCGTACTTGTATATTTCTTCACTAGACCTTAGCCTATATTCCTCGTTTATTTTAGTTGGTCCTGAGATTCTTCGTAACACCTTCCTTTCCTTTTTATGTAATTCTTCGATCATGCTTTTTGTATTTAATGTCAAGCTTTCTGCCGCATATGTTGAATAACTGCACTGCAATGTCATAATTTCGCATTGCGCGACATACATTTTTTGTTATAAACGTTCTTTGCCAATTGAAAAGATGCTTCTAATTTGTTTATTCTAGAATGTATTGCTGGTTTTTCTAGCATATTGGGTTCAATGCACTCTCCCATATATTTTAACTTAGCTATTCTGCTATATTTTTTGTTTCCAATTAATAAAAATCCAGGCGCTGATTGTATATTAGCGATGAATTTTGTTTTATCCGCAGAGATTTGAAAGCCAGGCTTTGACACCTCATTCTCCAATATTTGAACTTGTTTTATCGCGTCCTTTATTGTGTTTGCAAGAATCACTATATCGCTAGCAAAAACTAGACAATCAATTGTTAAATTATTTTTTTCCCGCCACAATCTGATTTCGCTCTCTACTTTTTCTTTTCCTAAACTTAAGCGCCATTCTCGAATGATTTTTTCTAATACGCTGTTAAATAGAAGCGATGATATCCCACTCCCTTGTCTAACACCACTTCTAACCTCGAATGGTTCAGGAGCTACCCTCAGAATTTGATCTTTGACACGGTATTAGTCAGGGTTTGTTCGATAATCATTCTAGTTTTATTGTCTAGACGCATTTCTTTTAAAATTGACAGTAAGGTCTTCCTACCAACCGAATTGTGTGTTTTTTGAATATCAACAAAGGTCGCTACAAATTTTTTCTACCTTAAATTTACGTAGGATAAAATAAATTTTAGATTCGTAATCTGTTCAGCACAGCTCCGACTTTTCCTGAACCCTGCTCCGTATGCTAATAATTGTGGTTCGAATTGTTCCACTTTTGAAAAGATCTTATATGTTACTGGCTGAATGGAAATACGTCTATAGTTATTGAAGCGAAACTTCTATTGGCGCGTTGTATATGGGGAGTTAACCCGTAAAATGAGCGAGATATGCAGGTCCCGTGCTCCTCCTCTTTTTCCCGCATTACTCATATAAGTGTATAAACAATTTACACGTGTACAGAAATTATGACGGACATGCGTCTCTCTCTCTCTCACTGTTAAATATGGGATGGATTAGAGCTGACTTCCAATCACTTGTTAATTTTGAAGTTTGCCAGACTATACTAATTAATTCTGTTTTGATGGAAAAAATAATTCATATACATATATATATATATATATATATATATATATATATATATATATATATATATATATATATATATATATATGTTCACTGTGAGAAAAATACGGTTTATAAGATAAAGGCTCCTTTAAAGTATTTGATCAATTGTTTGATTTGTATTTAGTTACATGCACGTCAGAACGGTCTTTTATTTCAAATTCAGCATATAAACAACTCCAGATTATACAAAACAGGTGGCTCCGATGCATATTGAATAATTAAAAATTCGAAAGAGTCTCATTGATGCATGAAACTACCAACCTACCCTATCTTAAGGATTATACATTAAAATCTATCCGCTGAATTCTTCACTCGGTGTTCATCTCGCACTAATCTACACATTAGGACTATTTGAGATTACGGTTCCAATCGACTCAAAATTATGTAATACGAAGTATAAACATAAACGTCAAAAACACAACCTATTATAATCTTCTGATTAATTAATTTTAGTAATTATAAGTGTAGTATAAATTTTTCTCTGTATTAGAACCGGAGTTACCGTGTCGTAATTATCGTATCGTCAGCGATCTGTATTACATTGTGCCTCTCGCTTCATTTGGGAAATTATATTATATTATCGTATATAGTAATAATAATTAAATTACTTTTGAGTATAACTGGTTTTACAGGGTTTAGCGGTACTTTTTCCCTGTTAATTTTTATTATAAATTGTAATATAAAGCAACGATGATAAACATATTAGTATAGCAGTTCACTGTGGTAAGATATATTTAGCCGTGTTATCATTATCTGTATTATTGTATGAAAATCGTACTATGCAAATATACCGTTGTATTGTTTATATTATGGCGATCTAAAACGAAGGTGATACGGAAGGAAATATTAAATAAAATAAAGATAAAAGTAAAAATTTAATAATAGTTATATCGTTTAATAACCATGGTATTTCCATCGTAAGAGTCTTAGATCGTCAAAACTGATAAGTTACGTCGGAAAGCCATAATGATTAGGATGATGATAGCAATAACATAGGAATAATAAACACAATTCAGTTAGATACGAATTGACAGATTATTAAGGAAAATCCGGAGAACGATGGTGGGTAGAGCGAGCAACCGACAATAGCGTAATATGGATATATGTAAATGTATGTGTAAGTAGGCACGTGCCAGATTAAGATAAGCGTATATAGTATAATTCAAATCGATATCGAATGGGAGGATATACCTTCGTCGGAGATAGCTGTCTGTCGATCGTACTGCTCGTCCGAAACGAGATCGAATTTTATCAACGGAAATAATTGCTTATTTTTTTAATTAATAATCGTAGTATCATACGTGCTCGGATAAAAATATGAGACATGAATAAATTTAGAAAATAAAATAATCGCCAACGAAATAAATATTTAACTACGGAGATAAAAATCGAGCGGAACACCGGACATCACCACGATCCGGAAGTAACGATTGATCTCACCGGTGGTACCACCAGGTTACACAATTTTATACTTTCTCTGTATATGTGCGGATGAATTTTGTGTATATTTTGTGAATTTGTATTATTTCGTGATATGAATAATTATTTGTGAATTATTTATATGTAATGTAAACTCGTTTAATAATAATTAAAATAAAATACTTAATTTATAACTTATAATAATTATTATAGCGAAACTGTTGGTTGTTGGCTCTACTCCAAGAGATTCAGTTTACTGAGTAGTTAGTTAAATTAAGTCCAATTTCGTATGATATAAAATTAAAAGAGAATAAAATAAAGTAAATAAGTTGTAAAATATTTTGCACAGTATAACTGTGCTGGCGACCGCGGCATTTCGTATCTAACTTACTCTGATACATTACCAGAAAGGAGTACAATAAATAGTACAGTACGTCATAAATTGGTAACACACGAGGGGATCAGCCCCCAACGATTTACCATAATATATATATATGTATTATACGAATATATACATACGTATAATATATGTATGTATGTATGTATGTATTTATCTGTCTGTCTCTCTCTCTCTCTCTCTCTCTCTCTCTCTATATATATATATATATATATATATATATATATATATATATATATATAAAAAATATACGTAAATACGTAAACACATATTGTATATATATATGAATACTTGTGTAATATATATATAGTTTGACTTTGTACAGTGAACCAATATATATATATATATATATATATATATATATATATATATATATATATATATATATATATATATATATATATATATATATATATATATAAATGAAAATAAATACTGCAAAAACTAAAGTGATGGTATGTTTAAAAAATCGAAATCAAAGATTCAAAAGAGTTTAGATCAAGTAATAACGAAGTTCCCTTACTTAGGAAGATCCTCAGATGGTAGCAGTATGAAAGATATAAGGAGAAGAATAACCCTAGCGAAAAATGTGTTTATGAAAAAAACCGTTCCTCGTATTGAAAAATATATCAGTTGATACTAGAAAACACTTCGTAAAAAGCTTTATCTGGAGTATGGCATTGCATGGATCGGACACATGGATGGTTTTAACAAGAGAAAACGATAAGCTCAGAGAGTTCAAAATGTGGTGTTGGCGCCGAATGTTAAGAGTACCTTGGACGAGTAAAGTATCTAATAACGAAGTTTTACAATTGATAACGAACGTTGCGAAATAGAAAATACGATAAAAAAGAGAAAAAACGAAATGGTCGGACATTTCATCAGACATTCGGAATGGATGATAACATTAATTGAAGTAATGATGAACGGAAGACGAAGTATAAAATTGGATATATGGAGCAAATAAAAAATGGCGAAAGTTATGTCGTTACAAAAGCATGAGAATGCTCCCGTAGAAGGATCTAATGTGTTATATGTTACTCACCCACCAACTGCAAGGTTGAGGAGAGAAAGAAGAAGAATATATATATATATTTAGATGTGTGTGTGTGTATATACTTATACTCTAGTAACGAATATATAAGGCTACTATTTTTATAGCAGATTCCTTTTCTCTACTACAGCATACATACACACAATCAAAGCTTTTATTTATTTTCTTTTAAAAGGTAAGTTCATTGTTCATCGGTTGGTTTATCAATGCTTACGTTGAGAGAACTTACGAGGTTGATTACAACCAAGCCTAAGGCCTGCTAGTTCGTTGATCAGATTTTGCGCGCCTTGCATCTGCCAATAATCGCTGAAAGGAAAACTTGTTTGTTCAGCTTTTAATATTTTGCACCCTACCTGTTCTTCTCCTTGCAGCCATCTGTCCTTGTACAATATTGTGAAGTATTTCATATATTTTTAATTAGATCGTTTGTAACGTTAACAATACTAGTGGCTTTATATACTATACGATAAATTTATTACACCTGCAGGTGTACGCAGTATGGTAACATCATGAGAAATGTTCTGAAAAGGACGAATTACTTATTTATAGATATTTAACGTAAATGACCGTGGTCGGTAACTACACTGCCGAATACTATGATTATTATCGATACTTCAAACATCGTATGTGATTAAGTTACGAATTGAATTTTTTAGTCACGAAGGATATTTAACGCAAGCATTAGAAAAAATTAATAAAACCGGTTTCGATGTAATTTTGGAAGTATTCACCAATGCGAATGTGTCCGTTAATAAACAGTTCTTGACTCCAGAGGGTAGGATTATTGTGAGTCAAAAATATCATAATTAATTTTCATATTGCAAACACACAACACACACACACACACACACTTACATATAATTATATTCTACGGTAAATGCTCACCTAATATATATTTTTTCTGTGATATTATTATATGGTTCCATACGAGTGTCTCATCATGTTATGAATGCCAAACTCTATAAAATTAAATGTACTTTTTGTAAATAGCAACATTAATTTTGAGTAGAAAATTCGTTAGAATTCAATAAATTAATTATACCCCGCGCAAATGTGTACGGGGTAGGGTGCGGCGTCCATTTCCATGTTAATTGAGAGTTACACAATGATGAAAAACTTATGCCGCGAAGTGTGATCGAACCATCGACCAACGGGTTGTCAATCGACCGCAATAGCAACTATGCCACTGCGGCAGTGATATATATATATATATATATATATATATATATATATATATTATATATATTATAATATATTATATATATTATAATATATTATTGACAAGGGGGTACGTCAGAAAAATATAAAATCCATTTAAATTAAATTAAATTAAAATAAAAATAAAAAATAAATAATTTTGAATCGGGATAGAAAAGTATAAATATTATAAAGTGATAAATTCAGCTATTGCGTTATTCTTACAATAACGGTACGTTGATCGTCGACAGAGATAGCGTATGCTTACAAAATTCCCTAAATATGGCAAATAGTAGTCCGTATCGTCAAAGTGTAGAGTATTATACCTTTCTAATAATAGTTATAATGTGCGATTAAACTATACGTACATGTCGATACAGTAACAGATTACGGATGAATTTTACGTTAAGGCCTGACGATTAACGTAGACAAAACAACGAAGTTTCGTGTATGTTTTGATCGTAGTCGAGTCCATCCGTTGGAACCGTACAGAGCAGCGTGTACGTTATGTAGATATCGAAAATTATTAACACGCTTCGTATTTATATAAATTTATTGTTACTCGATTTTGGATATATTTTAAATATTAAAAATAAGTCGCCCGAACAGAACCGTCGCGTTCGAGTAAATCGTTTCGGTAAAGGACATTTCCTAATTTCGATCTAGTCAAGATGACATCGAGTCCGCGATGTAATAATAAAAATAATTAAATCGAGATATATACGCGAAATAAACAGAGTGATGGTCGTAATAAAATAAAATATATAAATAAATATAAGAAATACCTAATCTAGTCGCGTTACTATATCTAGTCGTTATTACCAACGGAGTCACCGCGGATTGCTACACCATCATTAGGAACAGAACCGGCGGCGCCGTCAGATTACACGTTTATATTAAAATTTTATTATAATTTATTATAGATTTATATATACATTTTGGTATTTATTTTGCATGTTTACGAAATTTTAAATGTTATTTTTTTTGCGTGTAACAATAATAATAATAATAATTGTAGTAAATCGTACAATTTTAAATCGTGTCTTTGATAAATTTAATTTAATTATTTTTAATTCCGCGTTTCCGAAGTTGTTTGGTCTATGTAAGCACGTCGGAAGGCATAAGTTGTGGAGATTGAGGTAGTTTGTAGTGGGTAGTACCACTTGGCGATCAAGAAAATTTAATCCCAGTTCATTATTTCGTTTTAAGTTATCACCTACGCGTAGGGATTCTAGCACCCTTAATACGTATTAAATTAGCAACTGACGACGGGATATAAAACAATCAATTCGTATTAAATTGACATCTCACGTCGGGATATCGGTACGTATTAATATATAAATCTATTTTGGCTAATATAAAATAATACATATAAAGGAAATTTTCAAGTCGAAGATAGAATTCAAGAATTAGTAAACAACGTGTAAAAAAATCTATATGATTAAAAAAATAAAATAAAGGTAGTAAAACTTTCAATAACAAAATGTAATAAAAGAATCAGCTAGTTAAGTAGTACTTCATAAAACATAATTGGTACCTGATGTATGCGCAAAAATTAAATAATTTTTAGTTTTATAAAAGATCAATTTATGTTTTAAAATTGTATCAATATAAACAGAAATAAAAAATATTACCTTAAGAGAAATACGTTTTTAAATCTGCACAATAATATATACATAAAAACGATACTCCCACCAATTTACATATATCTCGATGTGTTTTATTTTATACATGAAGAAAAATATTATTTATTAACGTTAGAATAACAATACGTAAAAATTTAATAGCTTATAAGTTTAACACAGAAAAAAATCAATATTCCACTAATGCACTTTTACCTTTTATTTTTTTGAAAACGAATTTTGTAAATCGTTATCAGATATTTTTATAATTCGCAATTTTGAATTTCGTTATTCGTTGTGATAATTTAATCGTTATTAATATAACATTTTTTTTTCTTCGTTCCGTTTAAATAAAATAGGCAATGGGCGATCGTTTCAGGGCACCGGCATTTGATAAAGAATTGAAGAATGCAAACTGTAGAATATTTAGCGTTAGCTTCACAAAATGCACAGACGTAAGTGTTGAATCATTTTTACATAATATGAGTTTCAAAACCGAAGGTTCTGGAGTTTAATTCTTTATTTCTCTCTACATAAACATATTATTATCGATCATGATTCGACACATATTCACTTCTCCAGGAATAGATCCACTAAAACATCACAAAATTATTCTTACCTAACACGGCATTATGCTCTTGTTATCATAGAATTTCATTTGAGGTTTAACGATAAAAGGTACTTCATCATCTAAACTCCATAAATCTGTCACCGCTTATTACACTTTACATCAGCAGTACAAGAAATGATATGCGTATAAAATAAACACGCTTCTGTATGCAGCACAATTTACATTTAAAAAGAAAAAATTAAAGTAATTTTAAAAAAAAATCAATTTTACCATGGTTGTCATTTAGATGCAAAACCCCGTAGGTCTTTACTTTTTGGAGACAAATTTTAGAAATATTTTAAAACCGGTACGAGTATTTACTAACAATTTGCAAACACACAGTCGCACTAATTTTAACTCACACAGCGATTTTATGACTGTCCAATATTTATTATAGCCGGGAGTTTTTTTCACATTCTTTCCAACAGGTAATATTTTTAGACTATTAGGTGAAGACTTCATTTAAAGAAATAATTTTTACAAAGCAAAAATAATTTTGTTCAAATTTGTATTTTACTTAATTAAAAATAAAAATTTATTTTTCATTATTTGATGAATTTGGAATTGGTTTGTACAAACCTTCAACACTTGGAAAACATGATTCCACAGTTTTAGATTCATTAAGTTCGTCCAGCCATTGTTTAAAGTATTACGAAATCTTTTCAATATCTGCTTCAAACCCTTCTTCTAGCTCTAGGAAGTCCCGATTTTGGTTGCTAATGCAATGTCGTAAATGAATTTCTGCACGATAGTTATGGCAGGTCGTACTTGTATAAGTTAAATAAGATAAGCACTGACTTCAACGGTATTCTGTTGTTTAGTCGCTGTTGTTTACTTTCCTATTCCCAAGCGGCATGCTGAACAAGCGATTTGCCAATATCCCGTTGAGAAAAGCACAAAGTGTTTTACAAGGAAATTACCGACTATGGTTTTATAACCCGGATGCAACTCTATAAAATATTAGTAAAATCTTTCTAATTTGCGTTTCCAAAGTTCGTAAAATTTTGCGACTTGTTGGAACTGGACGCATCTGTTTGTCTAAACGTATAAAACATAGATTAGAGTTGAGTCTTTTTTCACCGGTCTGAAATAAACGTGCCAATCTGCTTATACCAAAAACGAGTTCGCCTGGTCCATCCAATTGAAGATGACCTCTCCGGTTGGATCATTGTAATTATATCTCCACATTGTATACTGACTGTTAAAGTCTCCGGCTGCAACTTCCAGTTCAGCTACATTAGAAGGACATGTGCAGCGCGGATGTTTATATATGTATAGATTATCCGTTTTGACGTTTAGCATGGATATTCTATCTTTATCCTCCACTTGTTTACAATTTTATGCTCGCTTTAACATATGTCGTTATTCTGTAATGTCTGCTACAAATCGTTCCAGAAATAAAGAACTCTGGTACTGTTCTAGTTGACTAGTTGTTTGCTGTCGAGGAGGGGCATGTGCTTCTTGAGAGCTAGTACAACGTGTATATACTATTCGATTGATATTTTATGCGTTACTTCATTTTTTACCTCTTTCATTCCTTTCACATTTATTTGGAGGATCATTATATTGTCTTTTGTTTGCGTCTGGTTGGTATTTTTTGTCTGAGTCTGGGTACTTGAGTCCGGAGAAGGACTGTTTCAGATGTTGCGACGATGTTTCCGCGTGTCAATGGCGTGAAATATTTACACAGGGTTCGCTTCCGATTTCTGAATATTTTAGCCGCTCTGAAAGCCTTGCCTGGGGTGGACCACGTGAGCGTGTATTCAGAATTCTACCCCTGTTTCAGACTGACATTTTTTGTTAATCCTAGTTTTACAATAGTTAGCCTACTTCGTCCTTTTACTGTCGCCATATGCAGATTACGATTCCGAAAAAAAAAACGTCTGCCCTCATGATGATTTCGAATGCATCTCATTATCTCCTGTTATTGTGATCACACCGTGCAGATACCTTTTATATTGTCGATGTAAACCCTATATTCTTTAAATGTTTCTACTGTTTTTATTCAGGTAACACGTTATATAACCAGGCTCAGCTATTTATCCAGTTCTTTCCCCCGTAAATATGTCGTTTTTACTCGCACTCGCAATATGAACGTTTACATTTATTTATATAAGTTCATTTGTAATTGTAACTTAGTAATATTACTTAAATATTTTATTATTCGTAAAAATTTTATATTTTAATTTGTAAATAAAATGCGTATTATTACAATAATAATAATAATTATTATTATTATTATTGCGTACGTGAATAGATGCTGGGATGTGTATTTACATTAGACTTTTTTTTAATATAGATTATTTATATAGTTATTTTAATTTAGCGCAACAGCGCAACTCTTTGATTCTTAATCGTGTAGTTCGCAGTTTCTGTGCAAGTATCTGCTTAAATATGTCCTATCGCATATTATATACAAATAAAATTCATTTGATTTCATTACGAATAATATTGGAATTAATTATGATTATTAATCATATTTTTCAGAGACAGGAGCAAATGGCGGCTCATTTTATTTTAAACAGCGCGAGGTGTGGTTGGATCGTGCCGATTGTAGCCCGTAAATATCAGCTAGAAGAATGTGTTAGAGCTCACAAGCACATCAGTTATACCAAGTCTTCAAAAGGAAAATTAGTTTTCCGAATGTAGACGACGATTTTATCGTGATTGTTTCATTTTTTCGCGCTATAGAAAAATATAACTGTGCGTACCATAAAAAAAAAAAAAGACACATATGTATATATAATATATACATATCATTATGTTCGTTTATTTGTATCCGAATGTCACGTGATTATTGAATCGTTATTTTACCCCACCCCGCTCTGTCTATCGTGGTTTTCATCAGCTTCTTCATTCCGTTCTAATTATTATTTGATCGATATAACAGTTTTTCAGTTAATTTTTTCGTTAAATAATTTATTCGCTTTTTAATACCCCGTCCGATCTTTCCGTATGACCGAAGAATTTCAACGTGCTTCTATATATTCTTGTAAGCAACCGATCGTTATCCTTTATACGTTTTTAATTCAACATATAATGAACGTATCTCTTTCAACCGATGAATATTTTTAAACATATTCTACGGAGACAAAATTACATAATCGTATTATTAATTTCAATCCGTTCCTATCTGCCGTCATCAACAAATAGTTGTAACTACTAAGGTTGAACTCCGAGCCTAATTAAAATATAGCTAATAATCGTCGCTATAAACGACGTACACGCACACATTTACATATAAATATAATTTGCGTAATTGGTGAATAAATAGTTCAGAATCATGTTAACTGAAATGAAATTACCTCTAATATTCGATTCGATTTTTTTTTTCTTATACAAAATCCCAGATTGTTATGCAATATAGATTTAGAAAAGTATTTCGCTTTACTGCGAATAATCTTTTATTTTATAAAATTTTAAAATATTAATCGTTGTTTACCCAAATTGATTTTTAATCGAGCTAATAAATTCATTCATTTTGCTTACATATCGTAAACAGGTGTACTGATGCGTTTTATAATCAGTAATGAATTACTGGTGTTACAAAAGATCACATAAACGCTCGACAGAATTATATTAACGTTAACGATGAAAGAAAAAGTATCTTATTTCTGTACCTTATTACACACGGCCCAGTCTTAATTTAATCGAACCTAATTTATTAATAAATATATTGTGTGGCAGCAGGTATTTTCTATTAAAGAGTCGCTTAAAAATATTCATTTATGTGCACGAAGCTATGTTCTGAATCAGACAGGAAGATTGAATGATCAGGAAATATAAAATCCGGAACTGTTCAATATTATATATATATATATATATGTATATATATCGTCGGGATAGCCTAGTGGCTAGAGCACAGACTTCTGAACGGAAGGTATCGAGTTGGAATACGATCGTCGACCAAAAAAGTTTCATCAGAAAATAAAAATTTAAATAATGCTAATATTATCGTGTGGAAGGCAATGGCGAACCACCACGCACAACACCATATGCGTGCTAGTAACAATATAGTACACAACAAAAACACGCAGGGCTGCATTGTATCGTGAAAACAAAGCGATTACAATCAGTTCTCCCGGGTGTGTGTGTGTCTATCTACGCTGACACCATATTATGATTGCCTTGTATGCTACTTACACTGTACAACAAAATATGTATGCACTCAATGATGATGGTGATATATATATATATATATATATATATATATATATATATAAATGCAAGCAGTTCTTATTTTCATTGCTCCGCAAATTAAGTTAATTGTTTAAGAGCTATTGTGTTTTTTGAATTAGTGTTTACACTTAATTCAAGGATTTCGAAGTATACTTTTCAATTGTAGAAGCCTTCAATTGTGCAGCGGGTACAGCAAAAAAAAACCCAGATCTTTCCAGACAGATTCAAAGTAATGTAACATATGCCTCAGTAAAAAAAAATGACATCAAACCCCAAAAACAATCAACTCAATGTAAAATAAAAAAGTAAATTCCCAAATAAAAACTACACAACTTTCAGAGCCATCGTATACAGATATTATGGCTGCTCTGAATGATACAACAAAGGAAATTACTTCCATTTCTAATCGGCTAAGTAAGCTGGAAGAAAAACAACTTTCGATAGTTATGACTGAACGTTCGCTTAGAATAATTATATGGACTGCAAATAGGCTAAGGAATCGTCTTCTTGAACTAGACGCATTCCTCCTCTGCTTTCATAAGTTTGACGTTGCTCTGGTTTCGGAAACATATTCACAACGAGGAATTGGCCTAAAATCATCGATTATCCCTCATCCAGATGGTGGTGCACACGGAGGATCGGCTGTAATTATCAAAAACAAATATACAACATTCTATTAAAAAAGAATATTATAAAGAATATGCGTGTAGCTGTTTAACGCAATGGCACAATAGTTAATATTGCTCCTGTGTACTTCCCGCCTAAGTACAACATAAAATTATGAGCACTTCCTTAATTATTTTAACCAACGATATGTGATAAGTGGTGATTGTAATGCAAAGAATGAAGCATGGGGATCAAGACCCGTTCGTTTCAAAAACCAGACTATGGCGCATGTTAAAGGGAAGGAACTCATACAAGCCATTCACAGTACATATAGAAACTATATTTCAGGAGGTAGGCCGACTTACTGGCCAAACGATAAACGGAAAAAACCTGATATAATTGACTTTTTCATTATAAAAGGTATAACTACTAACTATGTTCACTCCGGAGAACATAGAAGACCTCACGTTATATAGTATTACTTACGATAAGCTCTGCGGTGATTCAAAGGTCAAAAACGAAACTTATGTTAACAAACAAATTTACAACTGGGAAAAGTTTCATGTGGAACTTGACCAACGAATAAACTTGAAAGTGCGGCTGAAAACGGCAGATGAAATTGAAACACAACTCATTAATTTTATCGAAGCGATTCGCGAATCCGCTAAAGTTGCGACTCCAGAGATCAAAAATAATAATAATCAGGAGACAACGTATCCACTCGAAGTTCGTAATTTAATTACGGAACGACGATGAGCTAAACGGATTTGACATCAATCGTGCCAATCGCTGGATAAGAACGATTTCAATATGGTAATAAGTTAATAAAAGAAATTAAGAAGGAAACACTTATAGCGTATCTCGAAGGGCTAAGCTCGTCGGCAGATACTGACTTCTCCTTATGGAAAGCTACACGAAAAATGAAGGGACCATTAATTGCCCCTCTTCACGAATAAGGAGGTAACTGGGTCAGATGCAAGGAAGAAAAAGCAGAGCTTTTTGCTCGACATTTAGCAAATACATTTCGGCCGCATGACATTCGGACAGATATCAATCTTACAAAGTCATACGACGTAACTTTTGATCGTATCACTCCTATAGAAGTTGCGAAAGAAATCACGATGAACATTAATGTAAAAAAAGTTCCCGGAATCGACGACATTTCTCCTGAAGATTTAAAAGAATTTCCCCGTAAAGATGTTGTGCTCCCAGCGTATATATTCAATGCCTGTCTACGCGTTAAAAATGTTCCGAATTGTTTCAAAATTGCCCAGATAATTATGCTACATAAAAAAGAAAAACCAGCGGAAGAAGTATACCGTCCTATTTCGTTACTTCCTATAATGTCGAAACTCCTTGAAAAACTTTTACTTAAACGTCTAAAGTCGATCTACCTGAGCATCTTCGGCCATAGGCCAAGTTCACAAAGTTATATCGTTTATCTAAAAAGCGCTCGAAGAAAGAAAGTACTGTCTTTCTCGACATACATCATAAGCTTTTGAATCGTATTTGGCACGAACGCCTCATATTCAAAATGTCTAGCCTTCTTCCAGGAAACTATTGTAGATTTATGGAATCGTACTTCACTAATCGTCAATTTCGAGCAGCACACGAAGATGCTAAATCTACACAGTGATGTCATCGGCATTTTAGAAGAAGAAGAAATCTTTTATTAAATAATTAAAATACAGTCAGCAAACATAATTTATAGATATATCGTATACCGGGACGCACTTTAACACGATAGCTTACAACATTAATTAATGTGAGTAACAAACAAAAAATGTACAACTATTAATAACGCAGGTGAAAAAAGAAAGAAAGAAAACCACAAACAAAGTGTAATATTAGATAACGTTTAAACTAACGATTAAATATGAAAATAATTAATAATAATATCGCACTAATAATTAGAATAATGTTAATAAGCGACTCATTACAATAAATTATGTTGAATACGTCTATGTTTATATTTTGTATACATAAATATTAGCTGCCTGGAATCGTAATTACCTATTAACGAGATAAACTCATTATCGTGTATACGAGGCAATCATCGAAAATTTTACACGATATGTTAAGAATAAGAATGTAATTCTTAATACGAGGTAATTTCATAATATTATGCATATAATCTATTCTAGTATAACGGGGAGCATGTTCTGAATGAGCTGAAATTTGTTATAACTAGCGTTCGATATCGAACACTGTACAGGGCGTATGTAAATACCGGTCGTATTAGTGTTTTATAAATAATTAGTTTATTGTGTGTATTGAGGATTGATTTTTTATTAAACATAAGATATATGGAACAAATGGATTTATTAGCCTTCGTATTAATATAGTTAACATGTTTAGCGAAGTTAAGTTTGTTGTCAAATACCGAATCTTACCAGTTAATGCTGTTTCCGGACATCATCAGATTATTTGGCGATTTTGGTCGTCCGCGTGTAAAGAAAATTGCTTCGGTTTTCGATGGATTTATACTGATTTTCCGCTTATTATACTATCTGAGAATACGTGATATGCCGATTTGAAGTTTGTTCCGGATAGTATTAGGTGGTCTAAATGCACTACAAAAAAATAGCCGCATCGTCTGCATAGCATTGCACAAATGACACTTCTAGGAAATCATATATAATGCGAAAAGAAAAGATCTCAACACATTTCCTTGCGGAACACCCGTTTTAATCGAAGAGACTGAATCGAGTCACATAAAAAGTTTTATCGCGTAAATATCTACTAATTAATTTAATTAAATAAGGAGAAAATTTACATTTAATCGTTTTGTATAAAATGCCCGCGTTCCATGTAGTATCAAATGATTTAGCAACGTCAAACAGCGTCGTTTATTACAATTAAAATTATGTCACAAATTGGCTACCGTGAATATTTGATGAGCCGTAAATGTTGAGAAAACCAAACTGTAAATTGGGAGTAATATTGTTAGCCGTGAGAGTGTTTCCTTAATTTGATTAAAATAATTTTTTCTGCGACCTTACTTAAGTTGCTAAAGTAAACTTATTAGCCGAATGTTGCAAATCTGAGAACTGTCTTTCCCTGATTTAGGAAGAGCAATAATTTTTGCGGTTTTCAAGCTGTGCGTAAAATAACTGAATTTAAACATGCAGTTTTTAATATATTCTTAAATTCTACGATAGCCTTTACGGGAGCTTCTTAATTACTATAGATGAAATTTTATCATGTCCTACAGAATGTTTAACTTCAATCGATTTAATAGTAACATAAATATCTTAAAATTATTTCATCGACAGATGCGACAGGTTTAAAACATATTTATCGACCGTAGATCGAACTTTATTTGTCTGATAATTCGAACCAATGTACAAATTAGGACCGTGTATACTCTATAATATTCACACGCAAGGAGTTCAGACTTTTCATTATAAACGTAATTACTTCGAAATGAATCGTAGAGCGGTTGGAAGAGCAACTGTTATAATTTCTGCAAACCTTCCATAGATTATTATCTTTCGTACCGAGTTTCGATAAAAAAACGAATTAAATTTATTGTTTCTACGTTTATTCAAGAACAACAATAGTTTGGTTAATTAAGAATTTGTTTTAATATTCGAGCGTACGGATAGGCATAATAATTTTTAGTATACCGTCTTGTAATATCGTTTTTAAATCTGATAAGCATTCATATACCTAACGGTAAATTGGAAGAAGAGAAGGGATTGTGCACCTTCTTAGGTACATATCAGTGGCGGTAAATACTTAAATTGGTAAAATTTAACATGATATGATCGGATATATGTCTCTTGAATTCACTCCAGTTAGTATGCGGATAATCATATGTAAATTTCCGTTCAACTAACTGTTTGTTAACACCGATTTCAGTGAATTCTTTTCCTTCTACTCATAACCCGATATTCACTAGGAGTAGTTATGGTAACATTTTTCAAAACTGCCAAAACCTAACACTCTAAGTTTTATATATATTCGTTACCAGAAAAATAATTTGGTTCACGAGGAGCTGAAATGTAAAAATTATTTCGTACGCATACGTTATAAAAATATTGCCCGCGGAATTGTTATTAAACAATTTCATATTTTCCTTTTGCCGTTAAAATCGTCAATAAGTATTACCTTCGAGTGTGTTCTCATTAGATATTCGATGTCTTCAACAAATTTAGACACCGGCTGAGAAGGTTTATAAATGACAAAAATGCTAATGTAATTATGTCACGATTAGTGATATTCTTATTATCAATAGCATTATTAACGCGTTAATGTCGACAGATTGCATACAGTACTCGTTCGACCGGGGCGGAACTTCAATTTTTAAATGCTGTTTCACCGGTACTCCACCTGTTCTACGATTCTCGTCAGATCTAAATAAATAATAACCGGGAAATTTAATTTCGCAGTCCTTAGCTTAGTTTCTGACAACGCTACTATAATCAATTTGATTATTTCAAATAATAAAACGATAGAGTTCACTTGTATTTAGGAATTAAGGAATTACAATTCCAGGCAACTATAATAGTAACCTAGTGCTGTTATACAAGTTACACTGACTCGACTATAGTAAAACATCTCTATTACTAATATTCCTTAAACGATTAATAATTATAGCTTTAATTAAAAATGTAACTTAAATTAATATCCCGAATTAAACTAAATAAGGATGCGAGAGAAAAATCATCGTTTATTGGAACCTGTGTTTGGAAGTACGTCCTCTGTAGAAATGGTCGACGTCTTTCTCAGCTTATAAGTGTAGTTTGTTTATTTTGTTCTAATCTTATTTTGATACCAATATCTTCTCGTCATTAAATACGAACTCTCGAATTTTCTTTAGTCGTTAATTCGAATAAATTTTTAAACCTTCCAAATTAAGATATTTATTTTCGTTAATAGATATCGTGTACCACCGTTACGTTAAAAATCAGTCAGTTCAAATTGCTTTTACACGTTTAGTAAAAAAAAAAAATTTACACGTATATGGAAGATCGCGTAATAAATGTGTGCGCCTGATAAGATAACACATTCCGATAAATATTAACGAAATGAGATTTTAATTGTAACGTTAAAATTTCAATCACGCCTACTAAACGGTTTACACACGCACGTTAACAGGTGTAGTAGTAATTTATTTACGTAAACTAGAATAATATTAGAAAAATTATTATAAGATGCGCGCGATAATAATTAAACGATACCTTTTAATTATCGTTTTCAAGATAAATCTCACGTTTTCAGAACATAAGTAAGTACAAGTCCAAAATATAAGTCTCGTAAGAAAAATATTTAAAAAAAAAAACCTGTAATAAAGTGACGATTTTTCTTATTTCATCCACTAGCGAAACAAAATTAATGCAGGCGATAGTTATCAATAGCTTCGGATGGAGCGACGTGCTCAAACTAAAAGAAATACCGATTCCGAAGTGTGCACCAAATAAGGTACGATTTTACCTATTCACGTATATATATATATTATATATGCATGTCTGTGTTTGTGTAAATGAAGAATTTTCGGATTTGTTCGTATTTTTGTTTTTTGTGAAATCGTGTTTTTTTTTTCAGAAAATATATTTAGGTACGAATTACATACGACTAATATCGTGTAGAATTTCGTTTCGTAAAAAAATGTCAGTTTCGACAAACGTCGTACGGAGGCGATGTTTTTTTGAAAATTAAATTTGAAATTTTTAATGAGATTTTTTTATTTCGCAGATAAAAAAATAATTTCTTGTACATCCGATACTTTAACTCGAAACGGTAGCCGGTTAAATAAAATTTTAATCACATTTACACGCGGTAATTTCCAAAATTTTATGCTAAAAATGTCAAAAATTCGTTATTTCCATGTAGGCCATTTTTAATTACTTAATAAATTACATATATGTGCAAACTTTCATCCAAATCGTTCGAGCCGTTTTAGCCAACTTCTTGTATTCCGTAAGCTTCGGATTGGTGGTCAACCCGGGAAAGTATAACACCCTAACAATCTGCTCCACCTCGTTTCTTTCAATACCCTTGGTACGTTACTACACTTATATCCTCTATTATTCGGGTGATGAATTTTCGTCGTGGTCTTCCTCTTGTTATCTTGCTATTTATTGATCCTTCTATTATAGATATCCGTTATTTCTTAATATATGCGCTATCCAGCCACATATACATATCCCATCTCTCATTATGTTCATTAGGCACTTTTTTTCCATCGATGTTTTGGAGTACTTGCGTATTTTTTATTCTGTCTATCTGATTTTTTTTTTTGTATTTTTCTACAACACGAATTTCGAACGCCTCCAACTATTTTTCGCAAGTTTCCGAGCCGTACAATACACCATGCCTTCGTAGATTTATACATAAATTTTTGGGGTTAACAGCGATTTCTTTTTAATGAAAACGGCCTTCACCCGCGTTATTCTAGACTGTATTTCATGATCACATCTTCCATTATCTGTCATTAATGAACCAATGTATCTCTATGCTTTTAGTCTTATATAAAAGAATTTCTCGTTAAATAAGATAAGATAAATTTATAAGTTTTTTTTCTGAACGAGCTGAGATTTTATTTCAAAAGTGCAACAACCTTACAGCGTGTTTGATCTCATTTTTCAAGGACATTTAAATCTGGATGCAAGGTTAGATAAGTAGCAAGGTTACGAGACGATGAGTCTCACGGCCTTGTTCTGGTGTATCTCTGTATTCTATTTATGCGTGTATTTGACAACATTAATCAATATGTCCAAACGGGCTTTATAATTACTTTATATACTAGAAGTTTATTTTCTAATGATGAAGTGACTGCTAAAATTAGTTCCTTTAATTTTATTTCTAACCATTTTTACGCTCTTGCCGTGTTAATTTACGATCTAAACGAATATCAAAGTACTTTACACCTATTCGTTGGCCTATAATTCCTCCATTTAATTTTAACGAGCTCAATATTTGCTTTCGTTTACCCTAATACGCCTAAGTCAGTTTTCAATATTAAAAGTCATACTGTCGTACCGGTTTTAAAGACAAGCAGTAATTTGTCAGATTTATCCAAAATTCGATGACACTTCTGTTCGATTTCCGACTAATTTGTAGGCGCTTCGTTATATTCGACTACCTTTATAAATTTTGTTGAACTTACATATTATTCCGGTGAACTTTTCATAGTAACGATGTATTTACTTTATCATATAGCCGAATTTTTTAATTTTTTTATTTTTTCCCGGTAATAATTTTTCAACTACCTTATAATTTAAATAAGCGCAATCATTTCCGCGTAAATATTTAAAAGTTTCAAAATTCAGCAGTCATGTTTCATTTGCGCGCGCGATGAAAAAACAACGAATTATAAGGAATATTTTGAAGTGAAACTTCTATTGGCGCGTTGTATATGGGGAATTAACCTGTAAAACGAGCGAACGACGGAGCCAATTCATATTTAATTCTGTTGCGCGTGCGCACAAGTCTATCCGTTATTTCGCTACGACCGATTCGTTATGTCTCTTGCGCATTTCATTCAAATCTTCGTTACACAAAATGTATATGTGACATAGATTTCAGAACAAATACATTTGAGTCATTACCACGTAAAGTAAAACATAGTAGAGTCTGCGTTCGTTTTGTTTGTGAAATTTGTACGAAATCGTGAGTATATTAAATAAGTGTGTCTTTTCATTGCGCCATAATGTATACGATGTGTTTAATATATTGAATTAAAATTTATGTTCTATGATATTGCATTTTATATAAGTTTCACACTTCTTCCCGCAGAGGGGCGCAGTCTTATTTGTTCTTATTATTTTAAATTACGTTCGAATCGGCAGGTATTAGTGAGGGTAAAAGCATCCGGAATCAGTCCTATCGATACGTATATGAGAGCAGGGACGTACCGGATAAAACCATCATTTCCGGCTATATTAGGAAAAGAAGTAGCCGGAATAGTTGAAGAGGCGGGAGAATTGGTACCAAACTTCAAAGTAAGTTTTAGCAATTATTCAATTACGAATTAGCTTACACTATCGTAGAATGGACAGACATTTAAAAGGATAATTTCTCAAAATTGCAGAAACGCTTATTTATTATGTATAGTCGATATTAGGAACGTTACATCAATGAAATATCTTGTAAAATGTAACGTAATAATAAAGCGTCGTATATAAATTCGTTGCCTGCAATAACATACACCGGAATTATAACGAATAATTCCGTCGGAAGAGAAATTTTAATTAATCTTTTTAGTTACAATCAATTTTTTGGAGAAAAATTATAAATTTTGTTGTACGAAATATAGTTAAAAGTTCAATGCATTTAATTTGATAGGCACTTTCATTTTGCGAAGTAAATTTGCATAAAATACTGAAGAGATGAAAACATGAAAATAATATTACTGATTTTTAGATGATTTTCGATAATTTTCTTTGTGTTATATATATATATATAAATATTTTTAGAATTGGGAAGTTATATTTAAACCAAACGACATTTATTACGAAAGTAACCAATTTTGTTAGCATGTGAGACTAAATTGGTTAATGCCGAAATCAATCAAAATAGCAGTCCCACTAAGAATTACTAGGTTCAGAAAGAATCGACGAATGTTATTTTACCGTTTAGAAATAATAACTAAGAGTTCTACCTAAACTTGCTAACCATGAGAGAGTTCCGCTTTATCGTCTCCACACGGTTGTGATATTATTATATAATATGGAAATTGACTTGAATCAATTTTAAATAATACATTACTAAAACATATTTTATTTCATGTACCGGTAAACATTTACGTGTATATATATATATATATATATATATATATATATATATATATATATATATATATATACGGATAATATCAATTAAAAGATTTGAAGAGAAATTATTTACTTAACAATCGAATGGACAGTTGGGTTAGATATGAAATTATCATATTTATTATTAATTGTAAAAAATTTGTTGCATTCTCTTGCTTCAATGGTTTTTGGAACTTACACAATTATATACGTATTTAATATTTAATCACAAAACTGTCATTCATTTAGTATTTGTTTTCTTTTAAGTTCAAATATTTTACCACAGCTAACCACCACCATTTTTTTCTACTCGAATCACAAAAATTGAATCTATATTAGCGATTAAACAACTTAAATGAAATTGAAACGCGTTAAAAAATAGCATAAATCGTGAATGTAAGAGTGGGCTAAAGAAAAATTGTGTAAATCACAGTAAATTAAAGATGACTTAAACAAAGACCGAACGGATATTGCATACAGAAAAATAACATTTGTTTTTTTAAAGGAGATACTGGTGTTCGAAAAAGGAACACCGAATAAAACTAACGGAAAGTCATGACAGAAATAGCGCTTACTCGGAAAAAGTATATTGAAGACCTATACGAAAAACCAATAAAATGAGCCACGGTCAAAATGTATATACACGAAGAGGAATACGTTACTTCGAGAAGAGTTTGAAATGGCCTTGCAACGACTATTAAATAACAAAGCTACAGCAATAGATAATATATCAGCGGAATTACGGAAAGCCAGCGGTCAAAAATGTTTTTTAATACGACGCAAAATTGAAGAAGGGAATATGGTCTGAAGGACACTGCCAATCAATTAAGAGATGTAAAACATTTCAGAAGTTATAGGACCATTACTTCTAATACGACCGGCGTCTAAAGTACTACGTTAGATAATTAAAAAGCGACTAGAGCACCAGATACATCAGTACCTGAATGGGAAGCAATTTTGTTTCAGGAAAGGTCGCTGAACACGCGATGAAATTACCTCGCTAGGTATAATATGAGAATGAATGATAAACTGCGGCAGAAGTCTATGTAGCTTTCATATATGAAAAAGCTCTCGACAAGGTACGTTTGGGTGATCTTTAACCAAATAATAGAACAGGTAAAAACGTTCAGATATTTAGGACAGACCTTAAGATATTGACAATCGTATAGCAATGGGGAAAACAAGATTTAAACGATAAATACACACTTATTACGCAGAAAACAATCCAAGAACATTGTTAAAACTTTGGTATGATAATGAAACAAAAGGATCGAGATGAATGAGACGCGTTTGAAATGTGGTGTTGGCGGGGTCTACAAAAACTTAGTTGGTTAGAGAATAACAAACTAGTACTAGAAAGATTAAATGACAAAATACGTATATTACAAAATGTTCTCAAGTGGCGACTTAAGTGTCTGAGTCATGCATTACACCGGAACCAAAATATCATGAAGGGTGTTATTGAAGGAAAAATAATGGGGAAAAAGAAAACCACGAACAATACTCATTGACATAGTTGTTAAAAGAGAGTGGAATATCGACTTATCCGGAATTATAGAAAAAAAACTGCAACTAGCTTTGAATAGAAACGATTGATACATCGTTGATGCACTGATAAATTTTATTATTTATATTTATTATTACACGAAATATATGATATTTTTTTTTTTAAATAACGTAATTTTAAAATTTGCAAAATTTGGAGGCAAACGTTACTTTTTAGCGTCAAATTGCTTGCGTATTAAATATTTTACTCTCGCACGGATAATTACGAAATTGTATTTTAAAAAAATGAAAAAACTTGATCATCATTAAGTGCGGTCTCCGTATCGGATGTTGGCAACTACTTTCCTATACATATTTTGTTATATAGTGTAGTAAATAGCGTGCAAGGCAATCATAATATGGCGTTAGTGTAGGTAGCCACACACACACGCGGGTGAACCGATTGTAATCGCTATGTTGTCACGACACAATGCAGCGCTGTGTTTTTGTAATGTACTATATTGGTTATACTAGCGCGCATACGGTGTTGCGCGTGGTGGTTTGGCACTAGGATTATTTATATTTTTATTTTCTGACGATAATTTTTACGTCGTCCATCGTATTCGAACTCGGTACTTTCCATATAGAAGTCCCGTGCTCTGGCCACTAGGCTATCTCGAGGACAAAATTGAAAATTTTATACAACCAGTTTTAATAAACTATTTCAATCAAAAATTTTATACAATCGGTTTTAATAAAGTCTTTAATTAACGTAGCCGGGCGATCGAGTATTTTGCTGCCTGGAAATGGGCGGTTACGCTGAATTCGTCGCAGCCGACTATAAAGAATGTTTTCCTTTATCGGGAAATTTAACGTTCGGTCAAGGAGCTTCGATATGCATTACGTATTTTTCCGCTCACAGGGCTTTGATAATTAAGTAAATAAATAAATTATATTTCTTTCTTATTTATCTTTCTTTCTTAAACGATAATCAAAAAGAGAAAAACAAAATATCGTGTATATATATATAATATATATATGTATATAGGATACGCATTTTTCCCGATATTTAATTTAAAATAAGTTACCCTTAAATTATTCAAAATTAATTCTAGAATGACTGTTACGTACTTTATTACAGCGCAACGTGACTTCCAAAATAATTTTTATGTTTAATTAGAGGATGTACGCGGGACGACGATACCGTTTTGATACACGGAGCAAGTGGAGGTCTCGGAACTGCCTGCGTTCAAATAGCTAAAACTGCTGGTTTGTATATATATATATTAATTTATGTGTTTGAATATGTATATAATACAAAACTGAGCACGGATAGCTATATTTTTATACTAGTGCGATAATGTCGCATACATAAATATTATACACATACATATACATGTATATATATATATATATACACGTATACTTTTCCAAAATATTTAATCGCGGTTTAATAAGCTACTAAATGTAAATAGATAAATAAAGGATTTTTGTATATGCCCATTGTTAAATCTATCTTATGAAGTACAATTTACAACACAGATTCCATGTAAACACGCCAAAATGTTACACTTCAATATCGATATAATGACGTACACCGTGACTTAAAAGTTCCAATTGTCATCGATGAAATTACCAGGTTTGCTCGCAAACACGCGAAAGACTGGAAAAGCACACTAATTTTGAGGTCATACAGATCGCGGACAACTCTGTGGATTTAAGACGGATTAAATGTAACCATATGACTTATAAGTCGGAGTCACTTCATTGGAAGTGTAACTCTTCGCATGTGTTTTCAACTTCACAATCGTTATTGTAAAAGACTACAAAAAAAAAAAAAAAAAAAAAAACCCTATAAGTAAATATCGTAAATTGTAGTGGAAATGTTAATCTATGCTAATATATAAAACTTGTAGTGTATGTGATTTGCGAATATTTTCATTATAATCACGGCGTTGGGCTATTTTTATTTATCGCACATAAATAATAATTTTTTTTTTTTTTTTTAATTTTTGTCTGTCCATCTTTCTGTCTGTTCCGATTTAACTAAAAAATTATTAAAGCAATAATGATGACATTCGCATAGCTTATAGCCTATATTATGGGATAAGAAATAATTACACAGACCAAGCGTAGGTAACTTCTAGTATTTTTATAAGATTATGAATGTTTTTTTTTAAAAATTCGTATTCTTTACATTTGTACGCGTAATAGACGTTTAATATTAACAATGTAATATAGAGGATATGTAATCCTTTTTATCGTTTTTATTACATTGTTTATTAAACAATCGTTATTTATAGGCGCTCACGTTGTCGCGACTGTGGGGGAATTTTCAATCGGTGAACTTATGAAAAGAGCCGGAGCGGATAACGTCATTTTTCACAAGTAAGAATAACATTGATCCTTTCATAAATTTTTTACGCAAAATCATAAATTTTATATACATTACTTCTTATACGATACCAGTTTTTAGATGGCTCTAAATAATTTTCGACATGTTTATATAAGTATTTTTAAAATTGCGACATTTCGTGCCAACCGGAAAATATGCACAATTTTGTTAACATTAAAATTTCACGTGCCATATAGCGAATATCCTGACTAAAAGGGTTAAATAATTTTGGAACATTTATTGTACTGATTTGATCGTTTTTTCTTTTTTTTAAGACGTATTCAAAGCATACTCGGATTATTTTATTGAAAGATGACAATACCGTTAGTACACTTTAAATATAAATCGCCTTATTAACATTATGTGGGAAGAACTATTTCCTTGCGATTACAAGTATTAGTTCGTGTAGAATGGTCTTTTAGTTTTAGGAGATAATATCTCGGCGAAATTTAAATGAAACGAATAACACATTAAATCGAATGATACTTTCATTACATCCGCTGCTAGATTAACATCGATACCTTTATGTGATTAGAAAATACATTTCTACCGGTCAAGTGTATAAAATGAAAATATGTAAATATACTTTATTAAACCTTTCTATATATATACATATATACATATATATATATATATATATATATATATATATATATATATATATATATATTACGCGATCATTTCATCTACAGTCATCACCCTAGGTAGGGTATCGTGATTAATATTTAATCCGCTAGTGATTTTGTAATTTTCGAACATTTCAATTGACGTACCCATTTCGAAAATGACAACCTTGTTGTATGCTGTACAAATGTCTATCCAACTTATATTGTCGTCTTCCATTAATTTTACCAATGACCATTGTGCGTTGCATTCCTTCCTGTTTTCTTATTATATGTCCGAAGAATTTCAGCATTTTCATTGTAATCGTTGACAACCTTTGCGCGACACCGATGTCTTGTAACACCGATACATTTTGTCTATGTAATTCTAAGACGTCGTATCTAACATCGTATTTCAAAATTGTCAATCCTGTTTCTGCCGATATTTGATCAGGTTCACGTCTCCGCTGCGTATAATGTGATAGAAAATACAAGCGTTTGGACAAGCTCAGTTTTAACATTTTTCTTAATGGTACTGTCTTTCCAAAGCTTGTTCATTTTTATCGTGAATTTCGAATCTGCCTTTTATTTCCCCTTCGGAGCTCCATTTATTCTCTAGAATGTGATCCTAAGTATATAAAACTTTCCACACTTTTATAACCGGCGAGTTATTATATTTCCTCGATAGATTATTATTTTGTTTTATTTTCATATAATCCATATTGCATACTAATGCTTTCCGCATCCTTTTTTATTTAACAAACAGAAAGTCGGTAGATTGTCCAAATTGTCGAGCAAGTTAGAACCAAAAGATTTTTATGTTTTTACAACTTTGTTAAATAAAATTAAGCACTTTTAACCACTTTGAGAACAGTGTCACGGTGTTTGAGACATTACATAAGTACCGAGGTACTGATGTTATTTACCTTGAATCACGATTTTGAAATTTCTCTACACCTTTGTTTTATTAGGTTTTATACGCATCTTTAGAGTTGAATACCGTGCGTCCATACTGGTTTTAGGACTGTGTTATGTTATAAGTGGAAAAAAGGAGTCACCTTTCATACAACAGTGCATAGATATAAGCCGATTGTGATCATATATATTAATAGTTAATTTTGAGGATATGTTTAGATCTTTTAATCGGTGCAGTCTCCTCATTTTTAAGTGAAGTTTTAAGGTTATGGAAAACAAATGGAGGGTGTCGGATACATTGATTTCATTCATAATGTTAAAACTTAATCAACTTATGGGTACCGGCACATTGAGAAATACCCGACAATGAAATTGTAGATTCATTAGTTGAAGTCTTTTAACGGTGCGGTATTCTCTTTAGTTTACGCACGTGATATCATACGCTTTCGACAGGCAGAATATAGCAAATTTTGGGAACAGACATATATGGAGAATATATAGCAGTCACCCCTCACTTAGTACTATCAATTACAATCGTCTATTCATAAATTATCGTGGTTATACTTTCTTAAAACAATTAAGGCTAAAGGGATTGTACTTACCAGCAGATTGCGATTTCGTTTGTTACCGGACCGCCTATTCCTTATGCAACTTAGAGAAACTCCTTAATGCTCTCTCCGTACTGAACGTGCAATCTGCAATTGTGATGATGTACTATTCGAATGTTAATATTATTACGTTCTGAACTTTACCTTAAATTATTGCGCTCGTCGTATAATGGTCCTCATGTTGTCCCTTCTTCATCTTGTGAATTTACAACTGTTTTTAGACATAGGGATATTTCTAGAGAAGTTACCCACGTTTATAGAAATAGTCTGTACGGTACAATATCAGGTTGGGTAAGGTGTACAGACAACCCCATAAAAAAATAAAATATAAAAATATAAAGCGAAGTTCACTTCTTTCGGATCTTAGATTTAAACTAAATAAGCAGTATTTATAAAAAGCATAACGTACGCAGAGGAATAGCCCAATGACTAAACCCAATTGATTACGTTTAATACGTTTCAGCCTTCTGAGATTCAGATGAGTAGACAAAAGTGGCGATGTCACTGGATTTGGACGATAAAAAACCGTTTCCGATGTTGTCGAGCATAATCAGATGTTACTTTATTAACCCATTTGATCTGTAGATCTGCATGGAGTGCGTCATTTCGTTGGAACCAACGAGCATATCAGCCGAAGAAATTTATTTTGAACTGTTTGAAGTACTTTTCGATTCGATTCTTTAGCACATCCCCATATTTGTATTGTCCATATATGGGGCGTATAACAGTTTTACATATTAGGAGTTTGTTCTCTAGCTTTATTTTAGAACGATATCCAAAGTATATTTGACGTATTTTACTTCGATTTTGGGCAGCTTTATGATCGATATGTATTCTCTATGTCAATTTTGAATCCATATGCATACCTAAATATTTCGTAGAATTTGCAACTGGAACTTGCTGGTTATTAATGTGGATAACACAACGTGGATCTCGCTTGCGTAAAGCAAAAGTGACATGAACAGATTTCTGTTAATTTAACCGAATTTTCCAATCCCTCATCTATTCTGCTATATGATCCAGAGCACGTTGCAGATTATCATTATAACTTGGGAATGACTGACTACTAAGATGGCTGTGTCATCAACAAACATTGCAGTTATTGTATCCTGTATCGATAGTATGCCCGCTGTGTAAAATAAATACAAGATAGGTTCTAAGCCCTGCTTGTATCGGATGAACAGTTGATATAGCCTCTTCATATAATATGCAAAATTCACGATCGGATAAATACGATTGTAGAATATTACATAGGTTTATTGGTAAACTGTGACTTAATTTAACGATAAGCTCCCGGTGCTTCACACGATCAAATGCTAGTGCGATATCAAGAAATTCAGCGGAGCAGTATTTGCTTTTTTATTATGGTTGTTACACGATGTGATCCATCGTTAAAAATGGTTTACGCGAAAGCTGAACTGATGATCAAGTAGTTTTACGAAGGGTTTGATACGTTTTAAAAGTAATTATTTCTCTTAAAAAAATATATTTAACTGCCACATTCTAAGCAGAAGTTTGACAGGGAGTATTAATAAGAATCGGAATATAAATCTGTCTGTACGAATTTTACGAATAATTTTTTTATTTTCGTTTACTTTTATGCGTCAATTCGCTACACCACTTTTCGACAATATATACGACAAGTTTCAATCTGTTTGACACTATAGTCTCATCACGCCGAGATGTTCAAATAGTATACCGTCATCCACGTACGTTACAACTTCCATTTCAACAGTCGGAGAAAAGTCAGTAATGAGCAATAATCTCACAACATATGCGCATGTTGGTAAAATGCATTTTTATGTAAACGTCGAATCTTGTTGACCCCCCCCCTATTTGAAATTTGTCCAACGTGTTTATAAATAGAAATAATTACGAGACTATATAAAAAATATTCTTATTTTATGTATTTTGTTCCTGTTGTTCGGGTTATCGATTTTATAATTTTAAATTATCGTTATACTTTTTCACGCGTACACGTAGATACGTTCGAAATTTTCTTTAGCGTATACTCATGTACACACGTATTTTCTCTGTTCATGCGTAGGAGTGTACTTTCCAGTGTAGCGAGTGTGCGCATGTGTGGACAATTGTACTTTTTTCTCTGCTCGTGTGTGTCTAAATTCTAGTATTTATGTATACATTTATACGCAGTTGTATAAGTGTTTTTTTTTATATTACTTTAATAATTTAATACCGTTTTGTTTCTTTTTAATGTAATTCAGTTATAGACTTATATTTAATTTACTTCTCAATGTTCCAATTTTAATCGGCATTAGCAGTTATGTCAATCGTATATAAATGAATACGTATCACCGGGAGGGGAGTACTTATACTTTTCGATATAAATCGTCGATAATTCGTAAAAATTAAAGTATAAAATTTTCAAAACAAAATTAATTCGATACTTTCGTTCGCAGTAAACACTATTATTTAGAAGACGCGGTAAGATCGTCAAACAAAACCGGTTTCGACGTCATTATAGATATTTTAACCAACGCTAATTTACAATACAATAAAAATTATTTGAACGATTATGGTCGGGTCGTGGTAAGTGCTTCTAAATTATCTCACAATATATAACGATTTTTTTTTTTAATAACTCAAAAACTACTAGATCAAAATTTTTGAATGAAATTTTATTTAAAAATAAGAAAACGAGAGATTAACTTAGTCATTTGTGGAACACAATATCGTTCAACTGATTGCCACTTGAAACAATACATTCGTTCAGTCTTTTTACAATATTTTCGAACACTTTTTCGAGCATAGGTCGCTGAATTTTGGAATTTCTTCAGAAGTCCGAATTTCCAAGTCTTCTAGATCTCGTAGACGTGTTTCGTAAACGCGGCTCTTAAGGTGTCCCCTAAAAAAATAAATCGTCTAACTTTGAATTCTTTTCGAACTCCCTTTGCACTGTTGTAATCGATTCACGCAGAAAATAACGTTCCACGCAAAACGCCATCCTCCTCGTTATAAGACGCCATGATAACTGAGATAACAACGAATCTCTCGTGTGTACACTAAACGTAGAGCACGCGGTTTGCGTTGTAGCAGTATTACCGACTGCGCTATTCAAAAAACAAAACCGTCCGTCTTCACTGTGTCACCGTATATTTACATTTTAATACTATAAATCGATCGTTGTTGAAAAATTCTGTACAAATTGATTAGTAAAAATTTATATAAATTGTTACAAGAACATCCTTTTGTTTTTTGTTTTTATTCATTAAAGGTCTTGTCGTTACAGCCGTCGCGTGTCCTGTCGGTTTTATTATATGATTTATCCCAGCTTCATATTTTCTGGTATTCCTTCTGCGACTTCTTTGTATTGCTTTTATTTCTTTTCAAGACATTTTTCGTTATTCTGCGTCAAATCTACATATCCGTTGAATTCAGTTCATTTATTTCCCGCGCTGTTAAGATTTTCACAGTAGTTGGGCATGTTTTATGTTTTCGCAAAATTTTTTTCGGATACTAATGTTCTTATTTGTTAATCTAGATTTTTTTATTAAATGCACATTCGGCTTGTCCTATTCGTCTTTTAAACACTTTGAGCCCCGATGTGACTGACATTCTCCACTACCGTATGCGATTTTTTTTTTTTATAAATGTGATAATATGCGAATTTTTAATTGTGTTTTTTTTTTTCTTTTCAAAATAATATATTTATTTAAAAAAATACATTATATAGAATTTAAAGCGACAATCCAATTAAGTCTTATGACACTTCAAATTCTACTTACATGATAACAATAATACGATAATATTGAAAACATATATATTGTAATAGAAAATTTTAATCCAAATTTGACAACTTACTTCCCAATACATCATAATTGTATCTTAAATTTAATATTTTCCTTAAAGTTCTAAACAAATGCTATTCTTATTACTAATATAACAAATTCTATTTTTTTCTGTTGTTTATTTCTTCTATAGTTAAATTATTGAACTCATTATATTTACCTCTTACTAAATCTTCCATACTGCAATCTAACACTGTCCCATTGACCTTACACCTTTGTAATATACATGAAAACAGGTGTCCGCAAAATTACATGTATTACAATTTCCCGGCGTGGCGGTAAACCGTGATCAACAAGGCGGTTCCGTCAGGTGGAGGTTCTTCCATTGCACGAATTTTTAATTATTACTCCGCATTTATAAATATCACTTTCTAATCACTTTGGTTAACTTAAAATTTTCTATTTCTTTTACAAACGGAATAAAACATCTCAAAAAAAGCGTCAGTCATTTATGACTGACACATTATCTGTTATTACACATGTTTCAAAGTGTAAAGCTTTCATCTGAAATTTTCATTATTCAAATTAAACATTCAATACACTCAAAATTATATTACATTAATTATAACCAAAAATTCTTCTGTAAAAGTGTCAATACGACTAACACAGTTTTTAACATACTTGTTATTAGTTTTAAAAGAAAAATTTAATAGTAGAAATAGTTACGAAGTTAAAAGTGTCAGTCAGAAATGACTGGCATTGAATCTTTTATCGCAATCCTCCAGTCATAATTAACTGGCATGTGTTTGTTACCACCAAGGATCAAAATGTGGCTTGGCGCTCAAAAAGTGTTAATATCTATTATTTCCAGCTAACGTGTTCCTGCGACTTGTTCCAGTTGAGAATTATCTATTTTTATGATTCCCTTTTTATTAATATTTATTATCGATTTATTGAATTTCTTTTGATAAAACTATACTTTATTAATATTTTCCTTTGATTCCGCTAATAAAGTAATATTATTTTGCATCCTGTTTACTTTTATTCCTCTGGATTTATTTTTCCTATTTTCCACTATTTCTTAACTAAATATATATATTAATTAGAAGTATTTAAATGTCGGGCTTGCGTCGTTTTAGAGCATATTTTTTAATTTTTTTTTTTTTGTAAATTTATTTATCACAGGTGTTCGGTAAACATATGCCCGTAACAATCACCGAAGATCATGTAAAGGAATCTTCTGGAAGTATACATCGCATCAGTTTAACTCAATACACCACGGTAGTAATTTTGTTTTTTGTCAATTTATATTTTTATTAATTAATTTTTTTTTATCATTCAAAACAGGCGAAATTAAATAAATTCGATTCATACGAAATAAATAGCAGTTTCGTAGTCAAAGCGCAACGTGATATTTAAGAAAGAATTTGCCTTTCAATTGAAAAAGCATCTTTAGGATTCTAAAGAGTTGAAATTGAAAATTAGTCCGGTCGTCGTAGTCACAACTCTTAGGATAAGTTTGTCTGAAAGTTTTCTTTAACAAATTTCACGTTACCAATTTCAGTCTTCTTCCTTACGTTACAATCCTTTTCTGAATGCTATCGTCTAATATTGGTTTCCCTTCGTCTACTCGGGTTAGAATCATTCTACTAGTGACCAAGTCTATCCAAGGAATTTTTAGCAGTCTGCGGTAGCACCATATTTGAAAAGAAGTTATTTCTTTTACTATTTTCTTTTTAATTTTAGTTTTTTTTTTTAGTTTTAGTGTGGAATTCTTTAGCGCATGATTCGGGTTGTTAAAGGCCCGTTTCTCCGCGCTAATTCACGATTTGATTACTTCGTCATCTCCGTCATCATTATACCTAATTTCAGTTATCTTTTCTCGGTCGATGTTAATATGGATTCGGTTTTATTTTTAACTGTTGCGAATTTAACGATTTTCGTTTTTCTAGTATTAATTTTCATTCGGTATTTCTGAACCGGCTTTATTAATTTGTTCACCACTTTCTTGTAGTTGTTCTTCCGTTTCAGTCGGGTAATATTTTATCTCATCCGGTGAAATAAAAAGGCGAATCCATTTGGCTCGAAATATCACGAGCCGATTAAACAGAATATGGTGTGACACATCCACCACGATTGCAGTGAAAAATAAGTTAACTTAGCGCTGTATTCGGTGTTTTCTGTGTTCACATTGAACGCTGAAAGCTAATATACAACATCGATAGTTTGGAGGTATATGCTGGACAGCAAGGGAAACAAACCTTTCCACATTACGAAAGCTCGATATTAATAGTAGGCTGTCGAAAGATATTCTATCGAGGATATTACGGACTTTCGGCAATATTATGCAGAGTGAGCACTCGATGCGGCGATTAATAATTGGGGGGGGGCACAAATGCAAGGAACTCGTTCTCGTGGCAGAATAGCCTCTAAGTGGACGGACATGATTAAAAAAAAAACTACTTGAACAGTCTTCGGTTGAATGTAAACGCTACAGGTCGGATACAAGGGCGGGAAAATATTAAGAAGTCTGTAGTATAAATATGATCACGATATTCGCGTAGGGGGATAACGACTAAATGGAGACAGAATACTTTATGATCGGCGTAGCTAATTTCGTTTATACGTTTTTCATTTCTTTTCACTACAATTTTCCTATATTTGTCTTCTGCTTATATATTAAGACATCAAGTAATCCGTTTGCGAATGGACATGTTTGCCGCACGCCCCTTTTTATATTATTCTATTCCAATATATATATATATGAAATATTATTTTTTTTACGGCGGATACTTCTACTATACAATGAACCAGTGAAAACGGCATGTTTGTAGAAGATACTGGGAATGGTAATCGATAGGAAATTATCACGGATAAACCATATTCAATTCTTGCGGATGAAATGCCACAAAGAATTAAACTTTTTAAAGATGGTGGTACATACAAATTGGGATACAGACAGAAAATCAAAAGCACTCCTACATGTCTATAAAACTCTGGTTCTTTCAAGAATGGATTACGGTTGCATAATTCAAACTCCAACATTGTTAAAAAGCTGGACTCGATATCAAATATTGCGATGCGTCTTCATAAATCAAAAGCACTCCTACATGTCTATAAAACTCTGGTTCTTTCAAGAATGGATTACGGTTGCATAATTCAAACTCCAACATTGTTAAAAAGCTGGACTCGATATCAAATATTGCGATGCGTCTTCATCTTCACAGGAGCTTTAAGAACAAGCCCGGTAGCAAGTCTTCTAGCAGAAACGAATTTACTCTAACTTAGTGATCGAAGAAAATTACTTTTGTCGAAGTATTTTATTAAAATCTGATATCTTCCTCGTAATCCCGTTCACGAACTCCTCAGCCTACACCGAACGTTATATATTAAAAACACGTACGCCAAGGCCGCTAGGTATGTACTGTACAATATGCGAAGCCTTTAACTCCGCCTGTTTCAACTGTGAAACCAGCATTACAACAAATCTTCGCTAAATTATATCGAATCATAAAACTATCCTGGCAATTCGAATGGGAACAGCGCTTCAACGGCAACAAACTGTACAAAATAAAAGCGATCCTTTTCGAATGTCACACATATTACCGTTAAGATCGCCAAGATGAAGTAATATTGGCCCGCTTGTGAATAGAACACAGTTCGACTAATACACGCCTACATTTTCGAAAAGTACGAGGCGCCTAATGCGCTTAACGTCTATGTTAGCTAACAGTAGCTCACGTACCGAATGTCCGAAATATGTTGCGGAACGACAAATGTGTTTTACAGATGCAGCCCGAGATATCATATTAAATAATGATACCAATAAGTTATTTAAATGATTAAAACTAATCAAACTATATAATAGCGTATAATAAATTAGCATGTACTTTAAGACGCAAATGACCATGCAGTCCAGCGTCTATAAATAAATACATTTAACAACAATATATATCATTAAACTAAGACTTTCAAGATTCGAGTTCGCACGGACAAATTCGGAAAGTAAGATACGCGCCGTCATTTAAATGCTTAAATTTAAAATTTATTCAAATACGCACGTACACGTGTGTATTTATGTTTTAAAATTTTCACTAAAATTCGCTTTCGATTGCACTACCATCGGCTTTAAAGTCTTCGGATAAAATTATTAACTTCGCGGATATATAGGTATATAAGAATCTAAATTAATTTTACACATTACCCAGTAAATTTACGCGATAACATAAACCGTTTTCGAGTTAAGAACTTCAACGATATGGAAAAACATGAACTCTGTCAATCGGTCGTGTTCCCACAAACTTTTAACGTTAACAAAATTGCCTATTTTTTAATAAAGGACACTCGATTTATATAGAATTGCAACATACATAATATAAGAAGTGTTAAGTATTATCTAGTGTTACCTTGTAGAAGACGATATTGTACAGAAAATGTTGTTACTCAATATTTTCACCTGTTTTTTTTTTTTTTTTTTTAAATGAATATATTTATTAATAAAATAATATTTATAGTATTTAAAGCGACAATCCAATTAAGTTTTATGCAAGTTCAAACTTCATTTACAAACACAATAATACAATTATGTCAATCTTAATAGATAACAAAACATTTAGTAATTCATTCTTAATATACCATCAATTGTATCTTAAATTGTAATATTTTCAAAATAAATTTTTCAATAAATGTTATTATCTTCCTAATATAATAAATTATATTTTCTTTTGTTTATTTCTTTTATGGTTAAATTATTGAATTAGTTACATTGATCTCTTACTAACTTATAATCTAACACTACCCCTTTAACATTGCTGTAATACATGGTAAACCGCAAAATTATTCTGCAGCGAAGATTTGAACGAAATAAGAAAAAAGGAACACGCTAAGATTATTATTTCGTAATTTCTGTATGCGTTTGTACGTACGTATGTAAACTGATTATACACGTATATGGGGAGTACAGTATGCGGGAAAGAATGGAGGAAGCCGACTACACTGTAAGAATAGGCCTGTCTATGTGCCTATTTGTATAAGTCTTTAGTTCGTTCGTTTAGTTAACTCCTCATATATACAATGCGCCAATAGAAGTTCAAAAATTCCTAATTATTTACGTGTTCATTTTGTAAAAATTAAACGTATTTCGCGGATAGGAAAAGAGTATTAATAAAAAAATTTGAATTTCTTACGATTTAATTTAGAATTGACCAGATTTTATGAATAAATAAATAAAATCGATATTATTTTAATTTCAGAAACAACAACAAATAGCGGCGGAATTTATCCTGAACGGTATTAACAAAGGTTTCGTACGGCCGATAGTCGGCTTAGAATACACGCTAAAAGAAGCTCCGTTAGCGCATAACGACGTTCTTTCAAGCCGATCGGCCACCGGAAAATTAATTTTCGTACTTTAAATCCTATACGACTCTAGTTTTACACATCGTTAGCAGCGAGTTGACGAATTGTGAACATTTGAAAATAAAAAAAGACTAAAAACCAAATATTCTATATAAAAAAAAAAAAAAATACATTCGATCGTGTAACAAAATAAACGAACGATAAATTATAAATTAAATATCATCTAGATAAAACGCAACTCATTAGACGCGTAATTTTCGTAATTATAAATTTTATATCGGCTTACATACGATAGACACACGTGATGATCTTAAACGCGATAAATAAGTTTTTACCTATTTCAACACAAATGATCACCTTCGTAAATTAATATTATATATATATATATATACATATATTTTTAACAGACTACTCGAGATTATTAATATTTCGTTTCATTTTTTATAATTTCATCGAGCCACAAAGCTACATCGACGCTTTCACGGTCCAATAAAAAGAATAAGTTGTTAAATATGATGGTAAAGTTTGTCGATTGTTTAATGAAAATTACTGTTTTACCGATTTCAGTTATGGAGCTTATTAAGAATTAGGACGCGACTTGATGGAACGTGGAGAGGGAATGTATTTAAATATGTGAAAATGTAATTATCTGTTAAGCCCTGTTCGCCACAATGACAACAATTGGCTGGAAAATGAGTAGATAAGTTATGGTATAAGTTGGTTGTGTTCAGTGTGCAGACAAGCAATTACTATCTCTTCTTGACGTGACATTCGAGAAGTTTCAGGATATCGTACGTTAAATTGTCAAAGGTATTGTTTTATAGAACAGTATTTTCACAGAGATAGTATTAATTTTGTGGAGTTTCTAGTAGTAGGGCTAATGACAGTAGAAATTAGGGTTTTAAGTGTGGCAGTTTTTGAGTTATATCGACATCATAGTATCGAGGCGATTGTTACGTGTCTTGTGATCTAGATGAATTTTGTTAAAATAAAAATACATTAACGTTTTTAATAAATTAATTTAGTTAATAACGCGATATTTATCACGTATAGTAGGATTACTAAATAAAAATACATTTTTTTCATTTATTCCTATTTACAACTGACGAGAGTCTATCTCGTCATCGACCAGATGTAATCATCGTGAGATACAGGTAGTCGCGGCACAAGATTTCTAAAGTTATAATTGAAGACAACCCGACAACATTATTTCAACTGGATTTTCTTCTGAGCCTACTGATCGTCGCTCGAACCGGTAAAAACGTTACGAACGGATTTTCATTAATTTGGACAAATAGCTTCGAGCAGCTTGTTGGATTTCATCTTTTACATATCTTATCTGTAGGTCTTAGGTATAGTGTGATTTGAGATATACCATGGAACACCCGCTATCCTTCGTCGTATTGTATTTTTTGAACGTTACTTTCGGTGCACATCCCCACAGCTATAGGGCTGAGATTGATTTTAATACCATTGTATACAATAAGAGTTTGTTTTCGATTATTAGCTGTGATCTTGGCCCCAGTAACGGATCTAATTAGTTGTCTTGATATTTAGTTATGGGTTTTTTCCCCTGTGATATGCTGCTGTCATGTTAACGTTTGATCAAGATATCTTCCTAGATATTTAACGGAAAAGTTTTGCGCTAGCCTTGTTTGTTTATCGAATTTTGATACTTCTCGCGATTTGTTTTTCTTTTAGTAAATATTAAATGGTTACATTTCGATTAGTTAATCGTTTTTTTTTTTTTTTTCATACGTGGTATCAAATAACGATTTGGTTAATCGAAACTTGGAGAAGCCTGGAAGACGTACTGGGAAATTCATGCGTAGCTAATATTATCGTATATTTTCTGGGGTATTCCTCCTACTTCAGTCAAACTCTTTGCGGACGATTTTAACATAACGTTACAGTCGGCTGACATCCATACGCTCAGATTTTCTTACAAAAATGTATAGACAAATGGAGCTCGTCTACAAAAAAGAAAAATTTTTTTACTAGAAAACGATCCGACTAGATAGACTTAAATTTCACATAAAATAAATCAAAGATGCTGCAGTGAAAGAATACAAGTTCCTTATATTTTAACTCGGGGCTAGCCTGGAAAAGCCACATTCTGACAATCAAGCATTCATACCTTCCGTTACTTAATATCCTTAAAATCATGACCAATAGGTCATTCGGACCGATAAGTTCTACGTTACTTCGCATCTACTATACCCTCATTCGTCCTAAGCTGGGCTATGGGTGCATCATATATGTTTCTGCAAACCCACGCCTGCTCAACAAACTGGATATAATACAAAATATTACACGCAGAATAGCACTAAAAGTTTTTTCAACAACGCCCACAGCTAGCTTCCATTACCTAAGCGGTTCCCCACCTCTTCGCTAAAAACGAAAACAACTTAAATAAAGTATGCGGTAACTAATGTCAGCCATCAACTTTACCCAAACCAAGCTCATATCAGTGAACTCTTAAAACAGGTTGGACTTCATTTTCCATTAAATCTGCAGCGTAATATTCTAGAGAGAATGCCAACAACAGTTCTTCTGCCATGAAGCTAATTCAAGCCAGAGATTTGCTGGGATCTTGCTACAGGTGATAATACATTTCAAACCCAGCCATGTGATAGACGCAATCTTAGAAAGGATGTTATACCTCAATCCATGAATTCATCTAAAACACCGTTTCATGTAGGTGGAGCGTATTCCATTTAAAACGAAATCTAATTTTTCAATCTTCCGATAATGCTGTTAATCCTTTTGGCTGAGCTAGTGACGATTCTTCAATGTTTGCTCCAAATCGCTGGTCTCCCACAGAACAACTGTATAATTTGTTCAGATTCAACTGGTCATCGTAAACTCGCCTACCAATACATATAGGTGCGGAGTATGCTCAAGATTCAGTCCAGAACCTACTAAGATCATGGAGTCAATCCTTTCATAGTCAACTTAGTATTTTGGGATGCATCAAAAAAGAAAAACTCATTGGCAAAATTTGTTTACCTACATTGAAAACAGCGGTAAATAGAGTGTATCTTGGACACACACTAATCCCCCACTGGTACCTGTTTGGTAACCAGCCAAGACTTGCCAAAAACACGCTCAATATCATACTAAGGAGATAGGCTCAGCTATTCCGGACGTCTACAACATGGAAATTCTCACAGAATTTCTCATCACGACTAACATTATTAATAATCAGTATTATAATT
The DNA here is from genome assembly GCA_032883995.1 of Coronaproctus castanopsis. NCBI lineage: Eukaryota > Metazoa > Arthropoda > Insecta > Hemiptera > Monophlebidae > Coronaproctus > Coronaproctus castanopsis. The sequence continues at coordinate 160,809,328 of CM065052.1, forward strand.
AATGATTACGTATACATCGAGTAATATCCAAGAGACATTAATTATTCTTAAAAAAAAAAAAAAAAAAAATAGGTGTTAGTGCATTTAATGATAAAAGGTGTCGAGGGTCAACCTGATACATTACCAAAAGAAAATAACAAGAGATAAATTTATTCAACATTGGAAAAATCGTAAAGAAACGTAATTGGTAAAATAGTAACTGATGTAGCTACTTAATAAAGTTTATAAAATAAGTAACAGAATATTTTTATTATTATTTCAAACTTAATCTAATTAAAAAGGGGAACTTGAAAAATTTTGGAACGTAGTAATTTAAAAAAAAAAATAAATTACAAGAAAATAGTTAAAATCAATCATTTTTTAAAATGAAAGGTCACTAAGCTTTTTGAGTATTAAGCTTATCGAATGAATATAAAAATAATAAAATATATACAATGTCCGTTATCAAGTGGACATTTAATACATTCTTATATTTTATTATTATGATTATTTTTACACCTACTCATAGCCGAATCGCTTTGTGATTTTTTGTAAAGAAAATTTTTTAGTGATTTTAACTTTTTTTCTTGTTTATTTTTTTAAAAAGGGGAAAATGGAAGAATTATTTTATAATTTTTAATAATTTTACACATTTGATTTTAATTTAACTAATGGAGATAAAATATTTTAAATTATAGAATAAACGTGAATTTATAAGACATTTTTGACAATGTTAAACATATTTTCGAAATTAATTACACACCTTTGTTAAAAGTTTTAAAATAATACTAATCAAGGTGATTATTAAAATGATGTTCTGTGAAATAATTGAAATTATTATGGAAAATAATCTTGAAGAAGTAAATGTATGTAAGAATGTTGAACATTTATTTAACATAACATTTTGAAATGAAGAAATAAGAGAGATTCAAAACTTGGAAAATTTATTCCACTTGATATTTTTTAAAGAAGAATTTAATGATTACAAATTCTTGATTCTGATGATGTTGATAGTGATTACACAGAATATAATGAGTATAATGTATTTTATTTGTCTGATAAATTTTATATATGATTTATTTCAGAAATAATAGTTTAATTCCTATATATATATATATATATATATATGTGTGTGTGTGTGTGTGTGTGATACTTGAATAATTTTTATAAAACTGACAAAGTTGACGGAGATGTCAGCTCTGAAAAATTTCAATGTTTATTAAATGAACCAGATAAAGCGTAAAAAGTTGTGCATACACTATGATTCTTTCTCATTTTATACAGAAATGTTTTTAATTTGGTAAAAATTAATTACATTTCTGTGAATATATTTTTCGATTTAATCTTCGAAACTTTAGGTGAAATGTATCCAATTTATAATTAGCGAGGATGAAAACGTTATTAATTTTCTTTTCGAGAGTAGAAAAAGTATTTAAAATGTAGAAAATAAAAAATCAACTTTTAAAATTTATGAAAAAAAGAAAAAGAGGTTAATGTTAATATAAACGATTCATTTCTCGATATGTTCCGTAAATTTAGTATTTCGTAAATGTTGACAATAATAGTAATAATAATAATCGTCGTCATAAAACTTAAGGATACGATCTTAAGTAAGACGATTTTTATGCCAATTAATTATGCAAGAAAGATAATTACGGTAAATATCAAACAATTATACTCATTAACGACCAGAATGAGATGAAAATGTAAACCGATCTCCCGGTTTATATCTCATTAAACATAATGAATAAAATTTTTGTGACAATAATTTTTCTGGCAGCTCAATATAAGTAAGTGATGTTTATTTTATTAAATTTTTCATACGCGAACATGAAACGTCGTATATAATAGAGATAGATATAAATTCATGTAGTTTTTTGGAAAAAATTGATACGGACATATTTTTTTGTTATATATGTCCACATTTTTGTTCATCTCCTGTGTATAAGTATTTTAAATCTGTAGGTCCATCGATTTAATAGTTTTTCCCCGTCACCTTCTACAGCTCGCTTCGGACATTCCATCAGGATATGTGAATTTGTTCTATATCTTCGGAGTCGCATTTTGTTTTATCATTAAATATAATGAAATACGTTCCTGTATTGTTCAAAGGGTTCGTTTTTTAAAATCGTGTAAGAACGGTATATGCGACACAGATAGAGGCACGAAAAATAAATTTTTCTTCTCAGGAAAAACGTATGCTATTTATGAACAACACTAGAACGAAACGTACATAGTTAACTTAACTTCTACACATATGGAATGCTATTCATTTTACTGGCGCATATTTTTTTAAGCTCTAATGTAATAAGGTAATTAAATTAAAATTTTAATTTAGAAAAAAATATAATATGCATCATCGCTTAATGATATGTACGATGATGCAAAATAAATTAACAAGCAGAAGACGGGAATTTTGATTAAAAATCTTGTAGTAAATCAAATCATTCGTACCAAATTATATGAAGATTTAGGCGTATGAAATGAATCGACTTCAACTAATGTTATTGCGTACTTGTTCTTCATCAACACGAAGGTGGAATAGATTTCGTCTCCATATTTGTCAGATTAACTGTTAATCATCTTGCCAAGCTAGGGTTTATCAGAAGTGAAGTTTGTGAGATATGTAATATAGAAGATAATATCGAACATATAATTTAATCCTGCCCTAAATACAAAAAAAGAGGCAGCTCTATTCCTTTCAACTTCTATCGACAAGGAATACGCTACCAATCCAACTCGATGAATTTATTGTTGATCCTGCATCCTTGGATGCGTGTAAAATATATAACTCCATTGAAGCCAATAATATATTCTAGATAGACCAGACCTGGACATTACCATGCGTGTTCAACTGATGAGAAAAGCTTCTTTCGTTCACAAGTTCTGAGGTGGCCTTTTTCTAAAAAGCTTTTCTTTTGTAATTACACGTAGATTTTCTGCGACCCTTCACGATATAATAAACTCCGTATTATTTTTTTTTTTTTTGAATCGATTAGTTAATTTCGAGCGCTCGTTTATTCTATTTAGAAATTGTTCACTTAAAATTTAATATATCCACGATACTTTCAATATACGACTGTGCGCGTATAGTTTGAAAGCCTGTAAATGTTTTTCAAGAGCAACATTTAACATCTAATTTTTGCTGCCGCAGAATAAGACAATGAACACGTATCATTTTAGAAATCTGATACGCAGTCACGACTTTTTTTATCAAGTATAAATATAAACAAGAATTGCATATTTAAGATTATATTGTGGAACCAAACAAGATCTAATTTCAGATAAATTAAACGCTAACTGATGAAGAAGCATTGAAAAATGACGACAACGTAATCGCGTGATTAGTTTATTACTAGCAAAGCACTACTTTCTCAGGGATCGCAAAATATGTTTACTATTATTTTTGTTTAATGAAGTTATATATCCAAGATCTACAATTTTAATTCTTTAAAATATCTTCTCGTCTCTCCTACATGTTAACATATAAGGGTTTTAAATATTACTTAGTCTATCGTTCACCCAACAAAATTTTTTTATTTCACACACCACAAAACATTAATAATATCAAATTCAACAAAGTGTAATACAAATACAAGAATTGTTAGCCAGTAGTATGCGCACTCAACCGCATTCACGTGTTATGAACGATATAATGAGAAAAACCTATTCCGCCATGTCAAGTCAAGGACTCTGGTGCAAAACAGCCCTATATAATCTCTACACCCATACAAACGTTAGGAGCAAAATCACCATATAACGCTGTATATGACTTTCCGATTTCTTTCTTTAGGTACTGTGGACATTTCAAAGCACTTTAAAAAAAAATCTTTTTATAATATATTCTCTGAAAAATATAATTAAAGTTCACTTATTTTGTTTAATCTCCGTAGAGTAATGATGTTCCGGATATTTGTGGTGGGTGTGCAACTATGCAACCTTTATGGATAAGCCGCCACTGATATAACAGAGTGTAAAACTATGTATTATATTTAATGATGTAGTTATGAGCATAATGAACAAAAAGAAAAAATACATTTAAAATGTATTTATGTAATTAAACATATCACTTTAGGGTTATAGAAAACAGAACAATGAATGCACTGTTTATAAAATCATTTGGACCACCTGATATTCTGGAAATCCGACAAATGACTATTCCAGCAATTTCTGATCAACAAGTATTAATGCTGTAAAAATTATTAATCAATATATTTTTTTGGTGTTTATTACTTTTACAAGGAAACCGTTTATTTTTTTATTCTAGTAATATATTTTTGAATAAGTTCAAATGATCTTGTATTAAAAGCGCCTACTGTTATACAACACGGTTTTCAAAACAAAAGTTCAATAAAAATACTTCCACGCAGCGATTAAAATGCAAAACATAAAGTACTAGAAAATATAGTTTCTAAATAAAACAACATTGCTAGAAACAGTATGTAGAATAATATGAAGATGAATTTTATATAAAAATAATGTAAAAGTCAACACAAATGTTATCGTTGAAAACGATACAATGTGTAACTAGATATTTCCTACCATTTCAAGATTTGACATTATAATTGATGCTGTCTAACATTGAGTTCAGATTAAATGGAAAACTCAGAACTGCTTTATGTAATAATTATAAACCATCACTTAAAAAAACGATGTTTCGATATGACGTTACTAAAAAAAAAAAAAAAATAGTTTTAACCATCGTGTACCGGGGTTGTTGTTCTCCTGTAATTTATTTAACGAAGTTTCATTTATTAAAATTTACTTTTGTAATCTACCATTTTTTTAAGAACGTAATCAAATAAAGCGAGCAGATGTCGTTCTTCCGTAAAACAAATTAACGTTATAATAATCATAATTAAATAAAAAACGATCTTATTCTCAGTGATCATATTTAAAAACACAGTTTTAAGTTCTACAAACTATTGTTGAAAACGGTAACTAAATTAATTACGTTTAAAAATTTTAAGTTTTGACTTCTATAAAAAATTATTTTAAGTAGTAAATAAGATACACGATAACGTTTACAAAAAAAAAAAAATGAAACCTTCACGTTGTTTTAATTTTGATATTAGACTATTGTTAATTATTATTAAAATTAGATTAACGTACCGTGTGCAGCTACTACTAATAGCTAGGAGCACGAGAAGAAAGAAGTATTAGATCGAGTGGTAAAGAACTTCTTTGTGTAGAAAAAGAATTAGGTTGGAGCGGGTGTTGATGTTGTCAGCGAGCATAAGTGGAAAGAAAGTTGGAACGTTCAATAAGGATCTCTGGGAGGAATATTGGGGGCAAATGATGAGGACACGATAAACAGTAGGGGCGACATTGAGGTGGATCATTCCGCTGCAGGAGGTGAACATGGGGGTCATCTTAGTCGGGTGAATGACCACGTTGTCTTTGCGGCACTGCATGTTTACATTCCACGGTCGTATTGTTGACTTGACTGAACACAATTTATTGGTTGAAGGAAGAGAATACCATTTTAGTTTCTAAGGACGCAATAATTCTTTCCTGATGTATCGCGCAAAATCTAATGGGCGAACCGCGATGTTTGGCGCAGGCAGAGAAATTGGAGACGAATATAATCTGGAACCCAAAAAAATTTTAACCGTTTGTTGCGAACCTTTCCTTAAGGAACTGATAATTTTCTTAGCTATCGGATGCTATTTGTGATTATATGCATGGTATATAAATTACAATGTATACCGCATGTAATTCATCAGACAGAACATTAAAGTATTGCGGAAACGAATAGCGAATAGAGACTATTCGATTTTTAATGACTGAGCAGCCGACGAAGGCACCAAAGTTGGACCCACCTGTATAATAAATAGTTAAACAAGAGGTCTGACTATTGTTAATTTTGTAAATACATTACCGAAAAATATTTACAATCTGTATTTTACGGGATGTATAATTTTCTATCTATAATTTATTAGGTATTAATAAAAGTTAAAGCTACCGCAATATGCTCCATGGATGAATTAGCTAACAATCACGAGAAATACAATAAAGAAATTATACCGGGAAAGGAGACGTCGGGAATTATCGAAGAAACAGGGTCATCAGTTTCCACACGTAATGTAAACAACTTATATTAACACGAAACTCGCACAGAAAAATTACTGACGAAAACAGAAATGATCAATAGTAAAAGTACTATTTTAACAATTATTCTCGTATCATCAAAGTTGTAGCCTTGGACCTTTTAGAAGAATTTACAATCAATATAACAGCTAAGAACCAAGAAGAACATACTGTTCATAATTATAAAATATGTTTTTTATATATATATATATATATTGAAATAACTTATTATTATTGCGCGAAGAAGTCTGATAAAACTTGTGAAAGTTTATCGCTCTATTTAAATAAATCATAAAGTAAAAGAAAAATTTTCAAACGAAAAATGTTGTTATAAATTTTACCTGCGCACGACATTCCTTAGTATACACTCTCGAATCCCTAATTACACAATTCCGTTTCTATATTTCGATGTGATTCGTTTTTCTTTTTTACTGCTAAAGTGAAGTCCATATATTTATTTGTACAATTATTTCTGTATGAAATAGTCTGTCTTGAACACAAGGCTGATACCAAATTACTCCCTCAGCCAGGTGGGTTACTTTATGCATAAGATTCGTTTAAAAGCAGAAAAATAGTCTTCTTTTACATTTACCATAAAATGTTTTTTTTTCATATTTACCAGGAAAATGTGATATGAAAAATGGAAATTTTTGGATAGATGAATATATTCATGTATGTCACCTGGGGTTATAGGTGCCAAAAATACCGAAAACTTTTAAGCTCACTGCTTACTATATTTTCTTTAAAAACGTTAGAGCGCTCAACCACCATTAGTTATTGTTCATTAGGAATGCATATGTAGAAGTTATTTTTTCACTTTATCGCTTATTAATTTAAACATTTTTCCATTAGCTAAGTGTACTTCGTAAATATACTATTTTCAAGAAATAAAATTAGATAACACAAAAAGAATAATAACAAATATGAAAATCCACATATTAAGATTAGGTTCAAATGAAAGCGCGGCGTTTAACGGGCGTTAGAGATTTCAATGGAGTTGAGATGGCGAGCGGTTAACGCGTCTATATTGTCTAGAATTGTTCTTCGAGTACAGTCTGTTTCGGTCGAATAGAACGGATGTAGAAATAAGCTGCAATTTTATGGTCACATCATAGAAATTCATTTTCGGTACATTCAATTATAAGAAATAGGGTTTTAACAAGTTTAACGACAACATCAGATTGAAATGATATAAATAAAAGTTCATTACAACGTATTAATAAATAATTTCGAACCCGTATTGCTGATTGTTTCTTGCCTATCATTTTCAATGCAGAAAGATAAAACCATTTCTTTTCTCACCGTTCGCCTTAAAATGTTATTTTTGTACGAGTCCGAACTTATATCACAAATTGTATTTTCTACATCGTCGATTAATTTGTCAATATTTTCACAATCCTTCATTAAAAAATTAAATACAAAAAAAAAAAAATCTGAACGAAAACACTAACTAAACTAACCAAACACGCATATAGAGAGAAAGTCAGAAACACAGAAAACAACTAACAGTAGAAAGGTAACTCGAGTTAGAAACGTGCGGTCAAATGAAGGGAGTATTATTTCAAAACGCGCAGTAGCACGCGGTCAGAGATCATGTTCTTTCTTTTTGCGTTAACGCATGTAAACTGCGTAGTTCTATGTTTACCCCTTAATGTCTATACGTATCAACTGAAAACGCTGACTCATTGAACGCGTCTCAAAATTTCAATATTTCGGTACATGGTTCCACGAAGAAATGGATTAATGACTAGAGATAAGAACACGAACAGAGAAAGCAAGGAACGCTTTTTCAATATGAAAAACTTGATGACTCGGAAGGATTTGAAATTACAACTACGAATACGTCTACTCCGATGTTACCTCTTTTCACCCATATTTTGTCATTCAGGGGTTAAGTTTTGTTATATATGTATGTATATTATATATATATACATATGTATTTTATTTTTATCTAGACTAAATAATAACTACCACAACCCTTAATTATATTAATTAGAGAGAATTATCCGCGAAAGGAAAATTCCAGACTTGAAAAACATGAATTGATATAAAAAAAATGTTTTTTCATAACAAAGTTATGACGGATGCAGTGGAAAAAATGAGAGATTGGTGGAGAAGTTACACAGCAGTCGGTGTTGTGTTATACTGAGTAGCAACAATACAAAAACCAAAGACAAACTATTGTTCTAAGGACGGCGAAACGGGGAGCTCGCGTATGTATATTAAAAAAGTATGTTTATACTACCCAAGTTCGTTGCTAATCAGTGTGCGGATAATTGAAACCGCGGATACCAAATCCTCGCACACTAGAGTGCAACTAATTAATATATATATATATATATATATATATATATATATATATTTCAGTGTTAAGAAGAGTAACAAGAAATAAATCAAAATTAGTTGATCCTGATAAATTAATAAAAGATAGAAGCAAATATCAAGGAGAATTAAAATTACAAATACAGAAATCCGAAGAAATCAAATCACTGAAAATAAATAAACAATCTGAACTGATTACTAAAATCGTGAAAGAAGTGACGGTTAAATTTGCACTACGTGCAAAAAAAAGCAAATAATAAAATAGGTGATGCGACAAGAGATTCAATGGCACGAAGGAGGAAACTAAAAGTGGATAAAGGTGAAAACCAAACTGAGTGGGCAGAATTGAATAAATTAATTAGAAAACAATTGAGAAGTGATATACGTCCATAATAGAGGGCGTAAAGTATCCAAGAAATCATTGTCAAAGAGAAGTAAGTTGCTGACGAATTTGTAAAATCAAAAGATACATAAGGATTACACACGAATTAATATGAACCACAACTAAAGACGTTCACTTGAAAATCAAACATCTTTTTCAGTATTTAGTACCCACAACTACACGTACGAATGACTATTCATAACAAAAAAAAAGCAAAAAAAAAAACTATTACACATAAATACTAATCGTCTATCATCGACTAAATTACATTATTAAGTCTATTACAGAGTAATTTCGATAATAACACATCACAAACATTACTACTATCAATACGCAATTTGAAATGCAAGCATTCATCCGAACAGTAAAGTTCTATTAATTCGAAAATTAATAGAAGACGGATGTCGCCTGAAAGATGCTAGTCAACCTGAAAATTGATAGAAAATTGCTCAAATCCTAGTCTAGCTAATACGATGCGATTTGACATTGCTTTTTCCATTACTTTCCTAGTAAGTCATTTAACGGATCTACAATGTACATTGTATAAACGAATTATACATATATATATATATATATATATATATATATATATATATATATATATAATATATCGTTATTGCATTTTAACGATAAATTTCGCACGGTAATATTTCTACGTTTGCAGTGCAAAAGGGTGACCGAGTATTTTGTAAAGTTACAAGCGGCGCATACGCCGAATACGTTCGATCGAATAGTTCGGGCTGTTACAAATTACCGAAGAACGTCACGTTTGGACAAGGGACGGCGTTGTACGATTACTTCGACGCCTACAAAGCGCTCGTTATCACGTACGTTACTCAATCAATAATTGAAGATCGTCAATCATTCGACCTCGTAATTTCTAACAACGAATTGAAAAAATAAAAAGGAAACTTTCAAATAGTACGAAAAAAAACCCACAGCAAACAAGTACCTTAAACTCTATATCTATAAGATACGTCATGATTTATGAAACGCGTATCCCGGAGAAGACGGATCCTTGTTGTTTTTTAAACAACTCAAAAGCTACTACACGACTAAAATTTTTGAATGAAACTATATTTAAAAATAGGAAAACGAGACATGTGGAACGCAATATCGTTCAGATGAGACTACCATTTGCAATCATTCAGTCTTAACAAAATTTTCGAAGACTTTTTCCAGCGTAGGTCGCTGAATTTTCGAAATTTCATTACAAATCCGGCTCTTAAGGTCTTCCAGATCTCGTGGACGTGTTTAACGCGGCTCTTAAGGTATCCCCTAAAAACAATAACTCGCCTAAGTTTCGATTCTTTTCGAAACTCTCTTTGCACTGTCCTAATGGATTCACGTCGAAAATAACGTTCTACGCGAAGCTCCTTCTCGTTATAGGATGCCGGTGATAACTGACACTGGGAAAATATCTCGTCTGTACACTGAGCACGCGGTTTGCGTTATAGCAGTCTTACCAACTGCGTTATTTAAAAAACAAAACCGTCTGTTTTCTCTGGGTCACCCTATGTATGTTTAAAAAAGAATGACGTTGTACGCCTCGATAGAAGGACAAGGACCGTTCGGATATTATCTGCTTATAGCGTACAACTAAAATAAAAACAATATATGTATACATTATTTTATATTGCTCTTACGTTCGCATTATTCTCATTACGCTCTCTATTTCAGCGTATGATTTTCGGCTAATCAAGGTAACGCTAAAGTAGGTTCCCCGGGGAAAATCGGGACAGGTTTATATTAAAAACTATTTTCAGATGTATTCAGCAGATAATAGCTTTACACCGGAAATAAAATAATTTTTTAAAGACGCTGGTAGCATTATAATGAAAGACGCGTTTTCGAATTGGCTTTTTTCTATAAATATGAATAATAAAATAGACACGCAAAAACGTAATAATTTTAGTATAATTTTTTTTTTTTTTGTAAGGAAGGTATTATAAAATTTTCGGAATTGAATACAATCGATCAATAAATGTCTTTTCTCGATGATTGCAATTTAGAAAGTTAATTTATTTTAATATTTTTTTTTTAATAATACGGAGTATTTGAAATGTTTAAAACTGTAAACGTGATTATCTAATTCGATGAATATATATTATCTTATTAAACAATCAATTCTTATATATATTCTTGTACGTAATATTTAAAAATATCCTGTATGGAAATTACGAATCTTGAAATATGTTCGAACGTTATATGTTTAGACGTGTATTCATAACCTATAGCCAAATTAAGGTTTCTTCATGATGTATCTAATAAAGTTAAAAGTGAGTATTTAACATCAACTATCTCCTACATTGTATCGAGATCAAATCGATTTTTTAGTGAATGCACGAACAAACCTAGGTTCAAGTTCTCCGTTGCTTTCCGCTTGTATCATTCCATTCTCTTTTGTATATATAAAATCGCAATCTGGCTTACATATCCAATAAGCAATTGGTCTATATGGGTCGTGACAGGATTGGAGATATCATTCATCAATGATAATCGGAGTTACCTCTCCAATCAATCAAAACCGATGTGGAAGGTCTAAGGGGGTGCAACGGTTCAGGCTATGAACATTGTTACCAACAAGTCAACTGCCAGTCAGTTTGGCTGGTATTCTAATCTGTGCAGGAACGTTCACTATTTGTTTTTATAATCTCACGCACATACGGTACATCTAGGTCGCGATGCAGGTTGTCGTTGCGCATGTTATAATTCTTACATGTTAATATTAGACACCGATGCTGTACCCCAAATGGGATATACCGTAGGTCCACACCGATTTAATAACTGCGTTATTCAGCAATAATTTATATTTCAGAGGCAACTCGGAATGTCAACCCACAAGCCAGTACATCTTTCTCAATTTCATGTTTATTTCTTTAACTTTCATCTTAATGCGCTCCTTCCATGTCATACGACGATCAAGCCACATGCCCAAGTACCGAACTTTACCTTCCTGCGGAATTAGACCATTAAAATAAACGGGTGGGCATGTATGAATGTGACATGTACTGACATCGATGGGTTGACCTTAATTCTTCACTGTCGTGCCCATTTTTCTAGGCGATTTAAACCGGCCAGCATTTTTTCTGACGCCGCTATCGGATCGTTGTCGCAACAATGTTGTTTCGTCAGCGAATGCGCTGCAACCTCAATGCTGGGTTTAACTGGAAGGGGTCATGTGTATAGAAGAGAAATAGAATTGGACTCAAAACAGAACCCTGTGGAACGCCAGCCTCAGCAGGATAAAATTCAGATACGTCGTCGTCGAGTTTAATGTTGAAGAATCTATCTGTTAAATATGTGGCCAATAGCATGTAATATCATGTAATATGAATGTAGCAAAGAGCGTTTTATTTTTAAAAGTAAACGATCGAAGGCTTGACTAACATCTATGAATGCTGCAGAACAATACTGTTTCCTGTCGGAACAATTATTTGTGTATTTTGCACTCTATGAATTTGTTTTACCGTAGAATGGCCTGGATGAAACCCAAACTGGTAGTCTGGAATCATACCTTGCAGTGGTAGACAGCAGTAACTTCTCAAAGACTTTCGATAATATGGGTAGAAGACTAATCGGTCGATATGAGTATGTTTCGCTGGTGCGTTTACCTGGTTTATATGTATCATTATAATCGGAACCATTTTCCATTGGGAAGGATAGTAATCCCAGTCGAATGACAGCATTAAATATGCTAGTTAGTAATAGCCTTTTGCGGCAAACATTTGAGCATCTTCCCATTGATTAGATCACACCCAGGAGCTCCCCGTTATCACTTTCACAATTTCTGCCGGAGAAAATGGTTTGATTAGACGAGACATTTGAAAGGGAGCAGCCAGCTCTCGTTCTATTTAATTATAGAAAGGCCCTGATACGTATCAGGTGGACGTGGTTTGAACACATTCTTCAGATACAACCCAAAAACTTCCGCCTTATCAAGATTGCTGCGTGCCCATTCACCATTACCTTTTCGAAGGGGAGGAATCATTTCCTGCGGCCTTTTAAACGATTTAGTGGCCTTCCATAATGAGTGCTCATCATTTTTGGAGCATGTGCTGCAAACGATCGATTTTAAAGTATCATTTTTATGCTGTTTTAACAAATTACTTAGTTCTTTACCTATTTCGTTGAGAGCGCATTTATCAACTGGATTACTAAATGTTTGCTACTGTTTTCAAATTTTTCTTTTTTATTAATTTTCTCCCTAATAGCGCGGAAATAGTTAAAATCCCAGTCTTTTGGGGTGCTTAACCATGCTGTTTTTTGCAATGTCTGATTGAAGTATTCAACTAGCTCATTAATATTATCCACCGATTTCAGCGGAACATTGACGGTAATATTCTCTTCGATCCAGTGTGTGTAAGAATACCAGTCGGTTTTATTAGTGTGGAATTTGAAATCGGTATTCTTAATTATAAACTTAAATTTCTGTTTGATGCGAAACTGCCCACATCATTCAATAGTCAAAGATGGAAAAGAGGATACAATCCCGATAACACATTTGTCACTGAGAATATCTCTCACATAATGCGGTTATTAAACCAACTACAATTAACGGAACAAAATGGCGATTTAACTTTAAAAAGGCAAATTGGATTGGATTCGGCAGTTAAAAACCATATCACCAGTAGTCGGAGAATATGACACTTTTGTTGATGTTGTTAAGAAGATTTCTAAGAAATATATTGCGCGTGGTGTGGTAGGTCATCTATTCCTGGCATGAAATCAAATATTTAAAAGAAATATGAAGAATATGTTAAGAAGTTTAAGAAAAATCCGTTTAAGGAGGAAGTGATAGAAATGGGATTTGAAATCGCCGAAGAGATGGCTGAAGAAAGGAGGAAGGACTGGATAAATCTAGATTTCAGTAAGGATAGTCGAAAAGCGTGGATACTGTTGAAGAAATGGTGATAATGTACCTACTACTTCGGCTTCAAATATTATAGCAAATCAAATCGCGCATCAACGTCTGATGAATGGAAAGACAAAAAACAGGGTAAAGCATAAAACGCTAGAGGTAACAGCCATCCGGAGTATATCACTTTAAGGGCCCCTTTACACAAATCGAGGTCATAAATGCTATTAAAGCAGTAAAAAAAATCGAAAGCAGCTGGGCTCGATGGAATGTACACAGAACAAAGAAAACATTTTGGGAGAGTGCATTGAAACATGTGTGAAAAAGGCATATATTATTGCTTTGTTAAAGCCGGGGAATACCGCCATGATGCTAAAAACTATAGACCCATATCGCTATTATGTCACCTATATAAAATATTAGAAAGATTAATACTGATTTGAACGGCTGAAATTTTTAATACTAAGCTTATACCTCAACAGGGTGGTTTTATACCAGGGAGATCTTATAGTGGACAAATTCTACACCTGACGCAGCATATTAGGGTCTCGAGAATGACAAAGTAACAGGGGCAGTTTTTGTAGATCTAACTACAGTCTTCGATACCGTGGCTCATAAGGTATGCTGAAATTGTCCAAATGCTACTCAAATACAGATGACGTATCACATATGCTTGGAGAAAACAAAAGAACAGCGTACTCGCTCCTACACTGTTTAATATTTATACAAATGATCAACCGGTAGGTCAATTCACAAAACACTTCCTGTATGCAGACGATCTTGCTTTAACGGCACAGGGAAAACCTTTGAAGAAGTCGAAATAACTTTGAACAATGAAATAAAATATCTTAATGAATATTATAAATTAAACCAACTGAATCCAAATCCAGCAAAAAACCAGACCTGTGTATTTCATCTTCATAATTAAGAAGCGGATCGTTAGCTGAAAATCCAATGGAACGACATGAAATTAAAACATACAGACAATCTTAAATATTTAGGAGTAATTCTTGATCGATCGTTGACATTTAAGCCACAAAAATGAAGGTTATGACCAGAACAAATCTAATTCGTAAGTTAACTTGCAGCAGCCATGGCGCTCTGTTTCTCTGCAGGGGAATATGGAATCGTTCAGCACACGCCAAAAAAGTCGATATTGCTCTTAATGAAGAACTAAGTGACATCGATCCGCCAGATATCAGGAGGGATGTGGCAGCAAAGAAAGAGAAGTGGAAAACAACTCATGACAATCGCCACCCACTTTATAGATACACGGAACTTGCTGATAGACGACTAAAATCTAGATGTAGCTTTATGAGGATAACCGAGGCACCAAGAAATCTAGACTGGATCAAAAATCTTAATATACCTCCAGCAGGCAGAGATTTGAATTTCAACTTGTGGAAAACTTTAAATCGCATTCGAAGTAGAACGGCGCGTACAAAATTCAACCTACATAGGTGGGGCATGACCCAAGGCGGTCAATGCGAATTTGGCGAAATTCAGAATAATGAACATCCGCTTAACTGTAGCATAATGGGGAAATTTGATTGTGGCAAACTATATGAACATATTGATGAAGAAACATTAATTTTTCTGAAATACTGGACGAAGAAAGGACTATAATAACCGACCGGATACGATAATAATAATTCCGATCGTCCTAGATTTATATTATGTGGTGGGTGATTTGTTCCTTCGTTGATGTACATCCGGTATATAAGTAAAAGTTTATATTGTATTTATTAATCTGTTGACGTGCGTTTATTTGGAGTAGGATTATGTGAATGGGGTGTTGTGTTTTAATGAGTGTGAGACTTGTAAACGCGTGTAGTTTTTCTTGCGTGTTTAATGGGTGTGAGACTTGTGAATGCGTGTAATAATATTTTCTACATTTTATTTTAATTTTTTCCTTCTTTCGATTTTATAATTTTTAAAAATATTCGTTGTAATATTTTAATTATAAGCCTACAACTGGCTTTTTAGCTGTTGTGTGGCTTCATTACAATAGATGTATTATAAAAAAATCTGCGCATTCATTTTGTATGTTTCCTTTCGTTTCAATAATGAAATTGTATATACAATTAAAATAAAAACTATTTCTACCATCGGTGTGTCGTCTAATTCGTGATCAGGATATTATACCGCGTGAAATATATGTCACAGAGGAAACATTAAGAATAATGAAACGGTGCTTATTCACGGGGCTGTCGGAAGTTTTGGAATCGCGGCGATTCAAATAGCTAAAGCTGTCGGTTAGTAAATAAATAAACGTATATTCTATTCGAATTTAATAATCACTTCGTGAATGTTATATAAAACTCAGCTACATCGCCGCTATATCATCTTAAAGTTTTACATATACTTCTTTAGTTCTAAGCAATTACCATCACAAATAGCTAACATCCTAAAGGATTCAAAATTATCGTATATGAATACAAATTTTTCACATAAAGTGAAAACAGAGCTGCTATTCACCTTTCCGATCTCTTGCTATTACACCAATAAACCCTTCCTATTACCTCCTTGTAAGACAAACCTTGTCATTCGTAATAGAATATACTGCTCTGAAAACCGTAACATATCTTAGCAAGATATCGGTGAACACATTTCGTAATACAGTTTTCAATATACTATACAGATGGATCCAAAAAAAAACACGCTAAAGTCATGTTTTGGTGTTCCGTCATGCGAACTATTTGCAATTTTGCAGGCTATACTAAATGAATCTTCTAAAAATGAACGGGAAATTATTATTGTCGCAGATTCGCACAGCTGGAAGAAAATTTCAAATGCACGCATTCATTGGCTGAGAAAATTAATTTGACAATCAGCAATCGAAGTTTTCAGATCCATATACTCTGGATTCCTGAACTTAGAGGAACATAGAATAAATGAAAAAGCAGAACGAAAGAAACCTATATGGCCTATTATTCAGCGTATCACAAGATGAGATGAAGCGATGTTATTCTGTGTGCGGACAGGTCACAATCCAAGACCGATTCACCCCTACTTGCTCGACCTATCAGTGGCGGCTGGCGTTTAAAAAATCTAGCGGTTGCAATTACACCTTTACCCTTCTCCAACATACACACAACAATTTTTTTTTCACGCAACATCACGAAGTAACATTACTAATATCAAATTCAGCAAAGTGTAATACAAATACAAGAATCTTTCAAAACGGTAAACAGAAAAACTAAAAATTATGAAGTTCGATTATCAATCCCAGAATAAAAAAATTGAATAACATTAAAATGTATTAAAAATTTATTTCCGCATGAATAAGTACAGAATTTATTTAATTAGAAAAAGTATAAAAATGTTTAAAATACTAAACGAAACAATTCGATGACCTATGCATAATAGTTAAGTATTCTTATTTTATAATACGTTGAAAATTAAATGATCTATTATAAATAATAAAACTTCGGTAAATAAAAAATTCTACATACATTAACACAGGTCGGTAATAATATCAACCATATAAACTGTAGAGAGAGGTAATGAAACAATATTCGCAGGCAGAAATGTGCGCAGTAAAAGAAGGAAACACCGATAGAAATTCGAAGAAGAAAAACTAATCTCAGAAAGAGGTGAAATGTAATAGACTCGATTATTTGTTGTCCGGTAGACTCAACCGAATTCACGTGTTATGAACGACACAATAAGAAAAACCTATTCTGCCGTGTCAAGTGTGTATACTTCAAGGACTCTAGTTGCAAAAACGATTGCAGCGATCAGTCGCTAATACAGCCGTTAGTAGAATTAGGAACAAAATCACCATATAACGCTGTATATGACTTTCCGATGACTTCTTCAGGTTGCATCAAGCGTGCAACCACCAATCGTTGTAACTAGATATTTCAAAGTAATTTTTAAAAATAATTTTTTCATTTATAATATTTTCATTGAAAGATATGATTAAAATTCGCTTATTTTGTTTAATATTCAATAAATTAATTAGTACATTTAACTATTTTATTACATCATCAATTTTTATGTCGTTCTGGATATTTCTGTGGTTGTGCAGCTTTTATTTAATAGCCGCCACTTGTATACGTTATTTAATACGTATACGTTATTTAATAACGGAGTAAAAAAAATGAAGGAAACTCGTTTTTTTTTTTTTTTTAAATTTTACTCTAACATCTAAAATTACTTTCGACGAGTTGGTTAGAATAATACAAGTAAAAATTGTTGCCAAACATAAGGACGATTACCTACAACACAATAAGTCGCGAGAAGTGTTTCAATGTTCGTTTCAATCGATAATTTAATGAAAGAACATAATGAAAACAGCTAAGAACCCGCCGGTTTTTCTAAAATCGATTCGGTTTTATTGCAGCAAAATGTTTCGATAAAAACCACTGAATGTATTTTACGAACCGTTGAAAAATTTAAATTGGCAATCTCGTCCGTTAAGTCGATAATAGGCATTTTAAAAACCCAAATATCACGAAATTGCGCAATTTTTCACGTTGTTGGACCGATTTACTTTCGAGTTGACGATATTCAGTGTATATTCGTTATAATTAGATTTTAATAAATTTTAACATATTCTCCTGAATTCGAAGAAGATTGTTCGTGAAATAATTTGCGGAGATATATTGTAATAGAAAAGATTAATCGCGTAAATTTTAAAGCGTACTGACGTTTATTTTATAATAAAGCGAAGATTTGTCATATTTCCATTTATTTGAAATATACGTCTATTTTTTATATTAAACGTGACCCAGAGAAGACGGACGGTTTTGTTTTTTGAATAACACCGTTAGTAACACTGCTATAACGCAAAACGCGTGCTCCATGTTTAGTGTATATACGAGAGATTCGTTTTATCTCGGTTATCATGGCATTCTAAAATGAGGAGGGGTGCGCGTTTTGCGTAGGACTTTATTTTCGGCGTGAATCGATCACAACAGTGCAAAGTTTCGAAAAGAATACAAAGTTACGCGGTTTTTTTTCGTGAAGATACCTTAATTTACGATACAAGAGATCTGGAAAGCTTGAAATTCGGATTTCCGAAGAAATTTCAAAAATTCAGCGACCTATGCTCGAAAAAGTGTTCGATAATTTTGTACGAATGAATGTATCGTTGCAAATGACGGTCATCTGAACGATATTGTGTTTCACAAATGATTGTAAGCTAATTTCTCCTTTTCCCACTTTTAAACATAATTTCGTTCGAAAATTTTGGTCGAGTAGTTTTTGACTTATTCAAAAAACAACGAAGCCGTCCGTCTTCTCTGGGTCAGCTTATATTTACACTTTTACAAATTTATTTAAAAATATTATCACGATTAGGATTAAATTGTTATCGAATTCGTTTTAAATATATTACTTTACGTTATTTTAATAACAAATCGAACGGAAAATTTAATTAATCGAAATTTTTAAAAAGTAATTTACTTACCAGGTTGTTACGTGGTTGCAACTGTAGATAGTTTCGTCACACTGCGCGAGATTATGAGGACAGCTGGAGCGGATTACGTAATTCATCAGAAGTAACTATTCGAAGATTACTTCTTTTCGTAATCGTACGAATAAATCTAAACGTATCAACGTAAAACGAAAAATTCGCATAAATAAAATGAAGGCATTTTACACCATCTTATATATTTATCCTATTTTGTACGGTTTTCTGCCTTCGTTCACGGTGTACACCGAGTATTACCTAGCGTATCATTTTTCAGCGATCGAGGAAAAATGATCATATTCTGTCAGGACGTTTCGTTTGAAAATATTTTTTATTTTATTTAAAAAATAAAAAAAAAAAAAAAATGAAGAATACGTGTTTGTGATCGATTTTCTCTATGAATCATTTTTAGATAAAGATTTTATTTTGATGGAATTTTTTTATCTATACTATACTAATATATAAAACTTTAGTATCTGTAATTTTCGAATGTTTTCATTATAATCACTGCATTGGACTATTTTTATCACACATAAACATCGATTTCTTTAATTTTTTGTCTGTCTGTTCCGATTTAACTCGATAACTAATAATAAAAGCGCATAGCTAATAGCCTATATTATCGGATTCGTTCTAAGCTTTGCTTCAGATTGATATCACAAATAGAACAGAAATTACAATAGTTTAAAGTTTCAAAAATTCGGAGACAATCTCTGTAAAATCGTTTAAAATTTAACAGTCGTTCGACTGTACCACCACTACCCGCCTTTCGAACCACGTTTTAAAAATAATTTTTCATTTACGATCGTAAGATTAAAGTTATTATTTTTTGGTTTAGCATACGACATTACTTAGAAAAAGCGTTAAATAAAATTCGCCGAAACGGATTCGATGTGATATTAGAAATTCCAACAAAGGCCAATTTACGACGTAAGAAAAATTGCCTAATACAATCAGGTAGAATTATAGTAAGTAGTTACGATGTTATAAAAGAAAAAACCGTTTCGTTTAAAATATTAATCTTAGATTTTTAATTATGATTACGTATTATCGACGAATAGCGAAAGTTATATCCGCGGTTAATTGTGTATATTTATTTATTTTAAATTTACCGGCAGTGTATATCAACTAACGACTAGAGAGACACGGATAAACATCGTTATATGTGAGAAATAGGTCAATTATGTGATTGTAGTAGAGTTTTGCGTAGTGTAGGAAATTGAGTAGGCTCTGGAAAGGGTAGTAAGATCATCCACAGAGTGGAAATCAAACAAAGAGGAAGGGAGATTACGTGATAATATAAGAAAATTAGGACATTGCGGTTATGGAGAACGGAAAGATGGGAATTTGTTGCTGAGTGCGTCGGTGTCTTTTGCAGATATAGCTATGCGTGAGTTGCGTATGAATCGCTGCGGCTTCCTTATTTGCTCTATCAGCCAACTCAAGAATCCTCGAGCGACTTCAGGGCCAGACAAATATTATCGCGCTAGATAAGGCGGAGAGCTAAAGTTTAACTATTTTCTTGGCGATGGAGAGTTATTTATCACCGAGAACGTCGAATATGGAATTTAGAGCTGCAGGGTGGTCGAAACAGATTATCGCTGGAAGGTTTTCTTTTTTCTGGTTCAAGAAGCATTGAAGCGCTAAGAATGTTGCGCGTAGTTCAACCGAGGAGATAGATAATGTCTCATAAAGTATCGTATTAGTATGATATATCACGAATACAAATGATAAAAACGACTTTTACCTCCCAAGCCGGTAATATATAAAATTAGTAGGGGCAAATAACAAAGGAAGTTTTGAAGTGAAACTTCTATTGGCTCGTTATACATTGGAAGTTAACCCGACAAACGAGAAAGCGAGCAGTAATAACAGA
Source organism: Coronaproctus castanopsis (assembly GCA_032883995.1). Lineage (NCBI taxonomy): Eukaryota > Metazoa > Arthropoda > Insecta > Hemiptera > Monophlebidae > Coronaproctus > Coronaproctus castanopsis. The sequence continues at coordinate 160,830,254 of CM065052.1, forward strand.
CGGAGATATGTATATATATATATATATATACTCTTATATACTATACGTACACATACACACACATATATATATACACCAACATCCGCCTATCAAACCACGTTTTGTTGCGTTAGGTATGTCAACGAAGTAACGGACGGGTATACCCGTTATAATAGACGGTATTTTCCTATTATCTATTTTCAAAATGCACAATGATGCAGTTTACGAGTATTTAGCTACAAATAATCGTATTGATAAGTTTTGAAGATTGCTCTTCAGCATGCTATTATTAATCAATTAATTTATTAATATGATTATTTATTTATTTATTTTTATTTATTTATTGTTATCTATTTATTATTATTATTATTCTTTGAATGCCGTACACTATGCAGTGCGTAGGCTATTTACAATAATTTCACTGGACTAATTTTAGAAACCAATCCACTTATAAAATTTTTCAAAATATCAAATATGCTAACAATACTAAAACCAGGAAAATAATTACAAAACCTATCTCGCTGCTTAGAGTAACATAAACTATTGCAAAGACCATGGTACAATCGAATAGGTGATACTATAGACCAAATACCAATCGAACAGGTTGACTTTCGTAAATCAAGAACCTACATGGATCAGACAAATATGCGCATACCTCACATATCGAGTATGGTTTTGAATAGAAGTTGAAAACATCGGCTGCTTTCATTCTCCTCTGCTTATGACACTGTATGACGCACTAGTTTTACTGAAATAAGAGTTTACCTAAAGGAACGCATGTATTAAACAGCGGCTTACCACAAGAATCGTTACGCGTAATTTATATTTCGCTCGCTTACCGCGTACAAAATCGTGAAAATTTATTTATGCAGATAATATAGCCAAAACACCCAGAGGAGATCTTACAAGAAAATCCGTCTTATCATTACTAGACTATTTTAAAAAATGGCTATTAACGTCAAACAGTGACAAAAGAGAGTGGTATCACATATCGACCTCAATAATTAGCTTTCTGAAAAATGAAACTAAAAAAATGAGCGAGTTCAAGCTAAAACAAGAAGAACATCCAAAATAACGGAATAGACGGCGAACTTCAGCGGTCGAATATATCGCTACAGTATGGTTGAACAATATTCCCACAAGAAAGATCGATATCGAACTAAATGCAGCTTTACGTATAATTTCTGGTGTAATTAAAACAAACCCGGTGGAATACTAGTATAAGCAAACATTTTACCAGCTCGCATTCGTAAAAAAAGCGCGGTCGTAAAGAATAAAAGTACGTAAATGATGCAAGGACCAGAAAGACTAAAATCTAGAAAGCCATCCTATGGACTAGCTGTAAAGCTCTTATCAAAGAGTTTCGACGTAATTGCAGCCTGGAAGTAAGAGTGGAATACAACAAACCCAGACCGAAATAGGAAGATAGACATACCGGATTGCAGGCCATTGAGCGAAAAAACCTCGGTACGATTGAATTGTGTACGAACTGGGCATGGGCGCAGTGTTCATGTTCGCAGAAATCAAAAATGACCCACAGCTAGGAAATCAGACAATGGATCATATCCTCGTAGCGGGTCAACACGCAGAGCACTCGGGGTGGATGAGAAGATATTTTTGCAATATCATACGCGGCTATATCAATACCATATTTTTGACTTACAGCAGAGAGTTGATCTAACATAGATTGTAACTTCTGAAGACTTCTCCTACAATTGCTGAATCGTCCACTTATCTGAAGTTACTTTCCCATTTACTTTTATTCCGCATTTTCTCTTATGTAGTCCTAGTTGGAAAATCTTCTCTCTCTCTATATATATATAATATATATATTGCGTTACGCTACAGTTCTGTTTCCGATTGTTACCCGTAAGATGAGTATAAGTTGTACACTTTGCGAATAGTGTAAAAGTACGATGCAGGAATAACTTAAACATTCATTCGCTTTCGCAATATTCTTAGAACCAACTATATGATGTCTGGAAAAAGGCTGTAGCCAAAATAATAGTAGTAATAATTTTTACCATCGCTATAATGAGGATAATTCTAATTTGAAAATCGCGATTTTTCGATCACACCCACGTTAAAATAGTTTAAAAAAAAATTGCATTCGTATCGAAAGAAGGTAATAATATTACCCATTTTTCAACAGAGTTGAAATTTCGAAGTAAATTTAAAACGAGTTCGTTAGGATAAACTTATTTTAATTCATTTGTAGGTATTCGGAAGACACGTTCCCGCGACCGTTAGCGAAGACAATATAGAACGAAGTGGTGGTAGTGTTCGAACGTTTCAAGTAGATAAATACGAAAAGGTGTAATTTTTAATGCGTAATTAGTAAGTAAGAATACACAAGGTACAAACACATAAAATTCGCAGATGACCTGCAAAATTTTTTTTCCAGTACACTTATTATTACTTAGCTCTTCAAATAAATAACCTTACTATGTGGACTAGGACTTATTTCCATCAATTATACTAAATTCCTTATATTATCCTTCGGCCCTAATATGAATGAACTTACATTTAATTACAATCTCGATAATAAAATTATTGCTCATGTTCGTGAGATTTTGGAGTATACTTCGATAGAACCTTGAGTTCCTCGGTGCGTATAAATCATATTATTCGACATGCTAACTCAGTTCTCGGGTTCGTCTTAAGAAACTCAAAATTATTCAGAGATTAGACGAAATTAAATACCCTATATAAAACTCTTGTCCGTTCTTCGTTTAATTTGGGATACGTTTTACAATAAGTATATATTACAGATGTGAAAAGGATTCAGAATAATTTTTTGAAATATTTATTTTTTCGCGTAAGTGAATTATTACCCAGATACACATAGATTATGATCTTTTATGTGATGTTTCGAAAATTTCCAAAGTTTTTACATAACTTGTGCAAGGGTCGCGTCAATGATTCGACTTCGCACATTAGTTACGTACTATACCTATAGAATGAATACTAAGAATGAATCGCTGTTTCTTACAATCGCGTTCGCGTACTAATATCTTCGTTTTAATTCACCGTTTCGCGTCTACTTTCACCGTTTTACTTAAATAATTTCATCCGCGTTCGGATATTTCAAAGCAGATATTTATATGGTTCCTTGGTTTAGTGAAGCTTCAGCTCTATGGTACTTCTTACTAATGTAAGAAATTTGAATACGAGTTATCGATGTTATAATTTTAAATTATTGTAATATTTTTCCATACGAATACACCAACAAATACGTTTGAAATTCTATTTACCGTATACTAGTGTACATACGTATTTCGGTTCATATGTAGGATTACGCGTGCACTTTCCAGCGTAGCCAGTGTGTGTACGTGTGCATACGTGGACAATTGGTGTATTTGTGAGTGACTGTATTTATTGTATAAAAGGTTGTTTTTTTTTTTGCAATTATTTTAATAATTTAATATCATTTACAACAATTTTTCTGGTCTAATTCAGTCGTATAGTTTTAGTTACTTCTCGGTGTTCACATTTTAATCGGTATAAGCTGTTATACGAACTATATATAAATAAATGAATAAATAAATTAATTAATGATGCGTAATTCGGTGTAATATTACGTAAATATCGTGTAAGTTTTAAATCGATTATATTATTAAAGTATTTCATACGACCGTTATGAACAAGATTGCTTTTTTCAAAATGGCCACAACCGAACACGCACATTTTATGTAATATTAACGGTTCGGCTAATTTCATAAATCGAAAATACTAAATAAACGGTGAAATAAACGAAATATATAAATCGGCGATTATTTACAATTGAATTCGGACAGTTCAAGACGAAAATCGTAAAATATCAGTTGTGTTTACGAACATCCTAACGCCATCAATATACACATTTTTCGGTCAGAGAGTTCCTTATAGCGTACGTATAGTTTTAGATTGTATAACTTCGTAATAAGATACCTTGAATTTGTGTAAAATGTTCCAATTATAAAAATATTTATACAACGCATTATTTTTTACTTCAATTACCCTGGGGTAAGGGCCTTTTTTTGCATAATTTTACAAATAATATTCATACAGGGGTACCATCCGATTAAGTTTTTGGTTTTAGTCCCATTTTACAACATTATCGACTAAAATAAATACGATTCTACATTCGTGTATACTGTAATAATAAATATCGCGCTAAATAGTCGAATTCGTCTTGCGAAATATAAAATAATTTCTCTTTTAAATTCTTTAAACCGATTTGACGTTAATTCTCTAGTATTTCTCGGCAGTTCTACTGTAACTGTACCACATATATTTTGGTATCTCTATCGCGTTGCTTTAGTTTTACTTTAGTAAAATTATAGTTTATTTCTATTTTATTTTCAAAGGTGTATGTGATTTTGTATTTCATATTTGTTTGAAAATGCGATAACTAAAATTGTGTCTAATGGTTATAGGAATTATCTATAAAAATTATTGTTATATAAAAAATATGACTTCATATTCATATTGTATAATGTTGTGTCTAAAATATCGGCAACGTGCAACTGAAAGAGTTAAATTATCTTCCGAAAATGTCGGCACGGGTATATTATCATTTACGTCGAACGTTATAAATGAATACAAAAATAACAGAAAAAAAAAAAAAACATTTTGAAAGACGTTAATTAAATATTACAAATATATCGGTGAAAGTTGTTTTTTTTTTTAGAATTTTTTAACGAAAGACACAAAGTTATATTTTCTAATTTTAAATGTTTTCAAATGAATTTTTCTTTCTTTCATTCGAACGAATTTATAAACAATTTCAATTTTTTCCCTAGGAAGAATACGATTCGGCCGCGCTATTTGTATCGAACAGCGTAGATAACAGTCACTATATAAATCCGATTGTCAGACAAGCGTATAAAATAAACGAAGCTACTAAAGCGCATTTCGATATGGTCAGCGAGAAATCGGCCGAAGGCAAATTAATTTTGGTATTTTCAGATTAAGAATTAATCGGAGTGAAATATTTGAAATATACGAAAATTAACTCGCTTTATTTAATCAGTAAAAACAAAAAAATTATTGCAACATATAACTCGACATTATATATATATATATATATATATATATATATATATATATATACGACATATTTTGAGCACCTTATGCGGATGATGATGGAAAATAGAATAGAACATTTTGTTTGATGACGTAGTGCAATCAGTAAATTCGACGATTTCAATCGATTTTAACGACGACGCCCTAATAATTATCATCCGAACCGTATGTTGTTTTATATTCCCAATACGGCGCAGTAATTAAACGTCGAAATATAATTTTTTAAATAAATAATTTATTTCAACTATTTAAAAGAACGTTTATTTTATGTCAGTTTAAAAAAAAATTAAAAATAAATAAGCCGTAAATAATATAAACTTGAAAGTAAAAAAATATATCCGCGATTATTTTAAAGATAGGGTTTTTTTCTTTTTCAAAGCGGTCCCGAATGTTAAATATGCGGAAGAAATCGATTTAACTCTTCCAGTCTGATTGTCTTTTGCGGGGTAAATCAATTTTTAACGCTAGAAAAATTGTCTAACAAGATAGGACATTTAGTTGAATGTAGAATGCAAAAAAAAATTCCGTGCCTCGGAGCGTAGGCAAGAAGTGAAACTTAGATACAAAATACAATATCGGGGGGGGGAAAATAAATTTCGATTAAATATATTAAATCCAACGTGTACATTACGCACGATAAAAAGACGCCTATTTAATAAACTCACGATTTTCTACGAATTTCATAATGAAAATGAACTGTCCGCTATGATTTACTTTATACGTGGCGATGACTCAATGTTTTAGACGTCGCACATACATCCTTTTTGCAGCGAAAATTTGAACGAAATAACGGACACCGTTTGCGCATGCGCAAGAGAAAATAAATATACACACACTCATATATATATATATATATTTTCACTTCAAAATATTTACACAATGCGTTAGAAATTACCTATTAATCAGTAATCATCTTCTCCGGTTATTTTTTAAAACTATTTCTTTTACTTCAATTATATAAGCAGTTGAGTTTGCATCGATTTCCGGCCACTCAGGTATTACGGGCAACTCCTTTCCTGATTCGACTATCTTTTATTCCATACTCCCCAACCACATTGCCAATCTATGACTCTTTGAGCAGTTGGATCATTTGAAAAATGTATAGAACCTTGTGAATTTCAAAAAATACACTCACCAGCTTCGTTAGCTATAGAACCTTTATCGAAATACCGCGGGAATTTGTACAAACATTAGGTCCGGTAGCCTCGAATTGTATGAAAAACTATTTGTCGAAAAATGTAAAGACGGATTCCACTTATACGTATCGAGAATGAGACCGTGCTTATGGATAATTCACCAATAATTATAGAGTAGTAATTTATTAATACCGACTACTGGTACGAAGGTTTGCGAGAATTATTGGAAAACCTAAAAAAAAAACAATAACTTAAAAGTAAAAATTTCGTTAAAAACTGAAACTAGTTCGTAATAAAAAAAATGAATAATCCGATTTTATACAGTAGCAGAGGTGATAAATATAACACGATAATTAAGCCGATTTTAATTAAACATGATATTCTAAAGGAAAAGTCGAAAAATTTGGTACAGGATTACACAAAAATTTTTTTTATAAATAACCCCGTAGAGCAACGTACGCTGAAAAAATATCGGCGAACAGTTAGACAGATTGTGTATATTATATATGGTGAAATTAAAGTCGGCAATACTAACCCTTTGATATTTAACAAAATTATAAATATTTTACACAAAAATTTAAAGAAGAGAATGAATTAACAAAAAAAAAAAAAGGTGATAAAAAATCATGCAAATGTTACTCGTAAGGAAAGATGCCGGACTGGTTAACGATATAATCGACAAATTCAAGGTTTATCTACCAGGTGGTTATCAATACGGCCGGCCCTGGTACTAATCTCGAGTTGAAATTAAAAAAAAAAAAAAAGTCAAACCTAAAAGTAATGCATTAGAAGTTACCCACGACTTCGCCTGTGTAATGATCTTTTTAAAGCTTTGTTCGACATTGATATCGCAAATAGGACAGAAATTACGATAATTTAAAGTTTTAAATTATAGTAAACAGCGATATCTCTATCGAATCGTTTAATATTTAACGCATTTTCCGGTTCGAGTGTACCTTCGCTACCAATAATAACCGCAATATCGCTGTATCAATTTAAAATAAAACGGCACAAAAATATACACAGCGTAACGTAATATAAAATTTTAACGATGACGAAATGAATAAAATGATAGCGTATCATCTTATCATTATTGGAAAAAACTTAGCGTCAGTACGAGACTGTATAAATAATCCGATACGCGTGTTAAACTGCCCGTCGTTTAGTGACCGTTATTTAAATAAGAAATGATGAACGACGTTCTCGGTGTGAACTTAAAATCTTTCTTTATAACAAATTTTCTTCGTCAAATATTTATGTAAATGGTTTTCGTTATTAACGTTTTGAAGATTTCACGATGACATACGTAAAACGGGCGGCATTTTTAATATTGTGCCTCATTTCGCTGCAAACCGGGTAATTTTATTTATGTACTAGAAGTTACCCACGGCTTCGTCTGTGTAATTATTTTTTTAAAGCTTCGTTTCGCATTGATATCGCAAACAAGACAGAAATTACGATAATTTAAAGTTTCAAAAAGTAGTAAACAACGATGACAAACCGTTTAAACTTTAACACGTTTTTCGGTTCGAGCGTACCTTCACTACCAACGCCGCAATACAAATCACGTTTTGTTTTGTTAGGGGCGTGGCGAAATGACGAACGGATATATATATATATATATATATATATATATATATATATATATATAATGACGATTTAATAGAATGGGGATACCGAATAAAATAATAAATAAAATAAATATAAAATAAAAAATTAATATTAATTAATCTTAACGTAATATATACGTAGAATAAAGGTATTTCCATTGAAAGATGATTTAGAGATCGTCAAAATAGATAGTCATATCGTAAAGCATCCCAGTATTATAATAATTAAAATAATGACAGTAATAATAAGTATAATAACGTTAAAATATGCATAATACCTTCCTTAGTAGGGGAATTTAGGAGATGTGTAGAACGAACAACGGTACATAGTATGATTATCAGTATACGTATATGACTGGCTTTAAGATATTCGTTGTTAGATTAGATTCGAAAAAAAAAAAAATATCGTAATTGCTTCTCGTAAAGGAAAGTGTCTAGTCAACTGAACCCGTTCGTACGTGACGCGATCGATACGACATGAAGAAAATTAGATGGTCGATGTTTTTCGAGACGTCATTTACTAAATCGGTACATCCGCATTAATAAATAAATTCTAGTCGCAATAAAATTTTAACTGTACAGAATACATACGGAACTAGGACGATAGGAATAATAGTTGGATACACCATCGACATCTGAGAGCATCATGTGGTACCCAGCTCGTACGAATTTTTATATTATTATTATTATTATTTCTTTTTTGTCGTTCATGATAAAATTTTATATGTATATTTCTTGTGAATTTGTATGTATATAGTTTATGTTGTTTCCGGTATGTATAAAATAACCGCATATTAAATGTATTTGGTCGTGATGAATGTATTAGTAGTCATAAAATAAACGTCTAATCATATAGAAACGAATTAATTACTAGATAATAGTATCGATCGTTGTTGGTTGTACACGAAGAAATCTTAATTCTCGGTAAAGTTTTAAATTACATCAAATTTCGTTTACGTCAAAAATTTAAACACATTAAATTCATAATCACGTTAAAATTTCAATTACGTCTAAATTTTTAAAAACTAATTTAAATTATAGATCACGTCGAAGTTTAATCAAATATTAATAATATAAAACGAAGAATAGAAATTAGTTAATATTTTAATATTTTAATTTGTACATTATACTGTACTGGCGATCACGATAATATTTTTTTTTTTTTAACGAGCCCCATAAACACTTGGCTACACCCAACAGGAGAAAACGTTAAAAGTTGGCAACCGCGACAGGGTATAACGTACTGCTGTATATAGAAGCGGGATAGAACGTTATAATATATATACATATAGATATATACAGGTTGTTGCGTTAGAGGCGTGGCTGAAATAATGGACCGATATACATACATACTATAGTAATATATAAAACTGTAAGAGACATCGATATTTTAACACTTTAAAATATTTCAAATGTCTGTTCTATTTGCGATACTAATGTGAAACAAAGCTTAAAACGAATTCATTATTATTGCTTTAACAGTTTTTGAGTTAAATCGGAATAGACGGACAAAAATTAAAAAAAAAATAGATTTTCTGTTTACGTGTGATAAAAATAGCCCAATGCAGTGATTATAGTGTTCGCAAATCACAGACAGTACAGTTTTACACATTAGTATTGATATAGGTATATCGCAAGTCATAGATACAAAATTATACTTCGCCGCTAAATAATTTAGTCGAATATTGTAAAACTTAACGTACTTTGATACTGATAAACATTTCAACACAGGCTCGATATTTAATATTATTTTGACTCGAGTTGTTTATTATTTAATTTCATATTTATAGCTTGAAAAGAACGGTTAGAAAAAAAAATCAAAATTTATGGCTTTTAGAGAAAAGTTACAGATTTTAAAATTTAAATATAAATTATATACTATTATATAGGGTGAGCTAGACGGACGGTTTTGTTTTTTGAATAACTCATAAACTACTCGAAACTAAAAACATCCCAATAATTTAACCACCTCCAAGATGGAATTTTAAGAAAGCCAACTGGTAAAAGTATCAAAATGACACACAAATCAAATAACAGTTGACTTTGCAACAGAGGATGCTAATTTAATTACCTCAAATTTCTCAACGGATATATTAGAAGCAGCAAAAGACTCAATACCGGAGAAATCCTATTTCATTAGGAACAAAATTAACCCTCGGTGGAACTGTGATTGTAAAACTGCGAAATCGACGGAAAGCCCTAAGAAAACTAAAAAACAGTTCAACACTCGAAAATCATATTAATTATCAAAAATTAAGAGCAAAAGTTTATATTCAAACAGGCAAAACGGAAATCGTGGAATGAATTTACATCATCTATAAATTCTACAACCTCGGCTATGACAATATGGAATAAAATTCGCACGATGAACGGTATACCACAAAACAGATTTTACAGTATTCTAATTAAAAATAAAATATATAATAAACCGCTCACATTTGCAAATTATTTAGCATATCGAGTAATTGTCATTTACCGAATGAAGAGTTACAACGCCGGCTAGAACACGAAACAGTCCACCTGAAAGAACTTTCCGACAATAAGAAACCTTATAATATTCCTTTTATTTATAAGGAACTGGAAGAAACCCTAAAATGTACAAAAATAAACACATCTCCAGGGGACCAGATTAATGTACAATTTTTTTTGTGGAACACAATATCGTTCAAGTGACCTCACAATATATTCACTCGGTCTTTTTATTAAAATTTTCGAACATTTTTTCAAGCAGAGGTGCTGAATTTTTGAAATTTCTTCAGAAATCCGAGTTTTCAACTATTTTTTGTTGTTGTCCAGGACGTTTTTCATCCGTCGCAGAAGCCGTCTTTCGAAAGTTTTTAACATACCTCAAAATTGAATTGCGAGTTAGTTAACTTGTGATCAATTCACGCCGAAAATAACGCTCCTTTTCATTATGCTACGATAACTGAAACTGGACAAAAACTAATCTCTCTCGTGTACACTGAACGTGGTGCACGCAATTTGCGGTTGTAAAAGTGTCAAAATCGCTGTATTAAAGAGTAATAAACAAACTCCATAAAGGATTTCCAGTTAACCAATATGTCTGTAGGAGTCTAGAAAAGAATTAGATGAAATTTTCACGACGATAAATCTTACAAAGCCATTAACCACATCAAAGAATATTTAGAAAACTCACCCCCCTTACGGAGACTAATAGTTTTTAAGAACTTGTCACACGTTTCTCCGCGTGAGGAAATTTAGGAAGTTATAACTTAACCTTTGCGGTAATTGGTAGGCTTTATGAAACCGTCAAACGTACCAACAGTTAGAATGAAAACCTCTAGAAGATGAACATATAGAATATTCATTTTAATTTAAAAATTATAATAATATCCCGAATTTGAATTTAATTATAAATTTTTCGGAAAACGTATTTGTCGTGTTCTTTAGACAACAAGAGATGGAACGTCTAATGAAAGCGCTAATGATAGTTGAAGTTGGCTATACACACGCCATTCGACTATGCGATCTGCCGATTCCGGAGATCGGAAATAATCAGGTGAAATATATTTATTAGTTTGCTCGTATTATTTATATATTTCAAAAGGATAAAATGAGAAACATTATTGAAAAATAATAAAATTATACTTTGTTTTTTATTATTATTGTTACCGCAAATAATTGTAAATTATTTTTTCCTCATACTAACAGATACTAGTGGACGTATTGTCAGCCGGAATTGGATCTATTGACGAGTATATGTTGAACGGATCCGAATACAATGGTCCACTTCTTCCGGTAATTCCAGGAAAAGAAATAGCCGGTCTTGTATACGACGCCCACAAATCCGTTACATTATATAATGTACTTATTTTTCAATGTTCATTTTCTGTCTAACGTCATTTAATACGATATTTTTTTTAGCATACGAAAAACTCACTACGAACACGGTTAATTTAATGTATAATATATAATATTTCATTAATCGAGCGATATATATATATATATATATATATATATATATATATATATATATATATATATATATATATATATATATAATCTCGGAAATGGCTCTAATGATCTGAATGAAATTTTGTACCTACCTGTAATTTATGAAGTAATTAAGAATGTCCTATATGCAAATTACGAATCTTGAAATTTTGGACACTGACTCGTAACATTTTGGGGATTTCTACCTTTTCCCCTCGTCTTTTTCTCGATACTTATGTAAATGTACGTTGAAAATTTCAGCTCGATCGCGTTAACCGTTCGAACGTTACAAGCTTAGAAATTCGCATTTTACCGCATATGCGGTAAATATAATTAAAATTTTATATCGCGGTTACCGATTCGATTTAAGGTATTTCTTTAATCTATGAAAAAATTAATTTAAAGAAAAAAATTCGATCGAAAACATCCTTATTTCCGAGAAAATATTATGGGTCGTTATGATATTTATCAAAGCTGCAATATTTGTTTATAACTCCGGAAATTTATAATTCCGCACGATTACAATTACATAACGGTTTTTAATAGTACGTGATTCTTATCGATATATAGGGTGACCCAGAGAAGACAGACTCTTTTCTTTTCGAATAACTCAAACATTACTCGACTAGAATGTTTAAACGAAATTTTATTTATAAACGAGACGAAGAGATATTAGCTTACCAATTATTTGTGGAACGCATTTCAACGATACATTCATTCAGTCTTTTTACAACATTTTCATTTTCGAGCAGAGGTAGGTGAAATTTTTGCAATTTCTCCAGAAATCCGAGTTTTCAAGTATTCGAGATTTCGTGAACGTATTTCGTAAACGCTGCTCTTAAGGTACAACTACAAAAAAATTTGGAACAGTCAAATATGAAGCAAAATACGTCAATATGCGGTTACCAAACGCTTCTTTCAGTAGTGCGAGCGTTTCTGCTGGAGTGACACGCCGCATCATCTTGTTGAAACCATGTACGGCCGAGACGCCGACGATGACGAAGTGAGGAAGCAAAAACGAGTTTATCATCCCGATATAACGCGTACCGTTGACAGTAAATAACGCCCCACTGTAGGTGGACTGGCCAGATGATTACTCACTCGTTGTGTGACGGCTTCTGTTCGACTGAATTCGGATTAGATTCGGACCAGTTGTCTGCTTATAGCTGAAAATGAGCTTCATCGCTAAGATTGTTTAAATCCATCTCTTCGTCTTCGATTTTTTTCAGCATCGTTTCAGCAAAACGTTATCGTTGTGCATGGTCGGTAATTTTTAATTCCTGAGTTATTAGCGGTTTATAAGGATGAAATTTCGAGTCTTCCATCAACATTCGACGAACAGATTCTCTCGACAGGTTTAAAGAAGCAGCATGACGACGAACAGGGCGTCTGGAACTCCGAATGATCCCTGCCCGAACTCGATCGATGTTTGTGGGGTGCGAACCGCTTTTTTTGTTCATGACGTTTCTTTATCCGTTGCAAAAGCTGTCTCTCGAAAGTTTTCAAATCACCTTACCGTGTAACTTTGAATTCTGTTCGAAACTCTCTTTGTACTGCCGTGATCGAATAGCGTTCCACGTAAAACGCGCGCTCCTTCTCATTATAGAATTCCGTGACAAATGAAATTAGACAAAAACATGTATACCAACTGCGCTATATTCGAAAAACAAAATCATCTCTAGGTCACCCTGCATATTATACTGATCGTTTCCTTCATCCTAGTTCTTTACAAATAATTTTGTTACATATGCTCCATTTTGCTATATGGAGCTATCGATTTGCCGATAAAAATTGAAAGTGTTCAAAATATTGATATATCAAAGAGATATTGCGCATAAAATTATAAATAGACATGTAAGCTATGAAAACAAAGAAGATTTGGAAATTAAATTGTTTTGACTAGCAGTGTTGAATAGTTATCCCGGTGTTTTATATAACATCAAACCTACATGGGGGCCAGATCTGGAATACGTAATAGTCAAGTGTTATTTCTAATCAGATGTTTATAAATTCATAGCACGAATTTTCATCCATTTATACACTTATCCTAACATTCTTCGTCACATTCCAAATTTCATTTCTTAAATCCGAGTTCAGTTTTGCATTTTATGTCTAAGATGCATACACACACACACACACACACATATATATATATATATATATATATATATATATATATATATATATAAAAGGCAGTCCTGTAACACGTTTACGTAATTTGGAAATTTTGTTTTTTCTTTAGGGCTTGCTGCTCATCTATAAATTAATCATATCACGATTGTCTCTATTAATCTAAGTCCCGTTTTATTTTTGTATTTCCACGCTTCTACAGCGAATTCCAGTTTGCCAGTACAGATGTGTCTTCCGTATTTTCTTTCAGATCGTAAATATAAATATCGCATGATTTACTGAATTTTTAAAAGGTTTATATATATATACATATATATTTGATACGTATAGTTTTAATTTTCATTCAGCTTTTATTACAGAAATACGATAGAGTATTTTGCGGCATTAAAGAGGGTGGATACGCAGAATACGCACTAGCTGCGGAATCAGATTGCTATCCTCTTTCGCGGAACTTGTCGTTTACGCAAGGAGCTGCCTTATACGAATCATACTTTAACGCTTATAAAGCTCTCGTTATCAAGTACGTCACTTAAACCAATAACGGAAAAGTCATGTAGGTATATTGAAAGTTTGAAATAAGTTTTGATTCAAAATCGGTTAAAAATTGATTTCTTTTTTCAAAAATTTTTGATTGAGCTTTTAAATCAAAATATCTCTACCTAGTAACCCATGATAGTGAATGCGTTCCAATAGGAAATTTTTAAAAAACAAAATGTTTTTCGATAATTACATGCGATCTTAATAATTCTGAACGAATAAATAACCAAATTTAAACATAAGTGCTACATTTTTAATAATATACAACGATTATACGAATTTTTAAGAGTAGTAGAAAGTTTACGTACCGATGTAATAAAGTTAGCTTTCAAGCAATTACTTCATTATTTGAGACATAAATAAATATTTAAGATGAGGTAATTTCGATAGTTATCAAATGGTAAATAAGTTTAAGAAAATGAACGTACAATGTAAAAAATTAAAAACAGAATAAAATGTAAGTCAAAAGTTAATAAAAATCAACAAGAGTCAAAACAACTTCTGGAGATAAACCGAGATACTTAAAGATATGCTCACGGGATATATCTTACAGCGTATAAACGAGCCCACAGAATAAAACAGTTTACTTAATTTCGATATAGCGAATAATATATCGATATGAAATTACACACTACATTATACACATACGTACTTGCTGTCACACACACAACACACACATATATATATATATATATATATATATATATATATATATATATATTATGAGCATTTCGTGGGTAATTAGTTTTCAACTTTGAAGCATACGACACAATAATAGGTTTTAATATTTTTTATTATTTTTATGTAGTCATATAATAAATATAAATTATTCAATTATGTAGTTGAGCTTGTGCTGCTCTTATTAAAAAAATATATTATTACGCTTATTATTATTGCGGTTATGCACAGAGCCGGCATAAAAAATGGAGAAACTGTACTTATACATGGAGCTCGTGGAGGATTTGGGGTGGCATTAATTCAGATAGCAAAATGTTTTCGTAAGTAGTCTGCACTCACATACCCACCTACGAAACTACATACATATATATAGTCGTATATTGATCATAATTGACCGTCGTGACCATCATGTAGCAATCAAATTCCTCCACAGTTGTTATCTATCATTCGCCGAGTGTACCACACCTGATATTGACAGTTTAACACGTCGGCATATTTGTTTCGTCCATCGGGTCATTGGCCGACCTTTCGCAATCGCTTGTTTCACTTCATCGCGTAAAGGCATAGGTTCTTGTTCAAAATTATTGTCCTTCATTTGGGCTGAATTGCTATTTGTATTTCTATTTACATCTGTATATAATTTTTGACAGTAATCACGCCAATGTTCCGTTATTTCAAGTATGTCCGTTATTAATGATCTACTGTTGTTTACAATACCCCATGATTTCGCTTTAAATTCTATAGTAACTACCTGTATTTTTTTAAACATATCTTTAGTTTAATTCGTTTCCTTGTGAGCTTGTATTTGTTCGCTTATATCTCCATAGTATCTAACATATATATATATATATATATATATATAGGTGTCTGTACGTGTGTATGTGTATTACTTAGGCAAGTTATTAAAAATCGAAATTATGCGTCAAATTGAGCAAGTAAATTTTCTAGACAGAGGATAATTTGGTTCACACAAGGTTTGTCAACTGAACATTGTAATATATAATATCCAGAAAAATCTCAGTTGTAAAAATAAGGTAATCACTATAACAGTAAACATAAAAGGAGCCTTTGCAAATTGTTGGTATTCTGCTCTGTTTAATTCTCTCGAAACTTTACCATTTCGAAATAATCGATTATTGCGTCTGCAGAAAAAGAAGCAAAGTTATAGGACAGCCATATATATATATATATATATATATATATATATATATATATATATATATATGATTGTGTTATATTTTGTTCAGTTTACTATTTATATATATACATACACATATATATACATATATATATATACATACACATACACACACACACACACACACACACACACACATATATATATATATATATATATATATATATATATATATATGTATATATATATATATATATATATATATATATATATATATATATATATATATATTGTTGTACGTCCTATATGATAACGCAATAAAAATAATTTTAACTTACAAGACGAATGCACTGCTCGACAATTTCAATTACTTGCTTTTAATGTACTATAGAAGAACTTCCAGGGTTATAGATAAATTCTCACATCCTCGTATAAGAGTTATAAGTACATGCACGTATACTTTCGATGAGTGGGTGTGAAACTGGCTCAGAAAATGTGCGTGTATAAGTGATTACTATATTATTATATACTATGAACTATATTGTAAAGGGGAGTAATCCACAGATTAAGCCTAAACTCTTTCGATGTAACAAATTGTAAAACATTAGTTTGAATAATAAAATATTTAAAAGCGATTTCTAAGGTAACAATTATGGCGAATATATGTACATTCATCGATACAGTCTTAAGAAAGTCAAAGTAACAACCTACAGTCGGTTGAGTAAGCGCGGATGATCCATTTTCGTGCAGGAGTAAATTAGTTAGTTCGCTAAAATATAACGTGTGTGCATAAAGCTATATATATATATATATATATATATATATATATATATATATGTATTATGTACATACACGTTCTAATACGTGTGGATTACAAACATATTTCCACATGCACAAGTAATATATATACGCGTGATCAATATTTTAAAATGGCACGATTGAATTCGTTTTTCAATTTACGAAAGAAGCTTATTTATAGAAATTATATTTTATAAGAAAATCCATTTAGAAACTTTTAATTAGCATATCATAATTTCGATTTTTATTCGCAGATGCCACCGTCGTAGTTTCAGTAATTGAGAAAGATGTTGAAATTGCGATGAAGAAAGCTGGCGCTGATCACATCGTTCATTACAAGTAATTGATTTAAAATATCCTAAGTTCGAACATACTACGATATCAACTATATAGCTAACTTACGCACACGTTCATATACATATACTAGAAGTTACCAATGGTTTCGCCTTTGTAATCATTTTTTTTTTAATACAATAACACGCTATCTCTTTTATTACACACGTGCAATTATTCCATAAAAGGTCGTTTTAATACAAAATCGCTTCTTTCTTTTAGCAATATAAACATACATACATACATACATACATACATACATACATACATACATACATATATGTATATATATATATTTCCGTTCATTATTTCGTCGACGCCCCTAACGCAACAAAGTGTGGTTTGAAATGTGGCCGTTGGTAGTGGAGGTACATTCCAACCTGAAAACGTGGTTTGAAAGGCGGGTGTTGGTAGTGGAGGTACATCCGAACGGCTGTTAAACTTTAAAATACTTTTTAAAACTTTAAATTAATGTAATTTCTGTCCTATTTGTGATATCAATGTGAAACAAAACTTAGAACTAATCCGACAATATAGGCTATAATTTCATCATTATTGCTTTAATAATTATTAAGTTAAATCGGGACAGACAAAAATGTTTGAAAAATAGATTTTCTGTTTGTGCGATAAAAATAGTCCAATGCAGTGATTATAATGAAAATATTCGCCAAATCACAGACACTACAGTTTTATATATTAGTACAGATATAGATATATACTTGATTTTCTTTATCTTGTTGGAAAAGTAAATTTTCACAACAATTTTCAGTCGAATTTAATTTATGTATCGGTTAAAATATTCGAACTCGATCTGCTAAAATTTTGAAAATAGTTATTCCAATTTTTAAATTATACAGCGAACATTACACGGTTACAATGTTAAATCTAAAATTACTGGAGAAGGCGCGTTTTATATATAACCACTGTAGGAATAAGTAATGAAAATGAAAATGAAGATAAGCTCGGATATTTGGCAAGAGGAAATAAATATGAGATACTTCGGCTTATTCTGCAAGGGTGGATTTCTGGGCGGACAGGACGTGGATTAAAAAAATGTTAATCGCCACACTCAGTAAGGGAGTAGGATAAAATAGTAATATATTCCGATTCTACCGTTATTCAGACTTAATGCTATATCGTATTTGATCCTTTCTTCAATTTTAGAATTAGTTTAAAGAACCGAAATAAAATTTACGAAAAAACCTCAACACGATTTTCAAAAATTACAGAACGTATTTACACTATCGATTATTCATTATTAACGACTTCGCCATTCTCGTAGCTCGGTTTATATATACGGTCTGTTTTCAATTCTATCGATTTTACATCGAACTCGACAGATTTTCTAATAATAAATACACGTTTCGATACGTTCATCGCGTTAACCTTAAAGGCACGTAGATCCATTGTCCATTTCGCCAGCCCAAATTCCGAATTTTGATCTGATAATTTATTCGCCGGCTTTGTGCCGTTGTTAGTTTCATTCGAGAAATTCCATTCACCGATGTATATTTAAAAACACCATTTTGGTAGCTAGGAAAATGCTAGTCTCCGATTTTGAATTTTGATTTAAAAATAATTTTTATACCATTAGTATTTAGTTACCGTTATTACTTTTGTTTGTGTCACTTTCATTTTCAAAATATGAAAATTCGAAGTTGGAGGACCCTTAGCCACCTCATTTCGAATTTTATTCTGAACATTTGTGTTCCGTTTGTGCTCGTCTGTGCCGTTGTTAGTTTCGTTTTTTGCAACCCTGAATGTTCGTTTCGGTTTTATTGATTTACGTTGTTTTTAATTTTTATGTAATTAGTGCTTATTTTTAGATGTACAGAAACTGAACTGTGTTAGCTAGATCCTTTTTCAAGGCAATTTGTTTTCTTTGGTGTCAATTATGCTCCATTCATATTGATTTTAACTGTTTTCAGTAATCCCGAGATATTTAAAAAATAAGGCGTGGTTAACCACTGTAACTCTGGAAAATTTGACGGTTCATTTTTTATTTGTTTTATGTTTCTGTTGGTTAAAATAATTTTAAAATAAATGCTAATTAGTACATGTAGATATTTTTGGAGTTATGTTTTGTTAGTGTAAAGGGTCTATTTTCTTTTTTTTTTTTTAACACGGGCATTCCATCTTTCAATGTTAGTAATCGAAGCGTATCGAAATCGTGACGTATTACAATGTATGAAAACTTATCCTACAATTGTGTGTGCGTATGTATGTATGTGTGAATTTTTCGATTTATGAGAGTTTTACAATCGCTACCCCCCGGAACAATGTAATTGCATACAGCCGGAAATGTGTAAAATACGCGTGGTTCGCGTCTTCGATAAAAATATTTTTTTCTTTTAGTGGGGAAAGAGGCAGATAGTGGATTTTTTTAAAAACAGATGCGAAAAAAATTATGTAGATTTTTCCAGCGTAGAAACTTTAATCGAATTAAAGATAAAATTTCGAGGAAAAATCGTTGATTATTTTCATTATAAATATCATTTACTGTAGGTTAACAGTCCATTTGTAATTGTGAATCCGAAGAAGTGTAATTAGTAAACAGTTTTGAAGATATTATTTATTATTCTCATCAATTTTTGCTTATTCATATTGGTAAGTGAGTAAATGAATGCAACTTGTTCGTTTATTTACTAATAATAGATTAAATAGAAGATTATACATTGTATTATATGACGATTTAAATTTTAATAAGTTGAACTAACATCCAATTTAAATCATTAAAATGAAGTGTACTCTCATACGAGTTTTTATTATTTTAATCCGAATGATAATTTTCTTTAATAATAATCTCACAATTAACGCGAGGACACGCGGTAAATTTTCCCTTTATAAATACACAAAATTCAGCTTTTGTGTCCAACTTCCTCTTTCGTTCAAATAAAAATGTCCGTAGGTTTTTTCGTAGTTTTTATTTCAATATTCGATGTTGTATCTTTCGTTCCTCATAGTATGAATACTTAATTGTTAGAAATATTCATTTCTTTTTAACTATATTGTGATTATTGAGACGTTCATAGCTAATATCAATTCTTTCTAGATGCCAAAAACATAGACTGTAGATTTAAATTCGTTATTGCCGGTTCTAAAACAGAGAATTTGTGAAATTTACAATGGCGGAACAAATCAACTGCATGGTTCCTCGTCCAAAGATTGGAAGAATAATACGAAAGTAATTGATTTTTCAATAACCCCCTAATAAACATCTTTACACGATGGTTCTTTCGAACAGGTACGATAGTCAACGAAAATTGGGAATAAATCTAAAAAATAAAACGAAAGTTACTTTAAAAATATCCTACGTGAGAATACTAACTAGCTGAACGAAATATATGTAAATCGATATTTCCGATAGAAATAGTTATTCCAATGACCCCCATTAAAAAAAATGGGTTTTTAATTAACCATTTTTGTCGAAGAGTACTAAAATTTATCAGTCAGAATTTGTGTTATATAATAGAAGTGATAAAGACTGATCAGCCAATGACTAGGAAATATCAGATATTAGAATCCATCATTTATAAAACTTGTTTTTCTTTTGCTATGACCAACTTACACTGAGTGTTTATCTTACGAAAGATGTCTGTGCATCTTTATTTCATTAGTTTCGGCGTTTATTTTAAAATTATTTTAACCAACAAAAACATAAAACAAACAAAAACAATGAACCGGCAATGTTTCCAGAATTAGATTAACTACACCTTACTTTTAATCTCTAGTAACTGAAAACAGTTAAATTCGATACGGATAGACCATAATATTTGACACAAAAAAAAATATCTTAAGGACTGCGTTTAAAAATGGATCTAGCTAACACAGTTTAGTTTCTATACATCTAAAGCTAAACACTAATGATATAAAATTAACGCAAATGGACGAAACCATAGTAAACATTCAGGGTGCAAGTTGCAAATGAGAGGTTCTTTTACACTTTCTCAACTTTGTTTTTTAAATATCTCGGGAACCGAAATGGCACAAACGAAACTAACAACGGCATAAACCAACACAAATTTCGCGAAGTCAAAAATACGGATGGTGATGGGGCTGGCAAAATGGACCTGTGAAATAATCATTTCTCACTGTAATCCGCTATTTTAAAATTACACATTTAGAAAATACTGACGTACAGAATGATGTGAAATAGTTATTTTAAACCTCGTAAATAAAAAAATAAATGTACTAAATTAATCGTCGATTTATATTTGCGATGAAAGAAAATTTTAAACGAATCAGTTATTAAACAAGTCGCGATAATAATTTATTACGGTGAAATTATTTCGCACTCTTCTAGAATGTCGACCATTACAGTATAGATTCGTTTATTTTCCATATTAATTTTTGTGGCGAATTAATTTTATAATAAATTTACATTTTGAACGATTTGTCAATAACATCAGCACGCTAAACACCTCACAAAACCCACACTTCTATTGTTTTTTTATTTATTTATTTTTTATGAAATTCTCGATTAAGATTTGTACTATAAATATTTCTGTTAATTATACCCTTATAAAATATTCTCGTTTTAATTCTATAACTTTCCATCCTGTTTAACTGAAATATTTACTTATGATTATTCCAATTTATACAATGTAATATAAAAATCGCAGTAACCTAATCTATATTCATCCGTGCCTCTAGCCATTATTATCTGTTCGTGGCACATAAATTTAAGAAATAAAATAAAAATAAAATGTTATATATATATATTTAATAATTATTTTGCAGTCGACGAAAATATTTGGACGCAGCTATAAACAAAATTCATAAAATCTCTCCGAGCTTTAACCTCATTTTCGAATTTACCGTAATAGCAAATTTAAAACACGAAAGAAATTGTTTAGCCGACGGTGGTCGTGTAATTGTAAGTGTAAATGTCCTATTTTATCATTTCGTGACTTACATATTTTTATGACAACGTTCCTAGAGTATTTTTATTTTCTACACTTATAAAGAAATGTGAAATTCCGACAAAGAAAATGAATTAAAAATAAAAAATATAAATAAATTAAAGAAACATAAGAAATATTTCGAATTTTGGGGATGGTCAATCGATAGACGAAACTCGATTTATCTAAAGCGCACGAAGAAAATATTCCCAAGAAAATGTAAAATTAATTACTACTAAAATGAAATAAATTAAAAGGGATGAATAATATACTTCAATAATTCAATGAAAATAATGAAATATATAATATTAGGCATAATTAAATAAACAACAGTATATAATAAAAATCGTTTCCCCGCTTTCTAATTAACGAAATTTAGTCTGTAAAAAAAAAACACGATAGAGTTCAAAAAGAACTACTACTCCAGGTGGTAATCTGAAAGGAGAATCCACCGCTGTTAAAAATTGTAGTCCAATCGAGCCGTCATATTCTGAAGGAGCTTGAACAGCTCTAGTTCAAATATACGTTTAGAAGGCTTAATTAAAAGTGGAAAATTAAAAAACTAATATAAACACTCACTGAACAGAAAATACTAGCGCTTCGAGAAACTAGGTTTACGGAAGAAAATGTAACAGACGTGAAAAATTATATTTAACGGAAAATCAGGAAAGCAAATAATGAAAGGAATGCAACGTGTAGGAAGAAGGTTCTGTATTCATCGAAAGATGTTTTATTCTGTAATATATTTCAAATTTCCGTCGGAAAGGATGTCTATTTTAACGTTTAAATGTGCTAACCTAAACGTTTGCAATAGTTAACGCGCATTCCCGAATTAACCGAGATAATAAACGAAATCTGGTGAAAGTTGAACTTTATTGGGAAATGTTAGAAAAAGAAGAAATGCATAAGATACCAAAGAAATGTATTATTGATAAACCATATTAATGGTAAATTAGAAAAGGAAAAAGTTTAAACAGATATAGTAGAAGAATACCCAAGACGTAAAAGGGCTAATAAAAACGGTGAACTAATTTACATATGCCGAAATTTTAATCTCAAACTAATACCCACAGACTTTATTCCGAAAAACACAAAACATGTAAGCATCCTAATGAAAACTTGGAAGAATTTCAATTTGGCCATTCGCTATTTCGAATAAGAATCAAATGAAAACTATGAACATTGATTCACACCATTTTCTTACAACTGTGAAAATGAGGTTTATGCCACAAAGTACCAGAAATTTCTTAAACGAGGAATAACTAAATACAATATAGGTTAAATAATGAAAATAAGAATAAAGTACATCGTAAGGAAATTAATTGAATAAAAAATAAGAAACGTGACATTACATTGCGAAGAAATACAGGAAGCGGCAAAACAATTAATTCCACTGAATATTTAAAAAAAAAAAAACACACGTGTAATGGAATGAAAAATGTGAAGTTGCTCTCAAGCAAAAACTAGAATATGTGAAAACATTGAATTCGACTACGTCAGGAAGTGCATGAGAAATTAGTCTGCATTATCTTTTCCTCGTCAGTCGTAATTAGACGTCTCGTTGGTGCATTATTTATATTTCCATTTATACACTTTCTCGAATATCTGTCGTTACTTCCGAGTTTATTCGTAATCCAATGTTTAATTCAGTCAGAATCATTTGAAACTCTTTTGTGCTAGTACTAATTAGTGCTATACATCATCCGCAAATATTAGACGGTTCAAATATTCTTCGTCAACTCCTAGCCTCGTATATAAGAATTTCTCGTTTAATACGATATAGTAGTAAACTAGCATAGGGACCGAAAAACAATTATAATACGCGCGGTAAAATGAGGATAAAAAATGTATTATACCCGATCAAATTTAGTATTCAGAACATTATTCTGCTTTTTATAAGAAACGAAAACATAAATATGTTTTATTTTGCCCCACAACGTACACCAGCCGACGTGGAACAAATTACTGATAAAATACATACATAGGTACATGTTTATACATTATATACATAGAACAAGTGGGTGGGAAAAAAAACGATTATATGTGGAAAGATGAATAAAAGAAGAAAGAAAGTGGTTGACGGATGAGTGACTATGTAGATTAAATAAAAAAATATATATATAATAATAATAATAATAATAATAATAGGATTATGTATATAAGAAATAATCAATCGCAATCCATATAAATGACTAATTATTTGTAACTTGTTATTCAATAAGTTTACAATTTTCGAATATAATACGTACGATATTAGAAATAAGAATAAATATTCGTAATTCGAAAAAAAATATTTAAATTTTGATTTAGTTTTAATTAAAACTATACGAATTTCGAACTGAAATGCGCGTTATAAATAAATATACCTTCTATTTGTCTTTAGTACTATAATGGTTTAAAATTCCGCAATATATATATATATATATATATATATATATATATATATATATATATATATATAATCTATTAACCACAATTTAATTTTTCAATTAATGTATGGCATTTTTTATGCTATTTTACATCAAAATGTAAATATATCTTCAAGAATTTCGTCGAAATAACTTTAACAAGTTTTTTATTTAATTATTTAACAGCAGTACTTATTTCCTTCGGCTATGATTACTTAATTTACATTAATTAAATGCAACGCATTAAATCTGTACAAATAAGATACACGTACAGTTTATGAATTTTAGGAATATCGTCCCGGAGAACATCCTTCAAATCTATGCAGCGTTCTGCAATTTTCGTATTTTTTGTATTTCAGTAACAGGTGAAGTACAGTCACGATTACAGTGTTTGCAATCTGGAGGTTCATCAACTCCGAAGATATTTAGCGGGGTATGTCCTATTCTGAGTTGAGCCGCAGTACTGTTTCATATATGCGACTTTCTTGTGTCGTTGTCCTTACAGGATATATGTTGCTTTTAACCGTCCTCAGTTTGTTTACTAGGTCGGTACAAATCCATCTTTCATTCCATTTCCGTAATGCATTAACTTTAATAAGTTTGCAGCTAAAGTACCAGCTTTATATGCGTACCATTCATTAATATTTCTTTTGCAATACTTATAAATTGTTTTATCAATCTATCAAATCATATCTGAGCCTTAATCTCGATACCGATGTATGGGTTCTCGAGATCTAGGCCGTCGATTTTCACTTGTATAGTTAGCGGACTTTACATGTTCGTTGTTACATTCACCAGCAGATATCTTTTGTAGAGTCAGGTTACCGTCTCAGATAGCAATGTGGTTGCAATCAGTAATTGAAAATAGCGAATAAAAAAAAATATATATATATATATATGTGTGTGTGTGTGTTCACATACTTTTGTAAATGAGAAACCTTCTTTTTTATAATGCAATAATTTTTTAAACATATATTTTAGAAAATTGGTAGTAACGTGTCCGCTACAGTAACGGAAGAGGAACTGAAAACATCCAGAGGAACCATTATTAACTTCGAATTAACGGAAATTGATCAGGTTAATAACATTTTATATTTTATTTTAAAAATTTATTTCAAGTAAAGAATTTTTATATAAACCAATTCACTAATTTCTTTCGCAGGAAGATCGTAAAGCAGCTGCTGATTTTATATTGAAAGCTATTGACAGGGAGCAGATAAAACCAATTATTGGTAATGTATACAGACTAGATCAAGCTATTCGAGCCCACGATCATATTGTCTCCGGCGTTGCAGCAAGAGGAAAATCAGTTTTTTCTACGACTTAACATAGTTTAAATATAGTTGTCGACGATATATATATACACTTCATGTTTTTTACAATACAACAAGCAAAATTTGTTAAATTGCATCTATTTGTTGTAACGATATATAAATTCTGAATAATTCGATAAAATCGACTATACCGGGAAATAGTGAACAGAGTGATAAGGTAATATCATAATTTGCGAGTAAACGAATAATGAGGAAAACATTATACAGTCGGATTAAATTAAGTATAATATAATTAAATCAAACGATCAAAATCCGATACAGGAAACACTACAATTCCGATAGAAAATATTGGAACTAATTACGGGTAAATATTCTATTCTATTTTGTTTAATGCAAATGAACGAACCGATCCGTTCATAAAAATAAATTCGCGTCTTATCGAAATAAGTAAGAGAAGTCGTTATATACGCATTCTGATTCATCTAGGAAAAAAAAAACATCTGCGCCTCGGAGCACACAGAAGAAGTGAAATTTAAAGACGTTTTAAATAAATTCGATACAGAGGGTTTTTTAAAAAATTTTTCGCGGGTGTATATATAACATAGATATATAAGAATGGTTTGAAACACGGGTGTTGGTAGTCCAGAAACGGAGTTTTGCTGGTTAACTCTGCATACATACCGCGCCAATAGAAATTTCGCATCAAAATATCCTCGATAAATGATGGCAAAATATTTGTAATTTTTGATAATTAAAATTCTACAGTTATTTATAACAGAAAAATCACTTTTCAAACATATTCTATCTGAACATAAAGTAGAATATTTAAATTAGATAAAATAATTTCGGAATAACCGCGTACAATTTAGAAAAAAAAAAACGATTTATTAATAATAAAATAAAACAATATATTAATATTAATAAACCCGAGTTTCGTGTTTATTAATATTAATATATATTAATAAATCGGTTTTTTTCCTAAATTGTACGCGGTTATTCCGAAATTATTTTATCTAATTATGAATATCGACCGCGAAAATAGTTTTAAAAATTATAGAATATTTAAATTTAAAATTTTCGTAAAATATATTAATTTTATGTAAGTCGAAAATTCGTAATTAACATAGAATTAATAATTTTAAAAATTATATTCTAATAGATTATTTCAAAGAAAGGGCGATAATAAATTTAACTAACTTAGTATTATTTTCTCCATAGCCTTTGATAAAATTGGCAATAAAGAAATCGGGCGATATGAGGTGTGACGGAGTGACGATCGTTATCTGATTTCAGAACCATAATAATTTCCGAAAACTTCCACTGTTTCCGCGTTGCATATTATATAGCAAAACTATAGGTTCCCACGGAAGTTTTGAGAGTAATTCGGCGGTTAATAAATTAAAACCGTGACTCTTTTTTCTTTTCAGCGTTTTCAGTAGGCATTTGACCTCTTGTGGCGAGGTTGACTTGATCCAGCGAAAATGCTGAACAGCGATTTTTAAGAAATTATTAATTTTCTTATTATCGCTAGTAATCGTATTTGGCTCGAATACTTTTGCCAAATAATTAGCAAATAAATTTCTTTTTTTTTAGGATCTCGCGCCCATGATCCGTTGCCAAATCTTACAGAAGGTATCCCCATTTACACGATAGTTTAATTTTTTTGGTACACTTCCACAATGAATGATCGTTCGCTGCTAGGAGTGAAAGTTGTAATAAATAATTATTAAAAATTTTGTTTTTAATATCAATTAGTACACTTTTTATTTCCTTACTTTTATTATTGAGCATGGTTTTATCTACCGGATACCAAGTCCGTCTAAGTGTTGTTTTTTCTTTCACAAGTTTTTTAACAACAGAAGCTACTATTCATCATTTTTAGTTAGTACTCAGTATTGCCGCAGTTTGAATTTCTAGTGTTAGATACTGTACAGCACTATCGATATCACCAGGGTTTTTTTTTAGCGAAATATGAAGATTTAACTTAGTGTAAGGGTATTCACTGAATGAGATTACCAGTCTGTTTTGTGATTATACAGACGAATAGGTTTCTCGTTATGTATCACAAGATCTCTAAAAATGAGAATAATTGCGGAGTGATCAGAAAAAAAGATTGAACCATAATTTAATATCAGTGTAATAAGACGAAATTCCTTCAGTAACGAGAAGTTAAAAACATCGGGTAACTCACTTTTATTATTTGGCAAATATGTTGGTTCGGCAGTTGATACATAATTAGCATTATTACGCTCCAGTGCTCGCTTGAGCACACTCCCTCTGGCTGTAGTGACCATAGAACCCCACGTTGTATTCTTAGAGTTACAGTCTGCACCTGACAGAAATCTGCTGTCTAAGTACTAAATGTAATTACTAAAAAGTTCTGTTGTTACTTTATGATATGGTGGACAATAGGCATCTGATACTACAAGTTGACCGCTTGTTGTCGATATGCTAATATTGGTCCACTGCAAGTACTCCATGAAATGTGTGAGTTCATGATGTTGGATATTTGTCTTAATCAGTATAGCTGAGCCACCCTGGGCTTTACCTGATGGATGCGTGCACGAGAGTCGGTAAAGTGAATTTCGGCAAGGAGCATAACGTCTATGGCATTCGAATTTAAAAATAGTTCAACCTTGGCTTTATGATTCTTGAAAACATTAGCATTCCACATAGCAGTCCTTAAATAGGAGTGCATTATTTCGCCAGATTTTGAATTTGCGTGGTGAGCATAGAACCATGCTGTTTTGTTCGATTAACTGGCGGAACATAGCTTTGAACTCAGACCGAAATTCCATTAATTTTTCAGTTAATTGTTTACTTATTTCAGTTTTTTTTTTTTCAGGGAATCATTACCATCAAAAATTTGCTTCGGATTTATGGTACAGTTGTATTTTTTATCCACATTAACTTGTTCACCACCGAGATTATGTTTGATGACCTGAGAGTAACTTAGACCTTTAATTTTATATGGTAAATTTTCTCGTTTGATTTCTCAGGTTTGTTTTATTTTGATCCAGTCCCAGATATACTTCGTACCCCCATAATTCGCAGGATGCGATCCACCGCGCAGTCCGCATGTAGCTGGTAGGTTTGGGCTTTGTTTGTAAGTTAAATGCCCTTTTCTACATTTTACACAAACTGACGCTCTAGTACAAGCTTTTGTGTGACCCCCACTGTTGACAATTTTTACATAGTGGTATTGAGGGTTTTTCATTTGAGGCTCTAGTTTAATAGCCGTATTACATAAAAACTTCAAGTTAAAAATCTGTTTACAATTATTTGTCTGCTCGAGATGTACAAAAATCAGTGAAAGACGTGTTTTAGTTTGAAATTGCTTTACATTGTGAACGTTTCGAACACTAAAACCGGGAGATTGTAATTCTCCGTGATTATTTCAAGCTCAACAGAGTGATGTAAGTGCCTGATCACTACCCTATACGAGCATCATTAATCGATGAGTCTGTAACTAAATATATTTTATAATTTCACTAAACACAGTATCTAAACAATACGTTTAAGGTCTCAGCTACGATAGAAGAGGTGAGCGGTAAACGACAGAGCGACAAATAGTTGAACGTTAAGCGGCGTGAAGCTAAGAGACAACGATATTGACGGTGGTCTGTTGAGCGGCAATCATTTTAAAATTTTTATTAATCGTTCCATAAGGTAGGTCTAATGTGAACTTCTGATATCGGAACATCAGTTTATACGTCACTTAATTTTTTTTTACAAGCCAATTCACGTACTATATCATTCATTCACAGAACAACGCTTGAGCTACAGTAAAAAATATATGTCTGAATATCCGCTTTAAAGCTCATGTGTATGATAGCCACCGAATATGACGCAGCATTAATTTCAGCGAAATATATTAACTATTACCGCTCTACCGCTTAACGCACACCGATTGTATCATAACTGAAGCTTAATAATAAAATAAATATATTGAATAATTTTAACCGCGTCGTGCACTACGGCTGACTGAGTAGATTTGTAGATTTCGGGTAGATAAAATAACGAGTTTAAATTCGGCTCCAATAAAAATATTGTAGAATATCGAAGAAGATTTTTGCTCGGAGGAACCAAATGAACGGAGGAGTGGTAATCCGAAAATGCGGGCGTTAGATCGATTCTAAATTTACGGATGAACAAAATACTTCCCGAACGTATGCAGTACCGAACCGGTTAATTCGTTAAGTTTCGGTTGTCTAAGGTCGTTAATATATTTAAAGTTGAACTTCTACAGATTTCATTCCCGTTCAATCACGATGTCCTCTATATGGTAGATGAAATTTTAATGCTAACAAAATTTTCTTTTTACTAGTTGATGTGAAATGTCACAATTTTAGAAATATTTATACAAATACATCGAAAACTAAACCTATCTACAGTTCGCCTAGTAAGCGATGTATTGTATAATATAGGGTGATGCAGAGGAAACGGGCGGTTGTGTTGTTTTCGAAATGACTCAAAAACTATTCGTCCAAATTTTTTGAATGAAACTTTATTATAAAATAGGAAAATGATTAGCTTACAATCATATATCGTTCAGACGACCACCATTTGCAACAATACGTTCATTCAGTCTTTACAAAATTTTCGAGCATAGATGATTGAATTTTTGAAATTTCGTTAGAAATTCGAGTTTCCAGGTCTTCTAGATCTCGTGGACGTGTTTAACGCGGCTCTTAAGATATCTTTAAAAAAAAAACCCTTAAACTTTGAATTCTTTTCGAAACTCTCCTTGCACTGTCGTGATCGATTCACACCCAAAAATATCATTTCAAGAGTTCGGACGTGGCTGTATTTTTCTTAAATCTCTGATAACAATAAGATAAGGCGCTAAAATTGCGAGGGGAATGTTCATTTTCAAACGAAACTCATCTACGGATTTATATTGCATTATTCGATCGGAATGTACGATATTCTTTACGGAAGCATTCATTCAAATATATCGACGAGAAGAAATTCAATAAGCCGAATTTTACGACTGTCGAAGTAATTAACGGAGGATATTTAATAAAGAAGCAAAAAATGCCGAAAAATAAAATTTATTAAAACATCGATAACGATGTTTATCGTATCGTTCGAAATTACCCTCGCGCCCTGCGCAAATTTCGTAATTATCTTCTGCCCCGTAATAAACAAGCGAAATGAACGAGAAAAATGTCGTATATAAATAAACTTATTATTACATTACGATGATCGATCGTAAAGAGTATTTTAAAAAAATTAAATAAAATAAATCGGATTTATATTATTCGGAAACTAGGACGACGATGATAATTAATTTAATAATAGGACGATAATTATTTTCAAACCGAAAAATTGTTATTATACTTTCACCCGAAAATGTACTTGAATTATTATCTATTTACGCTACATCTGACCTTATGTACATTTTACTTCGCTTCGCTCGAGTAAGTACAATTCTTAACATTTTTTTTTTTTAAATTTTATTCGGATATTAAGAGCGCCTCTTCTATCACACAATGGGATGTGTGAGGTGAAACATTAGACAATATTATTAACTCTTTCGCCTCGATGATTAAATTACTACGTTGATTTATCGACTAATTCATTATTTTTTTTAATATATACATACTCTATTATTAGAAATTTTAAATTGGGCAAAGAGTATAATTTTCATTTGGGGGGGGGGTTAAAAATTATTAATAGACTACAATTTTATAATCATTTCAATAACGTAAAAAAAAAAAAAAATAAACAAATGTGCATCTTCAATAAATTATACAATAATAATAATAGAAATAATTATAAAAAAGGAATCATATTATATAAGTCTGTAATAATGCCAAATATAATATACGGTAGTAGTATTTATAATGATATGTTAAAAATTAAAAAGTTTATCAAAGAATTATAGTTATCATAATGATCAAAGTATACAAAACAGCGAGTTACTGATCATCAATAGTGTTTGCACAGGAACTATACCCGTTCGCGTAGAAATAAAGAAACATCAATTTATTTTTAATTGAAAATAATATTAAAACAGAATACGAACTTAATCAAGTAAGATATATTAATAAAACATTTATATATGAAGGTAAACAAATCGACGTTAGTTTAAAACTATAGTAAATCAACGTTATATTTTACAATATCAAAAAATGTGGAATTAGTATAATAGATTACAAATACTTTTCAGATTTAAGTGAAAAAATAAACCATTACCCCCAATTATTATTATGACGTACAATTTATCACTGAATAATGGTGGCTTTATATTTAAAAAGATTTGGCATAGCGGAAACATAAAATTGCATTACCTGTTACCACTTGTTACAAACAAGGGTGTAATGATAAAAGGATAGTGTTAGATTATAGTATGGAAGAATTGAGATCAATTTAATGATTTCACTAATTTAGTTATAGAAGAAATAAACAACAGAAAAAATTATAATTTTCTTTTATATTACTAAAATAATAACATTTATTTAAAACTTTACTTTGAAAATGCTACAATTTAAGATACAATTAATGGTATATTAAGAATGAATTATTAAACGTTGGGTTAAAATGTTCTATTACAATATATTAATATGTACATTATTGTATTTTGTTGTCATTATAATTGTGTTTTTGATTGTAAATGGACTTTCAAATGGCATACAACTTAATTGGATTATCGCTTTAAATTTTATACTACAAAATGTATTTTATTAATAAATATATTCATTTGAAAAAAAAAAATATTCGGTTATTAAGAGGATAATGAAATGAAATACAAAAATTATCGCCACACACACGCGTTATCATTACAGTTTTCTGCTTTGCGAGCGTTAATCAAATTTCAAAACTCTTATAATCAGGCCTACCAAATCATCATCACCATCAACGTGACTATGATCTTCATGAACAAATATGTTTTGCCGCCATTGGGTCCAGCTATTACTTCCAGCTCCTGTAATTTTTTTTTAATTGTATCACGATATCTCATTGGAGGCCTTCCTCTTTTACAACGACCTTCAACGATAGCAGTCACGATTATTTTTCTTAGTCCATTTTGTCGTACAATATGTCCGGTGAAAGTTTTTGTCCGTTTCTGTACTACGACTTGTAGTCTCTCATCTATCTTTACTTCTTCGAGTATGAACAAGTTAGTTCTTTTGGCGGTCCACGACACTCTTATCATTCGCCTCCAGTAGTACATTAGACATTAATCCGTTGTACATCACTCTTCTTTAGAGTCCACCATTTTGAAGCGTATAAGAAGACAGACAATACCAGTGAATGCATAAGGCGTAATTTTGTGTACATTATTATTTCACGGATCACATATTTTTGTTAGTTGCGATAGCGCCAGTTTTGATCTCTTTATTCTCCGTTTAATTTCCTCTGTTGAACTTCCGTATTTTATAATCAATGTCCCTAAATATACGAATTTGTCAACCAGCTGCAAGTCGTATAGACTTTTTGTGCTTTGTAACCGGTTGTTGTTATCTGTAATTATTATAGTCGTCTTATTTCTGTTTATGTGTAAAATCATATTCTTTGCTTATGCTTTCTACTAAAAGAATTCATTATAAAGGTTTTTTCTCTCTTTCTCCCCCCCCCCCGATAATTTATAACTAGCCAAGTTTCGAGGCTATATTCTCGATAAATTACAAGTAGAGGATGCCACCGATGCTTGAATGTAAATTTGAAGTTAATTTTTTTTTTATACATCCGTGTGGAAGTAA
This sequence comes from Coronaproctus castanopsis, assembly GCA_032883995.1. NCBI lineage: Eukaryota > Metazoa > Arthropoda > Insecta > Hemiptera > Monophlebidae > Coronaproctus > Coronaproctus castanopsis. The sequence goes on from CM065052.1 coordinate 160,863,906, forward strand.
AAATGTTTAGAAGTATATTGGGCAGAAGTAAAGTTTTATGACATGGTTCAGAATTATTAGTATGTCGTTTGAATTTATTTCTATTGGACTTTCTATTGCTATTAACGAATTTTCTTTGCATTGCCCTTTCTACACTAGCAAGAGTCTTTCAGTCACACGACATTGCGTCAGACGGTGACACCTTCAACACGTTATCGGGCAGATCAACCATTGAATTTACTCCAATGGAGATAGCACAGAAAATTGAGAAAAATATATATATCACCACGTATATTGAAAGAGTTACGACGTAAAGCTATTGTTCTACTTGCGTACTGTTTCAATACAAGTCATAGACTTGAGCACGTACCAGCCTGTTTCAAGGTAGCGCAAGTGATTATGTTCAAGAAGCCAGAAAAGCCAACGGAGGAGGTGACGTCTTACCGCCCAATATCGCTTTTATCATCAATTTCAAAATTATATGAAAAACTAGCACTAAAACGAATGAGATTATTTGTGGAGATCCCAAACCACCAGTTTGGATTTAGGGACCAACATTCCACAATTCAACAGGTGCATCGGGTAACGACAGTTATAGAGCGAACATTTGAAGATAAACAATTTTGCACGGCCATTTTCCTCGACGTAGCACAAGCTTTCGATAAAGTCTGACACGAAGGTCTCATCGTTAAAATGTGTAACCTTCTGCCAGGGAATCTATGTCGTTTGCTAACGGGTAGCACACGAAGATGCTAAATCATCGTATCACCCAATACAGGCTGGAGTTCCGCATCGGACCTATCCTGAACCTCCTTATACCAACGATTTGCCTACTGATGATAAAACAACTACGGCTACGTTCACCGATGACACCAGCATTCTATCCAAGAGTAGTAGCCAGAAGGAAGCAACAAAGAACCTTCAACGACATCTAGACAGCCTCATCAGTTGGGTTCAACGATGGAAAATCATGTTCAACAACTCCAAATCGCAACACATCGTATTCATCTTGCGGCACGTTAACGTGTCTCATCGGGTTTATATTGCAGATCAGTCTATTCCGCAAACTAAAATGGTAAAATATCTTGGCATGCAATTGGACTCTCGTCTTACGCGGAAACCGCATGTAAAGATGAGGTGCAGGTAAATCAAGAAAACCAAGTCAACACTATACTGACTAATAGGACGGCGTTCAACGCTCAGCATTTACTGCAAACGCCTGATATACTTAGAAATTATAAAGCCCATATGAACATATGGAATAGCCCTATGGGGCTGCTCTAAGAACATCAATCTCCAGCTTGTCCAAACTCGGCAAAACGTAATCCTACGAATAATCGTAGATGCCTATCGTTTTTCCCGCAACGACCGCAACCTCACAGTAAAAAGCGTACGCGAAGTAATACAAGATATTGCAAAGATGCATAAACGGCTGTGGTAATTTAAAGAAAGTTTCTAGATACTGTTTGTTAGAGCCGCAGTATCCGTTCTTCATGTCAATCTGATTTATTTTAATTTCGCACACAAATTTAGGGATGTGGAAAGAAATCAAATAAATTGATAATCCAACGCTTCCGGAACAAGGCTTTACGCTTAATTTATCGAGTGCCATGGTATGTGTTCAATGAAGCTACATCAGGATTTAAACGTAAATACGGTTGAAGAAACTATCCATAAACTAGCTCAGAAGCACTTCAACCGATTACGCGTTCATCCAAATCAGCTACTAAAAAGAAGAAAGATAAATTATCTAGTTTTATAGTTTCATCGTTTATAAAAAGCATCGCTGGATGCACCTTCCGCACGTAATTAGATACTATTTATGAGATAACATCTTAACTGGCTAGTTATAAATTAGCCTTTGACATGAAAAAAAAATCTGAATCGCTTTTCAAAATAATAAAGGCAAAACGATTATTTGTATTCCATTACGTGTTAAAATTAGTTTTTAAAAACTCCCTTTATTTGTTATAGACCACACAGGAACACGATGAAAGCGTTAATAGTTCCACATTTCGGACCACCTAGTGTATTACAAATGCGCGACATTCCTATACCGGAACCTGCAGCGCACGAGGTTACCATATTAAAAATTATTTATTAATCGATTAATTTTAATGAAGTTCATATCTCACGAACAATAAAGATCATGGAATAGTTATTATAATTTTAACGTGTATAGATTTCGAGTTTGAATATAAAATAAATAAATGTAAAGCGAAAAATAAACAAATAATAAATAAGTTGAAAATTAAAGAAAATAAAAATACTTTTATACCGGATCACAATATATAAATTTAATCAAAACAGTCGACTAGTCTGTTTTGATTAAATATCTACATTGTGTTACGGTATAAAAGTATTTTTAATTTATTTTTCAAATTAAAAATATCCATTACTAGAGAATACATTCTAATAAATAATAAATAAGTTTCTAAAACAAGAATGCGATGCGTTTTTCCTAGTCTACGAAACCAATGTCCAAGCGTAAACAGAAACCGAGAAAGAAGTGAGAAATGTAGAGGGGGAAAGATAAAACAAGCAAAATCCAGGTTTTAGTTATCAAAAACTCAGACGGATTCTATGGTGTAGTCGAACATATCTACCAACCGTCCATCGCGAAACGATAAGACACATTAGAAAACTTAGTAATGAAAAGATAAAAGGAATGTTTTGAACGACTACTGAACAACGATATTAAAGTTAATAAGAGTTTATATAGCAAACGAGTTAGAAAAATGAGAAGACAAAAAAATCAGATGACTAGCCACCGAGACTACAGATGAATTTGAGGAAGAAATGAAAAAGTTGAAAATTACAAACACCGGACTAGGCTATTTACCAACAGATGCGTGTACTTACTCTTAATAATAAAATACTAAATAAAGAAGCGGTATAATAAGATTTGAAACGAACGAATATAGTGCTCATCTATAAAAACGAAGGTGATAAAGTAGACTGGATAAATTATAGAAGTATGACAGAGCTGTTCCCTGTACTTTATTCGGTAAATTCCACAAAAATGTTTTCACCTGTAAAAATCCCACTTCAATAAACGCTTGATGTGAACTATATTGCCATTACAGGTCATTCTTCATAGAAAATAATGTATAGTCCACATCTATGTAATTTATAAAATGCAATTGGTTTTATTTCCCGGATCCATATGTCAATAATTAAAAAAAAAGAAAAGAGCAGTTCGAAGCCAATATGTGGGAATAATATTCAATACGACTTTCTAGCATTTTGCGATTATTACGTATTTAAAATTCATAGCGAATATTATCAACTTCTGGAGACGATTAAAGTCGCAAGTTATGATTTTTCATTTATTTATGTTTTCAGTTGCTATTTTTGTTAGAACTAATAATAATTAGGATAAATTTTATAATTTTCACTATATTTCTCCATATTTAAATGCTAATTAATTATATAATATGTATATATGCACGCGTGTTATTAATTTCGTCGATGAGAGTAAACATTAATTACCGTATATTATTACTAATGAACTTTTACTTGTTTCTAGAAAATGAAAAATTGCTGAGTTATTCTATTTTAAATTTGTTGTTAACAAATTATAAAACTTTATTTCGAATTATTTTTATTATTATAACCGAAATTTAATTACTTCCGATTATAGGTTCTTGTAAAAGTTATGGCGGCTGGAATCAATCCGATTGACGCTTATATACGATCCGGAACTTACTCGGAAAAACCTAGCTTACCAGCTATATTGGGGAAAGAAATAGCCGGTACTATAGAAGCGACTGGTACAGACGTTAATACGTATCAAGTATTGACTGATTTCCTTTTAATACGATTTATTAGACGGACAAATTAGCGAAATCGTATACAAATATGTCTTTCCGACTTTCTAAGAAAAATAATCACGCTTTTGTAATGTAGTTATACCGATATTTAAATATTAAGCAAGATATCCTTTACCGTCTAAACCGATTGACGTAATGGGCGCCTGAATAAAAGAACCAGAAATTGAGCATGATAATCAAAATCGAATTATTTCCGACAATACAATAACAGCAAAAATTAAAAATATAATCAACATTTTACGACTTTTTTATTATTATTTTTTTTTTAAACTAGTTCCAACCACAGGTTATCGATTATTAATTAATAAATAAATTATTGTAGAACAGAAACAAAATAGAAAGTTTCTATATGGATACCGTAATCGAAAAGGATAACATGACGACGACATATTATTACGCGCAAAATAAGATATTCTAACAAAAAACATTATGTGCATATACGAAAGCACACACACACACATGTATATTATTATTTTAATCAATATACGCCATATACAGGAACTAATGGCTAGAGACACAGAGGTGTAAATAAGTATTAAATTAAGTAATATCGTCCAGTTTCTTGTAGAAACAAGATAAGTCTGGACATTGTAGAAATGTTGTCATAAAGGAATAGTTGTAAGAAAGATGAAAGGCCGTAGTATGATTTAGACTGTATTCAGGACTTTCTGTTTATATATATATTGTATAGATGACATAACGTTGCAGGTGGTACATAACGGAGTTTCTGATCTATTGAGAAGATATACATGTGTTAGCTTAGTATGGCCCAATCGGAATCTGCTAATAATTACGCCATCTCTCGGATGTTGTATGTGGGACATTCAAGGTGTTATTTTTGGTCTGATGGACCGTAGTTTGTTTAATGATTGGTGTGAAGTCCCATTCTTCTTGCCATAACTGAATTAATGTTGATCTCTTGAGGTCTGCTAATGGAACTGGTAAATTAGGCACGAGTAATGCAGTTGCTGTCCAGCAATTCCAGTATATGCTAGGATTCAGAGCAATATAACGAATCGTTCAGTATTTGTAATAATTAATTATACAATTGCTTCCACTATAGGATGCATATTGTTATGTACATTTGAATAGCGTTCAAATACACATAGACACACGTATACATCTTCCACCAGAAATAGTTGATATATTCATTAACAAAATTTGCTTATATAAAAATTTTTTCGAAATTTTTGGTTTTATCTCAGTTTTGATTTATGCGGTTTTTTGCTCTTCGTGTTATATATGTGTTATATATATATATATATATATATATATATATATATATATATATATATGTGTGCACACACGTTTTCAAAATTTACGCGTACGAATTGAACCCTACAAATCTCCGAAACCCAACATTTTCCGGTGTTAAGAAATAAAAACGGTCAAAATTTAAATACGTTTTTCATTCGTATCGCGACGAATATTAATGAATTAATTCTTTTTTTCACGATTTTAATTTAGAAAGATGCGCGGGTATTTTGCGGTGTTGACGGTGGTGGTTATGCGCAATACGCTATAGCGAATGAAACGGATTGTTATCCGCTGTCCGAGAAATTGACATTCAGTCAAGGAGCGGCATTATTTTTTATTTATTTTGCCGCGTATAAAGCTCTCATCAGAAAGTAAGTGTACAGATTTGTTAAATTTAATTACTTCGAAATTAATCCAGCGTTTTCACTGAATATTTTTTCCATATTATTACTCGTATATACACACACACACGAGCAAAGTAAAAGATACAAAAAACCATCGGAGCAACAAGTAGCTTGGTGAGCGCCATTGAATTCAGTACTTTTCATTTAAAAAAATAAAATAAACTCCGTGCCTCGGGGCGCAGGGAAGAGAAGTATTACTCGTATATACACACACACGAGCAAAGTAAAAGATACAAAAAAACATCGGAGCAACAAGTAGCTTGGTGAGCGCCATTGAATTCAGTACTTTTCATTTAAAAAAATAAAATAAACTCCGTGCCTCGGGGCGCAGGGAAGAGAAGTGAAACTCAAAGACGTTTTCTCCCAAAAAGACATTTCACAATTTCGTACAAACTTCACAAAGAAGAGGATAATTCGAGTGATTAAACACTCGTTTTGACCTTAATAAAAAAAAAACAATCTCAGTGTCTCGGGGCGCAGAAATGAAGTGAACGCTTTCCCAAACAGGCACTTATCTAATAAACTCACGATTTCTTCGTACAAATTTCATAAAGGAGTCCGCTATATTTAACACGACGTGGCGATGACTCTTTCGTACTCAAATCTACATCGCACATAAATCCTTTGTACAGTGAAGATTTATAACGGATAGCCGTGCGCGCATATGCAAGAAAAAGCATACGAACACGCAAAAAATATAATTTCATAAATTCTGTACGTGTTTGTACGAATGTGTGTAATGAACTGAGTATACACGTATATGAGTACAGCATGCGGAGAAGAGTTGCCTATGTGCTATGTGTATAAGCCCTCGTTCGATGGCTTTATGGGTTAACTACCCATATACAACACGCCAATAAAAGTTACACTTCAAATTGCGTGTGCATTTTAATCACCATCATCATTATCACCGCTGTAGCTCGGTTTCGAGCAACGTGATCTATCATGGAATTCTATATACGTTTTCTCTGCTGGTCTCTTAAAATCTATAGCCGCTCGTGTAAGTTCTTCGAATGCAATCCACCTCGTCATTTGGTCGACGTATCGGGTTTAATAGACGTCCTCTTTATCCTTTTCCCGTTCAGTTATCGTTATAACATTTACTCCCCTCCGAGTTGTTTTTGACCACACCTACAAATCGTCGTCCCTGCTTTTGAATTACAAATTCCGGTATAATGTGGCGTTGGTGATTTTTGTTGTACACGTTATACGTAATGTCCTAATGATCGTCGATAGCATCCCATTTAGGAGAAAATGCTAAAACACCAGCGTGCCGATTCAAGCATCCCTATCAACGTATTGATTTAACCTAGTAGCATACTATTTTTTAAGAAACGTACTCGTAAAACTGTAAGCTGTTTCGAATTGTTACTTATGCGACATTTTTACACTTAAGAACAAATATCGATAGATCAGACTAATTTGAGGTTGTACAAACTCGAATAAACCTGCGTAGGCGCCTTTTTGATATTTTTACTATTATCGATCGGACGTAATTACGAAGTCATTATATTTACTTTTATTCGTGGTAAAATTCAGTAAAACAAATTAAAATATTTCAAACTTTTAAACAGAGCGCATACTAAAAAAAACGAAATTGTATTTGTACACGGAGCAAGCGGCGGTCTGGGTACTGCGATAATTCAAGTGGCGAAAACAGTAGGTTTGTAAAATTATTTATTGTTCCAATTAAATTATAACGCACCGATTATTGTTATTATTGTTTTTTTAATCTTAAAATTAACAATGAAATATACGGTGACCCAGAGAAGACGGACGGTGTTTTTTTTTTTAATAACTCAAACACTACTAGATCAAAAATTTTGAATGAAATTTTATTTAAACATAGGAAAACGAAAGATGTATAGTCATTTGTGGAATACAATATCGTTCTGATGATCGCCATTTGCAACAATACATTCATTCATTCTTTACAAAATTTTCGAAGACTTTTTCGAGCATAGGTCGCTGAGTTTTTGAACTTTCTTCAGAAATCCGAGTTTTTAAGTCTTCCAGATCCTTCGGACGTGTTTCGTAAATACAGTAAGATATCCCTACAAAAAATCGAGTAACTTTGAATTCTTTTCGAAACTCTTTTTGCACTGTCGTGATCGATTCACGCCGAAAATAACGTTTCACGCAAAACGCGCACTCTTTTTCGTTATAGGACGCCGTGTACATAAAAAAAAAACTCGCATGTACACATTAAGAGTAGAGCACACGGTTTGCGTTGTAGCAATGTTAGCGCTGTTCAAAAAACAAAACGATCCATCTTCTCTCGGTCACCCTATAGATATAATTTGCGTAATCGTGTAATTTGTGTGCGTGTGTGCGCGAGCAATACTTCCACCTTGAGTACTGTAAACATATAAAATACGCTACTTATTAAATGATGAATCTTAAAGCATTTTTTTTTTTATGATTATTAATTGGGCATAGGTATGTTGAAGATATTACGATATCTTAAAATATTTTAAGATCTTGAAGGTATAAATATCTTAAAATATACTGGAGATGTGCATACGTGTGTAGTTCCTCATTTATAATGTTTCAATATTTTATTTTTACTCGTGTGTATTAAAATACTTGATTATAATAAGTCGTTATTTATTAAATAAATAAATATGTGTACAACTCGCATTGTGACATAATCCTTTATCGTGATATTGTCTATCATTATATATATATATATATATATATATATATATATATATATATATATATATATATATAAATATGTGTGTACGCCATTTTATAATTCAATTATTCGATTTCACCGTTTCAACACCTAAACTTAATCAGATGTTGATTTCTGAGTATTAATAAAATCATCGCTTCATAATTACACCTATTAAGTTCCACCTCGTTGTACACATCGACAGACGTAATACGAAGATAAAAAAAAAGTTTTCAATTTACGTATTTCCAATTATTAAACTTTTTACGCAGATGCTTTCGTTGTGTCATCCGTTGGTGGGGAAACTTTCGAAAAACTCATGCTACGAGCAGGAGCAGATCGTGTAGTTTACCACGAGTAATTATAAACTTTCGTATTTACCGTCCTAACGAAACATAAAATTACCGTATATACAAATCTTAAATAAACAAAATTGCATCTCACGATTCATCTTGTTTCTCGGCTATATAAATATAGGAGCATATTAATGCGATGAAATGTCATTAAAATTTTCAAAACACATTTTATTATTATTATTATTTTTTTTTTTTTTTTTTTTGGCACTGCTGAGGAGCAATCACAACCCACTAACGTGTTGATAAATAGTTATTATATATTGATATTACAATTGGTTAGGAATTTGTAAAGAAGGAGGAAAACACGGGAGTCATTAGAAATAATTAAGAAAGTAATAGAGAAAGGAGGAAGATAACCGATGGATATTAAGGAATTCAGGAGTGCGAGTTGGTCAGGTGTGTGAAAACTGCAATTGAAAAGGATGTGTTTTCATAATTTGTGAATCGGCTGAATGGGAACAATATGGGGAACTGGAAATCCCAATACGAAACATGTGAACCGGAAGACGATTGTGTCCAGAACGTAAACGGGTGATGGTTGTAATAAATTTTCGGAAGTTGAGGTGTATGTTGGACAAATTAAAGTACCAGGGAGTAGGTGATGTGGCCAGATAATATCTAGGGGTGGAAGAACTAACTAGCAACGATGAGACCACTCGTAGGATATATCCATGTTGGCAAGAGATATCAGGTCTGTGGTGGAAATTGCCGGCACCAGAGAGCCGAAGAAAATGGCTTCCTTGGCCAGAGTGTCGGCAACCTCATTGCCATGAATTCCGGAATGACCGGGAATCCAGACGTATGATATTAAGATGCCGCGGCTGAATAGTAAATAAGTCAATTGTCGCACTGCCGAGGGAAGATAATTGGAATTAGGTTGAAAGGAGGAATGCTTCAATGCGAGGAGAAAACTTAGGGAGTCGGATAAGATTAAGTATAGGGAGGAGGAATGGTGATCTAAACGTGATAAGAATTGCAGAATTTTAAGGATGCTTAGGCCCTCGGCAGTGAAAATTGAATTGAACTGAGGAAAAATGAATGATTTGGAGATATTATATTGCGGTATATAGAATGCAGAACGGGTTGACAAAGCTTGAAGCATTTTATATGATATTAAATCAGGGCCTGGGGCAGTATCCCTTTTATTTTCTAATATATGTGTGAGCTCTCTAATCGTGATAGGCATATCCAACATGTTTGAAGGGGAAGCAGATGTGAAATGGAAAGGGTTGGTTTGATGAAGGGAAGGTACGTACGGAGGAGAAACGCGGTTGACAAATTCGTCAAACCAATGTTCGTGATCAGTAGAGGGAGTAGAAGCAGAAAGAGCTCGATGTTTAAACGCTTTACATTGTTCCCAGATTTTGGATAACGGTGTGGATCTGTTAAAAGATGAGCAGAATCGTCTCCAGGAATCCCGTTTAGTCTGATTTAATAACCGGCGGGTTTGGGCATTGATCTTCCTAAATTCGATAAAATTGGATACGGTTTTATTTTTCCGAAAGATGCGGAATGCCTGATTCCTTTTGTTTATCTGGAAGGAACATTGCTTCGTCCACCATCTGACGGGAAGTTTCTTACCTAGGTAAATGGAATTATTACAAGTGGAGGCGGAAACTGAATCATGGATGATGGATAGAAAGAGATCATATACTTCGGGGGGAGGAGAGATTTGACGGAAAGCTGAAGAAAAGATTGTCAGCAACGGAAGAGAATAAATCATAATTGATTTTTTTGGTGTGCGGGATAGAGGAAGGGGTAGAAGATGAAGTAGTATCCCCGCCGGGGAGTTGGAGGTAAATACAAACTGGCAGATGATCACTACCCAGATAGAAGGGGATGACTGACCAGTTGCATGAAAAAGATAAGATGGGAGAACAGAGGGTGAGATCAATGGCACTGGATGAAAATTGAGGAGTAGGAAGCGTGGTGTGAGTCCCGTTGTTTAGAATATTCAGTGAATATTGATCGGCAATTTGCAAAACGGCTGTACCATTAAGATTAAATGAATTACAGCCCCAGCTGGGGTGGTGAGCGTTAAAATCGACCCCAATAATGAGATGTGTCGAGGCTAAAGACTCAATGGCTGCTCCGAAAGCTCGCACATTGATTCTGTGTAGGGGAGGCATGTAGATGGACAGTATATTGACTGTAGTATTATTGATAGTAACGGCGATTCCTATTGAGTTGATGTTATGCAACTGTTTTGAATAGTTAACGAAATGGTCGGGAAGAAGATGATGTGGAATGGGTTGCTTAACCAGCACGGCGGTACCGCCATAACCGTCGACCCTATCCTGTCTGTAGATTGAAAATCCGGGGATGGAAAAACCTGTGGATGGAGATAACCACGTTTCAGAGATAAGTAAAATGTCAAAGTTCTTGTCTCGTAAAAATATTTCTAGGTTTGGTTTGTTGCAAGGTAGGCTATGAGCATTCCATTGCAGAATCTTAATCATCAACAATGGGAGAAGTAAGGAGCAGTGATATATAGGGAAAAATGGAGCTAATGTAGATATGTGGAATCGCATGGATCAAACCAAAAATATGTTGTCGAGCAATGCTTAAAGGTGAGAATAGAAGTGATCGAAGATTATTATTATTATTATTATTATATTTAATCGTACGCAGTAAAACTGGGTTCACTTCATCGCAGTTACTAGCATAAGTATTTTACTGTACTTCATATTCCCGGTATTTGATATTTAGTGCGTTTGAAAATACGTGTATGATATTTTAACGTTACATAACTTGTCGTACATTTTACGTTCGGTAGCTTATATCAATAGACGTTGTATACGTGTATGCATGTGATACAAATGTTTGGATGTGGAAGTATGTGTGATATATAAACGCACATCATATAAATAAATTGGCATATCGATGTTAATAAACTTAATAATTTCATATGTAACTATTACTCAAGAAGAAATAAAATGATTTGATTTGATTATTATTATTATTACTACTATTAAAATATAAACAAAAAAAGAGTTAAAATAACTAAAATTTGATATTAAACCATATTATCGAGTGAATATAAAAATGTAAATTATAAACATGTGTATAAATTTATACAAACACAAAATGTAAAAAAAATATTACTCAGATTTTCAATTTAAAAAGAAATTTATCGATTATTAAAAAATACCGTTCTATCAATTTGACAATTTTTGTAAATTGCGTATCTAAGTAATAGTTTTTACATTTTGTATTTTTATAAATTTTAATATATATTTTTAAAATTTATATTTTTATTTTCACTTGATAATGGCTTAACAGCCGAAATGCTTTGCGATCTTGCAATAAAGAAAATGTTTTAACGATTTTAACACCTTTATTGTCGTTTATTTTTATTTTTTTAATTACTACATTCCAAACTTTTCAAGTTATTAATATTATTATTATTATCGTTACGATTTATTTAACTTTCAGTAAGCCTTATTACATGCAAGACACCATACGAGAATTAAATATTACCGGTTTCAACGTTATTGTAGAAATTCTGGCGAGTTCCGATTTCGAATACGACAGAGAATTCCTCGCCCCGTACGGTCGGATTATCGTAAGTTGAAACTTAATTCGAATTTTCAAAAAAAAATTCTTTTTATATATCGAACAGGGAAATTATTTTCAAATATACATATTACCATTGTCAATTTTTAAGGTGTTTATTAATTAAATTTATATTATATTTATTTACATTTAATTTTATTATATCGTGGTCGCCAAGGTGTTTTCAAAATTTTATTACCATTATATTTTTATTTACGAATTGTTTTATTTTCGAATGTTTTCAGCTATGCTAATGTTATTCTATTTCATTTATTTATCGTAGTAAAGACCACACAACAGCTAAAAACCAAATTATAGTGTACGCTTATAACTATTAAATTGCGCAATATGAATAATTGAAAAAGAACAACAAACAAAATACAGATACAATTACACATTCACAAGTACTCGCACACATATAAACACACGCACGATATATTGATTTAATTATAATTTAGTGACGAATAATAACGAAAACGATCGAAAAATTGTAACGCGTCATTTATGTTAATTCGCATACGTTCGCTTATTTCACAGGTGATGGGCGTGCGTAATAATTTGATAAAAAATGAAACTAAAATTTTCAGTAATCAACCGATTCCACAAGAAGGAGGCATTTTAGGAGTCAGTTTAACCAAATCTACTAAGGTATAACACTTTGAGCTCCCTTATAATCGTATTTGATCGTCGATATAAGTGTAGACAAGAAAAAAAAAACCGTCTTGGCTGTAAACAATAGTAATCTCCAGAATGAAAATTATATTAAACAACGATAGCTATTAATAAAAATTTCTAACCGTCTAAATCATTTTTAATCAACGTTATCATGATATACCCACGTCAACCACTTGAGGTATGATAATATACTGCGCGACTCAGATCTGATTAATCTTCGTAATTTTCGCGTCATAGTGCCGCTGTTATTCGCCTTTTTTTCTTTTAAAATTCAGTCTAATATGTTTCGTCCGAGTTATCCGGTTTATTAATGAAAACGTTGGATAACTTCCCACTCGAGGGACATTTTCCTCTACATATCTATTTGCAATTTCTGCTTTGTCTATAGGCATATCCTGTTATAGATAAGTGTACTATTTTCCTCGAATAATGATATTCCATATTAGTCTATACATCGTCCTATTGATTCTGCCTATTTATTTTTAATCCTACTTTTCCCGACTCGATGTTAAAAGTTAATTATAACTATTCCGGATTACTACTCGGTATACCTCATCAGCGGAGTGATTTTCTCTGCTTGCTGTTGTACCACTTAAATCCCGATTCAATTATCCGAATACGCCTTACATGGCTGCTATAAATAACCGAGGTAGTATAGTCTTGTCTAAAAGCTGTTAATCCTGTTTTAATAAATAAATAATTCCGTTTTTGAGATCTAATGATATTCCGCATACTATAAATATTTTAGGACATAAAACGTGAAATAATATTTTCCATAAAATGCTCTACTGTTTAGATGATTCTAGATAATTTTTAATGCGTTATGTATTGTATGCTAATTAAAAATATATAATTTTATTAGGACTAAAAACATCTATTTTGAAGGGATTAAAATTAACTAATTAGTACTATTTTCTGTCTACAACATTCTTACTACGCGTATATAGGCGGAATATTATAAATGATTCGATTGATTCAATTTGAGCAGTTGTTATGGTCCAAAATTCTGAGCCGTATAGAAATATTGAATGTATTGTATCAACTTTTGCTTTACACAGCATATTACTTGATGATCTTTTTGTAGCTTTATGTTTGACCGAAGTGTTCTTTATTTTATTTCTACTTTTTCAATTTTATATATATATATATATATTACAAATTATTTTTTACAGAGACAACAACAGTTGGCCGCATCATTTATAATGAATGGTATAGAAGGTGGCTGGATAAAACCGTTTGTCGGCCGCCAATATTCGTTTCGCGAAGCTTCTAGGGCTCATCACAGTACCGCTGCAACCAAATCGGCCAAAGGTAAACTAGTTTTCACGCCGTGGAACGCAGGATTTAAAATTTACGACGAGAAATTGTATACGTGATGTTAAAAATAAAAAATTATTTATAGATTTCATGTGTTTAAAGAAAAATTTATAAAACATCAGGAAAGGATCAATAATAAAAATTGTTTTTTTATTTTAATAAGTTGTGTAAATTATGATTAAATAAGCATTATTATTTTAGCATTTACATAATTGGGTATACACAATTTCCGTAGGTTTTACGTTTAGTAAAAAGCGTTATAAGACGTTGAATGTAATGGTCGGAATTTTGATAACATATCAACAAAGAAATTAATCACCGAATGAATATATACAAAATAAGAATACGAACTTGTTTCTTGATAAGAGTTAACGTGGAATAATTTTTGCACAATTCAACATCTTTTCCATCCAATATTTAAAAAATATATCTTCTTCTACATTTATTTTCAATCGGTTTTAAAGTTGAGACAAATTTTATGTACGTATCATTATTTAAGTTAGTTGAGACTAATTGATCCCCAGTAACAAAATACTTCTTTTCTGCAGGGCTAATAACAAGAAAATCTTTATGAAATATATAATTTTTTATAAATAAAAATAAAAATAATTTAGTTAAAAAGAAAAAACCAACAATACGATGAAATGTGCAATAAATCAATCGAGCAGAAAAGCATTGAAATCGATGAGAACGTTTAACGCAGATAGCACAGATAGGTTAACAATATCATTAAAATAAAAACAAACAAAATATTGAAAAAGTAACAAAATATTTAAATGAACAAAGATCAATAACGAAAACTAGGAAAAGTGAAGAGCAAACTAACAGAGAATGATGAACTGTCACAGTTCAGTTTTAAATTTGAAGATTAATTTAAAATAATTAAAAACCGGAGAAAATAGCATACACCCAAAATTTACTAAAAATTATGTTCGTATTGAAATGATTTAGTCGTTGTTTCAGCCTATGGCCTATAAGAAACCAGAACGTAACCTAACTTACAAATTAGGTTGTGTTATTAAATAATAGGAGCCGGTTGCAGATAGCTACATGGGCTGCTAATGGCGCAGTTCAGAATAAACTAGAAACTGAAACGTTTCTTAAATGCAGATTGTTGCCATTAGATATACAATTTACGGATAAAACTTGCTTTAATATTCCGAATTACAACATATATGTGACCATACGGTCTAACTATTAGGAACATAACGGTAGCGCCGTAGTCATAAGAAGTGACATAAAACATTACTAAATTTATTATCTATCGAAGAAATCCAAGCAATAAGTGTAATGACATATATATCGAATGGTAAGATTAATTCAGTGTATTGTCTTCCGAATCGCAAAACTTAAAGGTTAAATAAATATTTCGATATTTTAGGTAATAGATTCATATCTGGTCGTAACTGAAACGCGTTAAACATAAGATTTTCTAACCCACGGGAAAACTTTTAATCAAAATAATGCTATGTAAAAAACAACGAGAACATTAATATACTTAGGTTTTCGATGCTGAATATAAACGCCGAATTCTATTTTGACTTACAGATCGCCGGCGATTCAAGGATAATCTGTCAGAAAAATACTGCCTACATGCATAACAAATATTCGACGTTAAATTCAATGTAACTCTTACATAGATGCAGCAATTCAGTACTTTAAAAGTTAATACAATAAGAGATATAAACAACGTACACGTCACATACTAAAACTGGTGAAAGGAAAAAGAACTGTAAAAAGTGATAGTCTACTCTAAATCCCTCCTATTACGAGAACAACATTCTTCGAAATCGATAGACTATTGCCTGTAGAAAGCAGTCAAACGTGGAAATAAACCCACGCCACACCCGTTACTTCTATTTATAAATTCAATTATATACGGACTAGAGCTAGCGAAGGAGAAACTTTTTCTAAAGTCTTTTCAGCGAATCTTCAAACTAAAGACGAAACTGATTTATTATATTTTTTTGCGCTGTCTTCGAGTAAAGTTAAGCATTGCATTCAAAAAATAAATAATGAAAAAGTCAAGATTCGATCACAATACTGGCAAATTTTCATCCGAGTTGGCCAAAAATAGATATATTATTTCTTGCAAACGTCTTCAAGGAATGTTTCGTCTGCAATATTTTTCATTTTTTTTTTTTACACCGAGATTTTAATACGCCACGCATAAAAGACGCAATACAACGAACCGTTAAATAGTATATAATTCATTTAGAGTCTTATACAAACTCATTAACAATCAATCTACTTGAAAGCAATATCGATGTTCATAGGTTAAAATGTGTAAGGTCATTCGATCGAACTTATTTTAAAATGAAAAAATGGGGCCCTTGACTAGATGCTAACCCTCCTAACAAGTTATTTTGCATATTAAACTAACTACTAGATAGAAATTTGTCCGGTTCTAAAATATATACACGCACACACCCACAAATATATACGCATAAAGTAACAATAAGCTTACTTATAGCAATTCTACAATAAGTATATCAATTGTAATCAAATTATAACTCTAACTATAGATTAATAATAATAATTATAAATGTATTATTACTGATCCAATAAAAAGTTATCAAATATAACAAAAACAAAAAAGTTTACTTATTTAATAGGTTTTTCAGAATTCCATATGAATAGAGGATTTTATATTATACAATTAATTATATTAATATATTTTATACTAAAAGTATTTAGGATTACTTACAGTCAGTAATGTTTGTTCAAATTTATTTATATGTATTGCGCATTTTTTACACTAAAGGACATAAATATGATAAAAATTTCTAATTAAAAAGTACATATACTAAAAAAATATTCGAATATTGTATTCATTTATATTCATTTATTTATCCGTTCGAAAACACACACACACAGATATACATTACAGTAGTTATATTTTTACATGAGTGTAAAATAATGTAACCGAAATTTTCTCCTGAATTAGACAAAAATGAACGGACTTGTCAGCTGTCATCCATATTATTCGTACCAACTAGTGCAACAGGCGATATCGACCGCAAACCCGGTACGAACGAAAGTGTGGTATTTTTGAAGATTATGTTATCAGCCGGCTGTTAAAAATGATAAAGCGGACAAAAGAATACAATTTTCATACGCAATACTTACGGGTAGTAGAACACCAGTCTATCAAAACGCTGGACGTGTCTAAAACGATTCGTCAAAAAGATAATATAGGGAAGAATACGGACTTTTTTCGTTTTTCGAATAGCGCATTAGGTAAACGCAAACCGCGTTGGTGTACACACGAATGTTTCGTTATCAATTTTCAGCGTGAATCGATCACGACGGTGTAAAGAAAATTTCGAAAAGAATTTAATTTTTTTTTTTGTGGGGATACCTTAGCCGCGTTTACGAAACACGTCCATGAGAACTGGAAGACCGTTTCAAAAATTCTAATTTTGTAAAAAGACTGAATGAATGTATTGTTGCAAATAGCGGTCATCTATATGATATTGTGTTTTACAAATGATTGTAAGCTAATCTCTCGTTTTCCTATTTTTAAATAAAATTTCATTGAAAAATTTTGGTCGAGCAGTTTTTGAGTGATTCAAAAAACAACAACACCCTCAGTCTTCTCTGGGTCACTATACATATATATCTTTTAATATACAGCGTGCGTAATTCATATGATCTCCGATTTCGCGAATGTTGAAAAGAATTAAATTTGCTATATTAAAATAATCGCAATAACACGCGTATATAAATTTACAAAACCGAATTTATCAATTACATGAAATTGTAATCTATATTGCAAAATTGGAGTCTACTGTGCGAGACACATACTAGTAGAAATTTGTTCTCTACTCTTCAATCGGAGTGACTCAACAGTACACCGTGCGATTATATTTAACAAAATAATTTTTACCGTAATAAATAATATAAATTACAAAAACGTTACCGCTTTTCTTTATATCACTACCATACCTATACGCTGACTGTCATCATTATTTTCAAATTCACACACATACGTTATATATAAAATAGATAAAACAATATAATTCAAATAGATAATGTATATTTGTTCGAGGCATCGCAAGAAAAAACATCATTGACGATAGCCGACATTTCGTTATTTAACAGGGAAATTCTTTATTTAAAAAATTGATTTTAAATAAATTTGAAGAATGTTGAATACAACATTCAATTCGATGATGACAAGTACAACCTCTCAATATACGGAGTGCTTCTGTAATCATTATTAAAAAACGAAGTATTATAATCTTAATTGGGATCGTTATTCGTTCTTATCATAAACCTACACACATTTATAAACAAATGCAATATATATATATAAAATATATGAGCACACACGCACATATGTATACGTTTGTATATATCAACACAAAATGAATACTTACTTGAGTAAATTAATTACGCTGCAAACACGGGTGAAATGTCGCCAGTTGTGTTGTAATTTTCTCGTCATGGCTTATTCGCTAAATTATTTCGTTTTACCATGGGCAACATTCATCGTACTTTATTTTACACTATCTTTAGGGTAAGCATGTGTTTAATTTGTCCGCTATTTTTCGTAATAAATATTTCTTATATTGCATTTAATATAATTATATTCCATAAAAAATGTTATTATGCCAGGGAAACAAGCCTCTACCAGGTAGCAATTGTTTATATTTCGATACACCTTTTGTTAAAAGAAAAAATAATACTTAAATTATAACCGGATTTTTTTTTTGTTTCAAATTTTTAATGAGGATGCTTTTACAGCCTACCCAACGTGATATACGTACTAACTTATATTTCTATAAACGAAGACAAAATATCGCTATGTCTAGACACAGGGGTAAATTCTTAAGACGAGGAAGGAACAAGACATTAAGGACCGTTAGACGTTGAGCGCTGTAATTTAAGGTATAGTTCGGAGCTTAATGTTATTAGAAAAACGCATTCGAAGAACACATGATCAAGGTTGCAGATTGCACGTCCAGTATGAAAAGGCCGGTAAGGAGTTTCTCTAAGTTGCGCAAGGAACAGTTATTACGTCGTCATTTTTCTAAACAAAGGTTACGAAACATGTCGAATAATAATGAGTTTTTTGAAAAAATTGAACTTATTATATATATTTTTTTAATCATTTAAATAACTATGTAACACAGCAGTTTGTTATAGTCGACATTATTAACAATGTGCAGAATGTGTACAATATTTTTATAAGTATTTATCATTTGGTTTCACAAACTACAAAATAAACTAACACAGAATTTCGTTAAAACTGCCAACCCCCACGGTCGACGATAACTACCGGCAATCGGTTCTCGATCAAGTACTTTAAAAATTCACCGTAGAAACTACTAAACTGTCAATATGACCACGACGTTACAGGCTTTGATAGGTTCGAGAACTAATGGTGACTACATTTTCGTTATTAGAACATTTAAAATTTTTGTAATAATACGTTGAATGATGAAGTACTAATTACCGATGTTCGTGAATATAACTTATTATGATCATTCGTATAAAAATATAGGGACAGTTGATTTTCAAAATTGTTGATTAATATATTAAGTTTGGTATGCTGTCATAAAAAAAAAATAAGCAATAATTATCGAACATTGAATAACTATAATAGAAAAAAATCTTCGTTAAATAATTTTAAAATATACACATCAAAACACCGAATCAATTTTTTTTTTATACAAAAACCTTTTCATTATACATAAGCCAGAAACGGATGAAACGTATTTTTAACACGCACATATTCGCAGCAGAATACACCATACCATACCAACCGTAAAATAATAGTACGCTATTGTAAGCATAATGCAAGAGAGATTATAAATTAATCGACCAAGCTGATAGGTGATTTGCAAATAACAGCCGTTATCTGTCGTCGGTAATAATTATTATAAATTTTATTGAGTGAACGAGACGGTAACAGCCAATCAAACGGGCATTTAATTAATTTTCGATGAACACATTCAAAATTATATCTTCTATACAACTATCAAATTCAAACGTGTAACATGAGTATAGTAAAAAAATTCTCAAAATTATAAATCACATAAGTGGCTATATTTGCATTACAATTCTTACCACCGTCCGAGTTAAAATCTGGATATATTTAAGACGTTAATAGTGAGGGTACAGCGTATGTATGATGGTGATAATATAAAGAATGAACTAATAAAAATAAATCTTCTATTTTTCAAGTTTTCTGACACCAATATCTGGCATTGGTCACACAATATTTTTCCATCGTTGTTTTGTTCTGAGCTGAGCTTATCTAATGTGACTGTTTTATTATGTCACCGTCTTCTTGAGGGTGTCTTCCTTGTTTTCATCTTCGAAGGTAAATTTCCTTGATACACCCCACGAGTTCTATTTGTTTCTTGCTATCCGGGACGAGTTCCTGAGATTTTATTCTCTAACCTTATTTCAAACTACGCACATTCCATTTGTCTTTTCGCCTTCCCAATTTTATTCATCAGTTCTTTTATTAAAGACCAAATTTTAGCTCCATCAGCATTGGTATAATGCACTGATTCGATTACTTCTGCTTTGTAGAACTTTTATTTATTCTTCCAAACGCTATACATATGAGTTATATTCTCTTTTTAACTTCCTGTTTATGGATGTTTTTCTCCGTTGTAAATTTTCCATAAGTATACGAACCGTTTCTACTACAATTGTCCCTCGATTTATTCTCAAAGCAATTTCTTTTCGAGTTTTTTCCAGTTCCAGCATTATTTTCTGAAGTTGTTCTTGATTTTTGCTATTAGTACGATGTCGTTTACAAAACGAAGGTGATTTGTGCATTTTTCATTTACATTTATCCTGTTCCTTATAGGACGAAGACCGCGCTGACGTCCCGTTATGAAGTTTATATATTCTATGTTGAAAGAGAACAGCATACAAAATTTTGTGGACTTAAAGAATACGGATAGTTGTACCAGACAGTGCTCATAATAATAACAATAATATTCTAATTGCTTTAAATCGTTTTTGAGTGTGGAAAAGTTATTTCGAATTTTTATTCCTGGTAAAACCCGAGTAGTCGTCGGGATAGCTTAGTGGCTAGAGCACAGACTTCAGTAAAAAAGGTACCGAGTTCGAATAAAAAACTATCACCAGAAAATAAAAAAAAAAATAATAATCCTTATATTATTGTCGCGTGGAAGCAAACCACCGCGCACAATACCATATGCGCTCTAGTAAGTATACTACAAAAACACGCGGGGCTGCATTGTGTTGTAACAACAAAGCGATGTTCTCCCGAGTGTATGTAACGCTATATTATGATCGCCTTGCACGCTATTTACAATAAAATAGGTATAGGTAAGTAGTCGCTTACCATCCAGAGGAAGACGGCATTTAATGATAATGAAAACTTGAGTGTTAAATTTATTGCGCGTATAAATCATTTTCGTACGCTCGGATGTTCTGACGCCGAAGAACAATCAGAATAATCCGAAACAATAAACGATAAAATTTAAATTTTCATAAGTCGTATGAACATGAGAAATTGCGATATAATCTATGACCTTCGGATAAGAAAACATTTCGTAAGACGGCAACATACATTCTATGAACAACATCTATGTAGTAATGCGCATATCTAAAAGTTTTTATTAATCGGAAAATAATGAAACGAACATTTATTGTAGACAAACGGAGAGGAAAGAAATGAAAGCGATGATAGTGAAAAAATATGGAAGTGTTCGCAACATGGTATTGATGAATATATCGATTCCAACAGTTCAAGATGATCAGGTATTTTTCCACTTGATCAGAGTTATAGAATAAATTTTATATTAATGCAACGGGAAAATATTAAAAATTATAACGTAAACCATAATCCACCTATCACTTTATAAATTTGAACGTAACAAACCGAACTATACTTATAAAAGTGACGAAAAGCAGTCGTGCTCACTATATAAAATAATCAACTAAAACGCATAAGGTGACTAATAAAAGGACAAGGCAGTATCAAGCGAGATCACATTTCTAAAAAATGAACAAAATTATAGGTTTGAAAGTAGACCTGCGAATATGTCTCCTTAAGTGTTATGTTTTCAGCGTCTTACTACACGGTGTTGAATCTTGGACACTGTCCAAAACATTATGCAAAAAACTAGACGCATTTGAGTTATGTACACACCGGCGTAAGATTTTGAAAATTCCACGGACGGCCGAAATAATATATTCGGAAGTTTTAGAGCGTTCAAACAAGAGCATTAAAATTGTTAAGTCAGTTAAAATAAGAAAATAAGAATATTTTGCACATTTAATGCGTAATAACAAATACGAGATAAAGTAATAATACAGATTAAGGTAAACGGTAGTTGGAAGTCGCGGCAGTCCTAGAAAAATATGGATGAAAAATTTAAAGAATTGGTGTAAATTAAGCTCGATTCGATTGCAAAGTATGAAATTTTACAGATTATTATACAAGTACAGATAGAAGGAATAAGAAGTCCGGGAAGAAGGAGGACAGATTGGCTGAAAAATATCAAAAACTGGACCGGCACATCTTCAATACAACAATTAATGTCAGATGCGAGACAACGTAAAGTCTATTTGGCACATTGGTGACCGTCTACGCTCTCTCGAGTATGGCACATAGAAGAAGAAAAGAAGAAGAAATATTCCAAATGGTAATGGACAAACGATCGAGTCAAGAGGATGATTGTCGACGTTCTTCGAAGACATGGCACATAGAAGAAGAAGAAATATTATATAAAGTTAAGACATCCTAATCGATAGTCTCCATGGTTGTTCTTAGAATTAATTAGTTACCAAGTTTCTGCGTTGAATACTATAGAGCTTCAATAATAGAAAAAAATCTATTCGCGTATTTTATTTTTTTAGGAAAATATCTTCTAAGTAATAATCCATTAATGTTAGAATAATTCGTATGGAACTTATTTATCTAATGTCTATATCTATTTATGCAAATAATAATATGCACAATAATGAATGCGAATAATACACTTTAGGCTAATTTCAACTTTCCAATTTATATTGATCGTTAGAATTATACTCGTTAGTTAAAATATTAATTTTACAAACAACGACAACTCGTGCGATTATAATAACATCGACGTTATAGCACGTTGACAAAAAGATGAAACGCGAACTTAATCAATTAATCGAATATCAAACTATCGAAGTTCGATCATCGATTAAGTAAGTTGAATATGTTAAAATATTAATAGATCAATGTTAGTTATTTTTAAAATTATTTTAGAAATCACATCAGAGTAGTAAATGATATTTTAAAGTTGTTTTATACACGAATTAATCACGTACAATCCTTCCTTTACCAACTATAGAATACAGATATAGTAGTCTTTTTATGGTTTCCCGGTCATAAGGGAATCGTAGGAAACGAAACGGTGACAGGCCCGTTCCATACTGTGTTCCCCAACAACCTATTAGGCTCCGCCATTTCCACTACTAAACATAGGCCCCCCAAATACTTCATTAATCACAACTGGCAACAGAAATGTAATTCGTACCACCATAACTTCCTTCTTGCTATTCAATGCAATATTGACTTCTGGAATCCATCCGTTAACTTGTCCCGTTCGAACTATATATAGAGCTCAGCAGGATCCGCCTTTGCTACATATCACTCTATCATCTGTTCCAAGGGGCCCATCTCCCGGGTTTTTGCCCCTTTTGTCTACTCCCATACCCTCTCTTATTGGCACATTTTAATATACTGCCCTAAACCCCATCCGTATCCACTACATTTCCGACCGCATATTCTATCTGGTTTCAGTCCTTCGACTGTTCCCTTAATTATTCAATTCCTTTCTTCCTCCAACCGCATTTACTACATCTAACAGCTAAGTCATCAGTGCAGTAAACAGCATCGGCAGTTACACACGGCGCTATAAAAAATAAATAAATAAATACATTTCGGTCAGTTAATTAGTCGTACTAAAAACTAAAACTATTCCTAGCGGACAACAATAAAATGAGAAACAGTATTTTTCACTACTACACAAGTACATTATCATTTACTCGGGTGTTTTCAAAACGATACACTATGCTTTTGTTTTATTTTTAACTGGAATATTTGCTGTTCCATTCTAAAGTAACTGAATCACTTTCAGTATTAATAATCTTACGAGCGTGTAATGTTCTATCTGATTATTACAACTCGAAGATTACTTCGATGATAAAAATAAAAACTGCAAAAAACAAATCGATTTAGTTTTTATTTAATCCATTTTTATTTCGTAATTATTCTTATTAACTTGAATATTTTTCCCCAACAAAATCGTTCTCGGCAGTATTTAATCGGTTTTTGATAAGTGAAACTTAAAGACGTTTTTCAAAAATATAGTTACTTATATTGTTTTTTTTTTTTTGTTTTTCTCAAAAGTTGTTATTGAAAGTGATGACAACTGGTATAAATCCGATCGATGTTCACATAAGAAGCGGCCGATATAATAAAAAACCCGAATTACCGACGATATTAGGCAAGGAAGTAGCCGGAATTATTCGAAAGAAAGGTACTCGTGTTAGTAAATTCGAGGTAATTTATTTTTATTTTTAATTTTTTTCCTAATGGGGATGCCTTTGTAGCTTACCCAACGTCATACTGTACGTAACCAGCTTATATAATTCTATAAACGTGGACAACTTCTCTAGAAATGCCACCATGTCTGGTAACAGATGTAAATTATCAAGATGAAGAAGGGATAAAACAACATACATCTTTATGCAGCATCCAACCGGCTGATTAGCCCCAACATAATTTGTCGCAACAAAATTCGATCGCTAACTGCCTTATTCAAATATACGTAATTCTGTATAGCCGCTAGGTCGGTAAACGTCATTCTAGGTCATCCACGAACACAAGATATACGATTTGCTATTCGATTTTTTCTAGAAATGCTTCGTTACTAAGTGTTTACATCCAGCTGATTCGCCTAAGGTTTCGTCAGCACGACATTTCGAATACTCCAAAAATCGGTTGCAATCCAAACCCACATTTTCGAGCGCAAAGGGTCATAAGCCTTTTACACAATTCCGTCGACACTGAACACTATGCTGGTAAACGTGTATATATTTTTTAAATGCGGGCTTATGGAGTAGCAAAAATCATTGATGAAGAATGTGCATGCTACATAACTATTAAGAGATTGCCGGTAAATAGCTACTTCTTAAAATGAACTCATAATCGATCATATTCTTATATTACAGTATTGTATGGATATGTATAATCACATTCCACAGAGGAGGAGTTGGATAATTTGAGTTGGTCATTGTACAAGTGCTGTAATTAATATCGAAATAATTTACAGTGTCTATAAGATGAGGGAGAGGATCGAGTGGGAATTTAGGAGTCATATATAGGGATAGAACAAAGTATTTGTTTAAATGCTAGGTATTCTCTATGATCATATAAGGGTAAGTTCCCCCTAGTAAAGAACACTTGATCACACACGGTGACGTACGCCATGGATTAAACGGAAAGCAAAGTGATGAATGGGATATAGACATTGTAATATTTTTTGGAGCGCCATAATGTAAACTCCACACCCATAGTTCAATCAACTAAGAATGATGAATTTTCAGAAACATATCAGTAGTTTGTTGTAAGTTGGTTAAGAGAGATACCTAAGGACGTTTAACAATTTCAAACATTTAACCTTGAGCTGTTATATGTGGTCAAGATATAAGAAATTTTATTTTTGTCGAAGGGATTATCAAAGTATTATAAAGTAATAGTATGGGAAACATGGTAATGCTTTTTTCCTGTGGAATATTAGTGCGTTTTTGAAGGATAGAATAGTAGTCCATTATCAATTGTTCAATTTTTAAGTAGAATGAGTTACTTTTGAAATGGGGTTGTTGGTTGAGAAGAAAATGTTTATTCGTATTGAGAATTGTGATTGAAACAAAATGGTTTCATACGTGCAATGATAATGCTCGGTATGTAGATAATAGTTCCATAAGTTTTAATCAACTTGATTACGATAATTCTTTTAAAACCTTTTAATACAACTAAAAGCTTTTAACTTTTAACATATTATATATATATATATATATATATATATATATATAATATATATATATATTTTATATATATATATATATATATATATATATAATATATATATATATATATATATATATATATATATATATATATATATATATATATATATATTGATACGAATCAATTCATCTCATGCATTAATAATGACTAAAAAATTAAATCGAAAATTGTTGTTAAATGACGTCCACGTGCATAGATAGGGAAGGTCATGAGCATAGTACGTTTTCAGAGATTTAGAAATAATAGCAAAATACACAATTCAGACGACGGTGATCTTTGCCGCACGAGAAATTAAAGACAGGGTCAACGTGTTGCTGCTTCCAAATTTTGGCCGCGGACTTTCATATGGGAAATACGGTTGAAACATGATCTGCCACAATATAAAATATGTATTATAAGTAAATTTTGTTGCATGTATCCTATTTTTGCCAATATTTACCCCATATTTATTTACATATAAATATTTATTTCAAAATCATTTCATTAAAAACCATTAAATAAGTTTAATTAAAGTAAGCAACCATTTTCTATACTATCGCTTCTTGATTAGTATAGAGATCTGTAAATTATCATTTTAAGGTTTTTGAATAATCAATTAATTGTAAGTGTAAACAAATCACTCCATTCTACTTTATCGAAAGCTTTTCAATAATCAATAAGAACCACTAAAACACACCCATCCTAATTCATCACACTATCTTAGCTATTACATCGTGTTTAAACAGGCCTTTTCTAAATCTACACTACGTTTCATCCTCGTCAGAAATTCAAGCTTTATTTCAGTATTTTAACAGAATTTTTAAAACACGCAAGATCAAGCTGATGGTTTTTTGTAACATATATATATATCTATTTTATTTAAAAATTAATTTATTCTATTATAGAAAAACGACAAAATTTTTTGCGGGATTTCAAAAGGCGGTTACGCGGAATATGCGGTAGCCAATGCGACCGATTGTTATCCTTTGCCACGAAAATTATCGTTTACTCAAGGAGCAGCTTTATATACCACTTATTTTTCTGTCATTAGAGCGCTCACACAGAAGTAACGTATAGTTTTTATATACATATATGTATACATGTATATATATATATAATTTTTTCAGTTTGCCTAATTTCAACTTCAAACCAATAATTACCGGGTATCTGTTTCTAAAGTAAAATAATGACTTATTAGTATTCATCATTAAGTGCCGTCTCCGTATCGGAAATAGGCGACTACTTACCTATACATAGTTTGCTGTACAGTGTAAATAGCGTACAGGACAATCATAACATGGCGTTAGCGTGGATAGACACACACCTTGGAGAACTGATTGTAATCGCTTTGTTGTCAAGACACGCGTGTTTTTGTAGTGTACTATATTATTACTAGTGCGTATAATATTCCATTGGTGTAACGTGTAGTTTCTACATCTAAAGGTACGTTTTGCTCGGGACGACTGTTACGATTAAACGTTGAACGACAACCGTCCTACGATTAATCGTTGGTGACCATTTGGCTCGGAACGTTTTGTCGTACCGTACGACCTGTTGATTTTTCACGGTACGCATATTTTTCGGTGCTTCTCACTCGCGGTCGTCATTTGCGTACCTGTGTAGTTGTCAATAATGAGTTTAGTGTTGAGACGACGTAAAAAAAAAAATGATTGGACACCTTTTGATTGAGGAAATGGAAGACGATGAACTATTACTCCACATGTATTGATCCTGTGATTTTTGTATGACACATGTGACAGCTGCCACAGCGAAGGATGATTTGCTACTTCCTCAACAAGGACATCATCGTCTGCATCGGAAAATGAAGGAGCCATAACATAAACAGCGTAACACGTGTTCACAAAACAAATAATCGTTAACGACTAACGATTATATTCACCAGTCTGTTGACCGACTATTCAAGCCTTACGATAGTCGTTAACGATCGAAGCCGTAGTCGTTCGAAGCAAAACGGCACCATAGGAAACACAAAGCAATAGGGGGTCAACGATTATCGTTCAACGATTATCGTTACAGTCATCCCGAGCAAAACGCACCTTAAATTGGGCGTTCATTGTATCGTATCGTATTGTTGTTTTTATTTCGGTGCTGTCTGCCGTTAGACAGCGCTTATTATTATCGTCATCTTTTTTTCCCTTTCGTTATAAATATCGTGATGTACTCGCTCACCGACAAGAGCAACAGTGTGTAATAGTAGCGATGTACCCCGCCCATCGACTAGTGCACAAGTAGACCAGTTATCTGATAACGACGAGTAAATTATCATCAGGGGTAATATTGCGATATTCTTAATAATACTACTAATCGATTTGCTACTCGTTAAAGTGGACGAGACTATATACATTCTGTTTTACTCGATGATAATACGGACAAGAAAATGATTCGTCCGATTATCATCGTTAACAAGCCGTAAAAAACTTATAAAGAAATTACTATTTATTTAAAGTCTATACTTAAGGCTGAATTTAAAATACCTCACACTCAAGAACGTATGCTGAGGCCACTAGCAATAATTCCACAAATTCTACAAACGATAGTATATTCTCATCTTTTGCAGAAGTAATAAATATTTTCAGAGATTTAAATTTAACTAGGATACTTACGGTATTCAAATATGTTAGTAGAAAGTTATATTCCTTCACAAAAATTCTAATAATAATTAAAACTGTTGTACAAGGTTTTCTTTTTCATTTTTAAATCGTGGAAAATGATAGGTCTAAAATCACATTAGTTAGCTGGAACGCTTCATTTTCTCTCCGTGCATCACGTTGATATAGGCGCTATTTGCGAAACAAAACTCAGCAATATATAAAATTTTAAAATATCCGGTTATCACGTTTGTAGATCTGACAATAAGAGACTTAATGGTGGAATATCCTTCATAATTAGGAATGTACAAATAACGAATAGATAAGTCGTGGACCTGTAATTTAAATTAAAATACCGGCTGGCGGTGCCAGACGATCAAGAGATTATGCAAAACACGTAGATGAAAACTTCAATATCAATAAATGCCAAGATCATGTAGCCGAATGCTTAGAGCTAAATGACGTCGAAATAATTGAAATATTGAGGGGGGGGGAAAGATATTATAAGAAAAGTTCTCGGTCCAAAAAAAGAAGATAAGATGTTTAGAAACATAGGCCCAATAAAAAACTATATGAGAAAGTGGAAAAGAAGACTGTCACTTTATGCGCATATTCGGGGAATGAGTAATAAACAAAACGAATCTTTCAGCATGTTGATAAATTAAAAACCAGCCCAATATTGTTTTTCAACGCGAAAAATGATTCCAACGAAATGCAAATAGATAATGCAGCGATATTTAGAAATCAAATTTCTTAAAAGAACCAAAGAGTAATTGAAGCAGGCAAAACTGGGTGGACGATAGGAAGAAAAATCAATGGAACTATGAAGAAAACTGGGAAGAAAGGAAAATAAAATGTTTGTTGTTTTCGTGTAGCACATAGAAGGCCAAATTCGAAGAGAAGAAAAAGAATAGATTAAATGTATATATATATATATATATATATATATATATATATATATATATATACGATCCAAATGAGTAAACGACTATTTGTAAAAAATTATAATATAATCACAACCCTGTTATTATGATGAGGTCAAGAAATTTCATGGTACTTTCGAAATATATTATATTAATTGCGTTATTTTTGAAACTTTTACTCGTTTGTTAAACATACGTTTTATCTATCTATTTATCATTTAAGTCTGTTGTCAGACAATTTATTTTTTAATACCCACTCGTCCACTACTTACACCATCTTAAATCGCGACATGCATTAGATCGGTGAAGTATGCAAGTAGCGTAAATTCGATAAATGAATAAACACGCACTAGCAGGTTATAAAAACAGTCGTAGTTAAATATTAAAAATAAATAAGTTTCGCAAATTTCGATATTTAATTAATTACGTCAATACGTTATTTCTATACGATATTTTCAGAGCCAACCTTACCAAAGATGATGTAATCCTTATACACGGAGCTAAAGGATGTTTAGGATCAGCTACGGCCCAAGTGGCAAAAGCCGTTGGTTAGTAATTTATTAGGTTAGCATCGTTTATTCTAACACGATAAAACGAATTTGAATAACCGGAAATAATAGAAGTATTTACTTCCTTGCGATTTAGCATTTTAAAATCAAAAAAATATTAAATTACAATTATCTGACAACTAATTGAAAAAATAAAAATAAAATAAAATAAAATTATATTTAAAACATTCAACTACGTTTTTCTTTTACGAATTATAATAGAAATATATTTTACTATTATAATTAATCTTGTTTCAAATAAATACATCTTAAAAAATAACCGAAGGAAATACCACCGTTACATCGTTCATTGCAAAAGAAAAAACAAAAAAGTAATTCAGTAGATGTTATTTAAAAAAATGATAAATTTGTCATCAGTAGAATTACGTCTGACATAGTACGTTAGAATAGTCAAATTTTTTTTACTAACATAAACAAGTAAATAATCACATCTTCTCCTCCAGGAGCCACAGTAGTTGCTACTACAACAACGGACGAAGTAAATACACTGATGAGACGGTCCAAAGCTGATTACATCGTAGACGAAAGGTTGTATTCAATTTTTTAATATTTTTCGAATGTATAAGGTGCGTAAGTTTCGAAATTTATTTTAATCTTCATTATTGTCATCCGGTTCGTACCGAACATTGTGATTGGCTCATTGCGTTATTGACATTGGCTAGCGTTCCATACGCTAATTATATAAATCGCAAGCGGGTCATATAATGCCATACGTAGCGTATGCTACTACCTCCTTCGCGACGATTACAAATTATGTAATTTTTTATCTAAATATCCCCCTTCTTATCAGGCACTGATAAATTTATGTAGTCAACCGGATGTTGTCCCTCGAAAACGCACTTGATTTCTTTTGATAACTATTAGCAAGGTCTCAATTTAGGTTCTAACACCCAATTCATCATCGTTCTTCTTTTCACTCTTTTAACCTAGGCTGTTTTCTTTAATAAACTGTCTACTAGTGAGTTTGGCTGTAGTCTCCATATATGCTTTTGAATCGCTACGTGAATTACATCCTCCATCTATTTCATACTTAGGTATTCGTGGAGCGAACGATTTGAGACGTGTGCTCCCACTATAGCACGTAGTACCCTATTTTATTTATTTATTTATTTGATGAAGCCACACAACAGCCAATTATAGTGTAGGCTTATAAATAAAATAATACAATGAATAATTTTTTCTGAATTATAAAATTAAAAGTAAAAAAAAAAATAAAATACAAAAAAAAAATACATTGAACACATTCACCAGCCTCACACCCATTAAACACACCAGAAAAACTACACGCATTCACAAGTCTCACACTCATTAAAACATACATCATTCACACAATCTTACTCGAAATAAACGGACGAATAATCTTCAACAAATTAATAAATACAATATAAACCTTAACGTATATACTACACGTACATTAGTAAAGGAACACATGTACCAAACACACACACCACATAATAACAATCTAGAACCATTGGAATAGACAACAGCGAAACTCCTGTTCTCATCGCGAATTTTGATCTGAATTGTGTTAACGTTGCTTTTAGACGCGCAGTCTCATAGTTCCGCTTTGATGAAGATATTATTAGTGATGAAAAATATATGTATAGCAAGCTATCGACTGGCTACTGTTTACAGTCGAATGCCGTAGCAACTATGTTATCGTAACATATAATAAGTAACCTAATCGACACGTAAATAATAACAATAATTATGCACTAGGTAGATACCAATTTAACCAGTTCAGTCACACATCAAATTTTGAAGCAAAATTATAAATTTTTTTACTGCTACTGCTGTTTATCACACAATTTTCTTAAGCGAACTACAAAAGAATTTCCAACGTACTTGTATGAATATTTTTAAAATTCAGACATTTCACTTCAACCAGAAAATAGAAAATTTTGTTAGCATTCAAATTTGATGTACCACAAAGAGTTAAGATGTAGAACGTTTTGAACAATATATTGCAGAAGAATTGTAATTTAGAATCAATTAATGTAAATTCAAAAGTTA